>BMAU01020946.1:1252500-1647576 GCA_019973935.1 Trichonephila clavipes
TTATACGCCGGATTTCATGGTATATGAAATATGCTGGTAAAGAGAAATTCGCATACGCACATGATGGTCGACCAACGTTTCACGCCCTGGAGGAAAAACTTGTTGCAAAAGGATCATACTCATTCAGACAATGAAATGCGGGGTTAGGAAATGTAAAATCTGTTCACAAACTCGGATTCAAGCACTTACTTTGAAGAATTTATTTGACAAATTTCCCTTTTAGATTAAAATTTCTATTCAATAAACACCCAAAAAGTTTTAAAAAATAGAAAAATTTGCGCAGTACTAACGGAAAAATATTTTAAAAAATATTTTTACTAATCTACGTTTTCCCAAGATTAGAAGTTCCGTATATAAGCCCAAACCCCTTCAACTTCAAAACATTTTACCAAAAGTTTCGGTTTATACACAGAAATATACGGTATAGCGAAACTTTGCACTCGTTGGTGTATAGGATTTACAGCATGAATAGCCACATTCAGAAACAACATTTATTTCGTAATTTTTCTACACAGTTTATACGCAGAAATATACGGTGTGGCGAAACTTCGCACGCGTTGGTGTACAGGATTAGAGCAGGAACAGCCACATTCAGAAAGAGCAACATTTGTTTAGTATTTTTTTCATTACTATCAACTTTTAACTAAGCTAATGAGGAGCGAGTCAATTTCAACATACTCTAAATATTTTTAATGAAAAAATTATTATCGTTAAATGCAGATACTCAGCTGGATTCCTTGCATTCGCACCACGAGGTTCTTAATCCCTTTTCAGGAATGCTAACTGTACAAATGTAAACTACTTTAATCTAACAATAGAGCACGTCTTATTATCTTCTTTTTTGTCTAGCTGGAAATCAATTCACTTAACTTTAAATAGTATTACATCTCTCCTTTGCAAGGATCACGGTTTTTTAAAAGAAGGAGGTTCTCCAATCAAACAATGTATGAAAAGTATTTCCTCTTTAGGATTAGTGGAACGGCACAGAGAAATAACCGTTTATAATTTTTTTTTTTGTATAAATGTGGGAGTTTAACCATAATATTCCAATAAAAAGTTAGAATTTTCAGATAGCGGGGCGTTGTTAGTGGCGAGATGTCTAGGGGTATTTTGAATTTACGGGTTAGTTTTGAACAAATCGAAACAAAATAATTCAAATGAAGATGCTTCTTGAAAGCAAAAGAATTTATTACGTTTTAGGGGAAAGCTTATAGGGAGAACATTTACAGGGTAAAATAGGAATTAAAACATGCAAATATTAAATAAATAGAATGTTAGATTATACCTTCTAGGAGGACGTTAGCAATTTATATTGAAACCGGCAAGATTAGCGAGCTGGCGCGGATGCGCAAAAGCGCTACGTTTTCTTTTGACGATGGTTAGTGGGCCTCTGCCGGAATATTATTTGTGTCGGTGTCTCGTAAGCCCGCCAGATGGCGTGATATAATCCAACCTTTTACAAAGATAGTTAAACGGAATATGCTACACAAATAACATAAAGTGTGTGATCACAAAACGCTTCCAGCCTATTTGTTATATTTTATATATAATGAAAAAATAGCTATTTAAACTCTAATTCATTCATCTTCAACATGCCATCTATGTTGATAAAGAGTTGCAATATTGTTCCTACAGCCAATAGATACTTGATAAGCGTATTTAGTAAAACTAAAAGCTTTTCTTGGAATTTTTCTTGGCCGTTACTCAAAATAACGAGGTCTGTCGACAACAACTTTCATGTTGTTTCAGAAGGCGATAGCAATAAGCGATATAAATCGATGCATCACTCCCCCATAATTTTTTAATAAATTCATTCTTTGTTTTATTTTTTTATCCCTTTTCAAAGAATTTTTTTTTTTTTCATTTGCGCAAAAAGTAACAAATTTTCCATATTCAAGTCTGGTGAATCCTCTTAAAAGAAGAAAGTAAATTTGTTTTCGGTTTTAATGTGAGAGTGTGTTTATCAACGTCGCACTATAAAGAAACAAGAGAGTTATTGGCGACGGATCTTCTAATTCAATCAAGTGACAAATACGACACCGAGCCGGCATCCCCTTCACAAAGCTTTAGAGGGATTTTTGGAAAAGACTCTAAACCTCCACAAATTTAATGTACACTGCTGGCCATCGTAAATACAACACCAAGAAAGACAAGAGATAGCACAACAAAATTTGTTTTGTAGATAACATGTTGACCAAGTATCAAACGATTAAATGTATAGACTCCTGTGAAGTGTGGTTCCTGCCAGAATCAGTAGTCAAAGTAGCCGCCATTGTTGGAGATCACCGCTGCCCCACGCCTCGGCATTGATTCAAAGATACTTTGGATGTGTTCTTGGGGTACAGCAGACCAAGCAGCTTCCACACGTTACCAAAGTTGATCTGGTGTGGCCGCTGGGGGTGTAATCTGGATCAATCGTTGAGCAACCACGGACCACATGTTTTCTATCGGCGAAAGATCCGGAGAGCGAGCCAGCCAGGGAAGCAATTCAATCTGGTGAGTGACGAAGAACCTTTGGACAATGCGTGCCACGTGTGGTCACGCATTATCCTGTTGAAATATGGCTGGACCAAGCCCTGAAAGTAAGGAAGGACAACTGGCTCCAACACTTTGGAGATGTAGCGCTGGCTGTTTAAAGTACCGGCAATGCGTACTAGAGGAGTGCGAGAGTGATATCCAATACCTCCCCATACCATAATACACGGTGCAGTACCAGTGTGGTGGTTGTTCAGCATCCTCTCTCCAGGTGTCTCCAGACTCGAATCCGACCATCGTGGTATTGCAGACAGATACGTGACTCATCAGTAAAGACAACTTCATTCCATTCTGCTGCCCACATCCTTCTTTCATCGCACCATTGGCGGCGGAGACGTCTGTGGTTCTGTGTCAAAGGTAGACCAACAATGGACGTCTTGCGGACAGACCACTCTGCTGTAAACGACGTCGAAAGGTACGCGCAGACACTGAATAATGCGTTACAGACTCAATGTGCTGTACTACGGTTCGTGATGTGACTGAGCGATCCATCACTGCCATGTGTACAATTTTCCTGTCCTCACGTGAAGTGGTGCACTGAGGTGGATGCGAGAAACCACATCAGTCCGTCGTACCGTCCTGCATCCAACGGTCACATATCTGCATTACAGTTGTTTGCTTTCGTCCAACACGACTACCGATTTCCCTGAAAGATAATCCACAATCTCGGTAGGCCACTATTCTTCCTCTGTCGAACTCGGATACTTGATCAAAAGCTGATCACTGTTTTCTATATACGAGACATAACTCATCGTTTTTTGAAAAAACCAGAAGAAAAGCACAATTGCCAAACTTGAAATCGGCGAAACCTCCAAGCCTTAAATAGCGCTTTGAGGTGGCGCCACATGCGCACGTGATATGTGTCTGCGCTGAAATTCTAATCATTTGCATATCTCATCTTCACTAATGCATGTTGTAAATTTCATGTTATTTGCATGCTTCTTTCAGGATGTTGCATTTACGGTGGCCAGCAGTGTTCATCAGCTTTTCTACATGGCTGATCTTCAGTGGCCCTAGGTTTCGAAACCCCACCTCGACAACTGCGGCTCCGAATTCGTAGTCACAACCACTCAGCTACTGCGGAACCGGTGAAAATTGAAGTTGTGGAATAATTGTGAGTTCATTATGAGCGTAGAATGAACTGGATTCATCTGACGTCATAATCACATGATGGTACGTTAAACAAATAGCCATATGTTTCATTTGTGTTTGATTCAACTGAGTATTTTAGCGCCATTTTCGGATTTGCATCTATTATCATATAACAAAATGAAATCCTTTCTTTTCTTTAACTTAAAAAAATTTATACAATTTTTATTTTTATACATTACTGATAGCTTTATAAATATATTTTTTTAAATTTCGCATTAATATTTCTATATTTTTATTGTAAAATTACAATTTGTAAATTCTCGGAACACTTATCGTTAAATTACAGTGGCGTAACAGAATATTACGGCCCCCTGCAAAGTCAGGTTTTGGGGACCAAGTCCAAATACGTATTTGGCGTCTATCAGGCTTTGGGCTCCGTAGAATCCCTAGGTGTGGGGGTGTACGGTACGCCACTGTTAAATTATGTAGCTTTGCGATCGATTCCGACATC
Source organism: Trichonephila clavipes (assembly GCA_019973935.1). Classification (NCBI taxonomy): domain Eukaryota; kingdom Metazoa; phylum Arthropoda; class Arachnida; order Araneae; family Nephilidae; genus Trichonephila; species Trichonephila clavipes. The sequence continues at coordinate 1,256,639 of BMAU01020946.1, forward strand.
GCCAAGCCCCCCCCCTCCGCTCTCCCGCACTACACTGTAACATTTAATTTTGAAGTATAAAAAATTTTGTTCAATTGAACGATTCTTAATTTTTTGAAACACACTGTAGATGGCAAACTAATTACTAAACCTAAAAGTATACAAAAACGCGACACGAGGTCAAAGAAGAGAAGTACAAACTAAGCTTAAATCTAATACTGTAAACTAAAACTATGAATGTATTTAATAAGTATACGAAAAGCAAAACACATGAAAAATATTTAGAGTACTAAAAAACTTTACAGAATATATAAGATTTGAATGTAGGCAAAATCAACGGTTAGCTCATAACCATAAGTGTGATACCATTGGTTGTTATTGTATGCTTGATAATTATTTGATAATCGGCAAACGATCGCAGTGCCTTCTGATGATGAATCGACCCCATTGTCATATTAACATGGCAGTATTTGGCGGAGGACTCTTGATGAAGTAGCAATTACTATATTTCCCCCATTCCAAGAGAATAACTTCGTAATTATTCTAATAAAATTCCTAAGATATTAATGCAGAGTCTAACATTAACGGCTTTGTTTTGTGGCACAAATTTTAAATGAACTGCATTGCCACGTTATCCGAGTGATTATAGTTGCTAATTTGTGATCACCCTTGTTTCTGTCAAGTCGCGGATTCCAATCCTGGCGCCAATGAAGATCCTCCGTGTAGTGGGACTAATTCACTAGAAATCAATCGAAGCTCAAAGTCCTCCAAAGGACTTTGTGGGGTGCCTGCTCAAGTGCTCAAACTCGTCACTTGATCAAGGTTCAAAATTGCAATATCCAACGTTAACATCGGTATGTGATTAGAGGTTACTTCAAAGTAATATAAAAAAAAAATTTAAGTCAATTCCTACTTCGAATAGATGAATAGAAAGTATTTTATTAACGATTGGAAATTTGAATTAGATACAAAAATATATGTAAATAAATATATATAGCGAGAGAGTGAATTAATAGTAGGAATTGAAAAAAATCATGATTTGTCTGCATTCTTGTAACAATGCACACCCGGTTTAGCTAGTTTGGCTGAAAAACAGGTTTTAGACACCAACTTTTGTCTTTGTTTTAACAGTTACATTGTTACAATAATAGAGACGAATCTAAGTTTGCGTTAAAAATCGGTAATTCATTTAATTAAATTTAGTTAATTAATTAATATTTGAAAAACTGTACTAACATCAAGCGTCATCCACTACAAGTTTAAAAAAAGTTATTTGAACTTGATTGGAGGAATACAAAGTATTTTATTAACGATTGAAAATTTGAACAGGATACGTATATAAATAAACATAAAAAGAGAGAGTGAGCTAATAGTAGAAATTGAAAAATCAACTTCAATCATATATTCCCAATCATGACCAAAGGCTTCTATCTACTCTTTTTTAACAATTATAATACTTTGAAATACATATTCAATAAACTACAGTATTTACTCGAATCTAAGTCACACCGCAAATTATCAACACGTTTTTGTAGAAGTGAAAAATAGCGTAAAATAGTTTAGAACCTGTAATTGCTCTAATTGCTCCCTCCAACACATTTTTTTAAATTCGATTCTAAGTCGGAACCGATTTTCAGTAGTTTTAATATTTTAAAAAAAGTACGTGTTATAGATTCGAGTAAATAAGGTAACTACCCATTGCTTATAATATTATTATTTACCACTGCACATTGGTAAATAATATTTTCCCCATCCTGATCAATGCTTTTTTTTTCTAAAAATATAAGTTCTTTTTTGTTATGTGAACTTTTTTTTTTGAAAAATTCATTAAATGATTTTAGTTTAATTAAACTACTTAAATTTCCATAATAGGACCAGGGATGCAATTATGCATGTATTCGTTTGTAAGATAATTATTTAAATAAATTAAAAGTAAAAAAATAATTTTTAAAAAAAGCTTTTATTTAAATGCTTTGAAAAGAATAAAAATTTTCTTTTAAAACTTTTTCTGCTCTAAGCTTATAACGTCATTACACAATTTATGATATAAAAGCTTTTCACGAGATTTAAGTACTCGTATTTACTTAGTTTGAAAATTTTAAAAATTAAAATCAATCAGATGGAGTTATTTATTTCGCTTGTTTATCTACACAAGTAAATCTCGTGACAAGCTTTTATATCATAAATTGTGTAATGACGTTATAAGCTGATAGCAAAAAAGTTTTAAAATAGAAGTTTATTTTATTCTTTTCAGAGCATTTAAATAAAAGCTTGTTTTTAAAAATGTGGTTTTTTTTTACTTTTAATTTATTTTTTACTTTTCAGTCATTGATGGACAGGTTTCTCAGTCTGTTCATCTCCTTCAACGCATCACTGTTGCAAGGTCGTTTGCCGGCTAGTTTTGAGCAGGCTAGCTCAGGGGTACTTAATCTTTTTTCCTGCCAGGCCACGCACATATAATAGATATTTAACTCGGGCAACCACAAGAGGATAATGGGGGATAAACACTTTAAGAACAAAACAACATTGAACAAAGCAAAATGAATCAAAATTTAAAAATTCATACACACACACACACACACACACACACACACATATATATATATATATATATATATATATATATATATATATATATATATACACTGCTGGACAATTGCTAAGGACGGATAACACTATCGTCCATAGCAACCACAAAATGAAAGGAAGCAAAATGTGGAAAATTAGAATAAGTGCGGGATATTAGTAAGAAGAAGTATGAGTATGCAAATTTTTTCCACGTCTGTTCATCACGTGATAGCGTTCATAAGAGCTTTAAAGGTTTTTGACGCGTGTGGACAGTTGTTGTTTCAAGTCAAAGTTTTACAGGAAAGATTTAATAGACGAACTTAAAATTTTTGGCATGTCTTCCCGACATCCATAGATGATTTTATGCGTGGCCGAATTATTGGAAAGATCGAAGAAGGGCGAAAAATAACAAATGTTGCCAGGGGAGTTCGACATCGCTCACAGCGTTGTTTTCACGGCTGTGGAAGTCATTTAAAACTACTGGAATAGTAGACGGGCACGGGGGAGGTCGTGTTAGAAGTACGACGCCTGCAGAAGACAAATATATCGTCCTATCAGCAAAAAGGAACAGGCGCACCACAGCTCAGCAGGTGGCAAAACAGTTTCTTGCTGCCTCAGGAAAGCAGATCTCCCGAAAAACTGTTGCCAGACGTTTGAGGGGAGAAGGACTATACGCACGCAGACCTGTTTGTGTGTCCCATTGACCAGACAGCACCGTACTGCCCGTTTGCAATGGTGTCGTGAGCATCACAATTGGACTGAACAGGACTGGGCATGCGTACTATTCTCAGATGAGAGTAGGGGTTCAGTCTGTCATCGGATTGTAGACGCCAACTGATCTGGCGCGAGAATGGTACTGCTTATCGTCCAGAAAATATCCAGGAAAAGGACGATATCCGACATGCAGTATCATGGTGTGGGCCGGCATCATGATCAATGGCCGCACGCGCCTACATGTGGTGGCGAATGGGACTATGACGGGCCAACGATACATTGATGAAGTTCTACTTCCTCATGTTCGTCTTTTCCGTGGTGCTGTCGGTGATAAATTTGTTTTTATGGACGACAACGCAACATGTCATCGAACACTCGCTGTTCAGGATTGTCTAGACAGCGAGGGTATTCAACGTCTCGTATGGCCAGCGCGTTCTCCAGATCTAAACCCCATTGAAAATGTGTGGGATGCTTTGGTGAGGCAAGTTGCTGGTCGAAACTATCCTCCGATAAACAAGAACACCCTCATCCGTGCACTCACAGAGGAATGGGATAAATTGCCTCAACAGCTGCTGGATAATGTTGTGCAAAGTATGGTACGACGTGTGGAATGTTGCATCACACTCCACGGTGGACATATTCCGTACTGATACCTTTCTTTAAGGTGCCTGCTGACTTTTAGATGCATTGTTCCTTTTCTCCGTACGCAGATCAAATGAACATTTTTTTTTCTTTCAGATGTTTCACAGCTTTTGTACTTTCCAGAACAATAAATATTCTTTATTCTAATGTCTGAACAGTGTGGCAACTATATTTTATCCTACTAGGCCTCATGTCTCGCTTAATGTTATGCTACATAGCAATTTGTGATCCGTCCTTAGCAATTGTTCAGCAGTGTATATATATATAAGACGCATTTGTTGTCTGTTTGTCTTTTCCCTTATAACTCAAGATCCAGACAACCAAATAACGTGAAATTTGGTACACGTGCACAAAATTTCACGAGGACGGTTCTTAAATAGGTTTGGCGTTCATAATTCTTTCCGAATTTTTTAAAATTTATTTTTTAAGAGATTTTACAGTGTTATGACGTCATATGATGTCACGTTTCTCACTAAGTGGACAATTTATACTTTACATGCAGTTTTTCAAGATTATTACATATTCTTACTGTAGCTATCTTAATCGGTTGGAATATTTATTCAATTTTTCTATTCTTTGATATTTAATTAGGATTATTTTTCGAATAAATCATTTTTTTAAGGATTATTCTTTTAACAACTAAAATTTTGTTTTGTTGTTTTGGCAACATTTAGGTATTATCGCGGGATGCTTATGTGTGTGATTTTGCTTACAAATTACAATTTACAATTTCAGTATTTTTTCGGAGAATTTATTCATTTCTTCAGAATGCGAAGGTTGTAATTTTGACAAACTAAAACTTCTTATTGATAATGGTATTTCAGTTCTTATTACTGTGATTAACATAAGTATAGTATTTCCGTTTTCGTTATCTGCATTAGAGAGCATGAAATTAATAATATTTTGCAATTTTATGTGTCTTTATTTTAACTTTTAAGCGTATACTATTGGCTTCAGTGCATAAAATTGCCTTGCAGAAAATCAAACTTGGGTAATTATACTGCCCAAGCAAAAGCAGTGTTGGTAGTAATTACATATCAAACTGGAATAGGCATCAGAGAATGAGCAAAAGAAACAAATGGCTTAAATACCTGTTGAAGAAGCAGGTAGTCGTAAGATAATTATTTTTGGTACTTATGTACTATCCTAACAATCGCCAAAGTTCAAAATAACTTGCGAAGTTAGAACCCCGATTTCGCATGTCATATATATGCTGAATTGTGAGTCATGTGCTTCGTTTCATATGTTGCCAATAGGTTGCGGTTACATGTAAGTACCTTATTTTTTCAAATTATGCTTTTGCATTTAAAGAGTTAGTTCAGTTATTTTTATGTCAGTTAATGTTAGTATTGTACTTCATTTTTCAATTTATTTTTATACTCGGGATATATATACTTTACATAATTTTTTTATTTAGTACTTATGTATTATTGCACAATCGCCACCGTTCAAGACAACTGGCCACTTTGGCAATCCCAACTTTGTATGCGCTGAATTGGCAATCATGTGCTTAATTTTGTATAATGTCACCAATAGGTTGCAATAATACATAATTACCTATAATTCTGTACATTACTATATCATTAGACGGGCCGCAACATACCAATTTGGCGTGATTTCAAAATCATGCCAAAAATGAGTATGTTAAAGAAGCAGGTAGTCGTAAGATAAATTATTTTTGTTATTTATGTACTATCCTAACAATCTTCAACGTTCAAAATAACTTTCCAAGTTGGCAACCCCGATTTCGCATGTCATATATATGCTGAATTGTGAGTCATGTGCTTCGTTTCATATAATGTCGCCAATAGGTTGCGGTTATATGTGTAAGTACCTTATTTTTTCAAATTATATGCTTTTGCATTTATAGAGTTAGTTCAGTTATTTTTATGTCAGTTAATGTTAGTATTGTACTTCATTTTTCAATTTATTTTTATACTCGGGATATATATACTTTACATAATTTTTTTATTTAGTACTTATGTATTATTGCACAATCGCCACCGTTCAAGACAACTGGCCACTTTGGCAATCCCAACTTTGTATGCGCTGAATTGGCAATCATGTGCTTAATTTTTTGTATAATGTCACCAATAGGTTGCAATAAGCATAATTACCTATAATTCTGTACATTACTATATCATTAGACGGGCCGCAACATACCAATTTGACGTGATTTCAAAATCATGCCAAAAATGAGTATGTTAAAAAGCTTAGTAGTCGTAAGATAAATTATTTTGTTATTTATGTACTATCCTAACAATCTTCAACGTTCAAAATAACTTTCCAAGTTGGCAACCCCGATTTCGCATGTCATATATATGCTGAATTGTGAGTCATGTGCTTCGTTTCATATAATGTCGCCAATAGGTTGCGGTTATATGTGTAAGTACCTTATTTTTTCAAATTATATGCTTTTGCATTTATAGAGTTAGTTCAGTTATTTTTATGTCAGTTAATGTTAGTATTGTACTTCATTTTTCAATTTATTTTTATGCTCGGTATATATATACTTTGGATAATTTTTTTATTTGGTATTTACGTATTGCACAATCGCGATTATGTACTGCAAATATTTTTTTACACATTGCGATGTCTTTGGCAAAATTAATCAGTGGTATTTTCCTTAAATATGTTTTCTATCTGTTTTTGACAATTTTTAAAATTTAGTTAGATGTCTGTCTAAAAGGCAAATAGCAAAATAAATATTTTACAGTATATATATTGTGTTTGTACGAAAATGTTTATATTGATTTAATCAAAATATTGAGCATTTTTTTATATTTGATATATTTTTAAGATTTAATTTTATGTTATAACTAGCTATACCTTTCTAAATGTTGCTGTGGTTCAGTCAGCTGTAAAAGACTGGTACACCATAAAATATGCCATGAAGCTTACAAAAGTAATAATACACAAGAATTCAAACAAATCTATATATACATATAAGACGCATTTGTTGTCTGTCTGTTTGTCTGTTTCCTTATATCTCAAGATCCAGACAACCAAATAACGTGAAATTTGGTACACATGCACAAAATTACATGGGAAAGGTTCTTAAACAGGTTTCGTTCCATCCCAACCTCACTCTGTCTTCCTCCAGCCAAAAAGAGTGCTCCATGTGCATGTTCTGAGCCATGGGTTCATTTTAGAGAAAACTTTACTAAACAAAAGCGGTAAGTAATTTGCAATACTTCTTTGTTATATTTACTTTACTGGAAGCCAATACTGCAACAAATATCGCATTACTTACTACATTCCATTCCATTCCTTCATTCATAGGAATGCATTGTCATTTTTTGCTACAGTCATGCGTATGAGAAAAAGGGGGAGAGTATAGACTTGCATACACCATGCTTTTCTCATGGGCAGTTAGATGTGGCCTGCTCTAGAGTGGGCAGAGAGGAAAATCTTTTTGTACACACTCCAAATGGAACTGCAAAAAATGTTGTCTATCACGTTACTTTAAGATAAACGTACCCTTTTATTGAATGCAAATAAACAGTTTTGTAAGCTTCTACAGAAAACCTTATTTTAAACCCGTGCAAAGCCGGGTACTTGCAGCTAGTATATATATATATATATATATATATATATATATATATATATATATATATTTGCTTTTACTATAACTAGATTAAAAACGAAAAACACACACAAAAATTTTTTTAATTCGTAATTTTAAACGAATTTTTATCAATCTTTGTGCAGAATTTGGATAATACTATTCTACAAACGAAAAACAAGTTTCATGCGATTATCTTTAAAAATTACGAAGTTTTAAAATGTTTTATTAAAAATTTGAGTACTTTTTGAAAAATCGTAAAAAAAAATCGGCATTTTATTTTTTAAATGACTGATTCTAAAACAGAAAAGCCAGAACTTTCTTAGTACCGAATATTGATTCATTAATACGAAAAAAACAAAAACAAAATTCATATGGAAAGATTTAGAAATCATTTTCATGAAAACACATCGATTTTGCCTCATTTTAGAAAAAATCGTAAAAAATGGAAAATATTACTTTTAAAAAGAATTATACCAGTGTTTCTCAAACTTTCAATACTGGCGATCTAATTTTCAATCATAATTTTGTTGCCCCCCCTGTACAACAATAATGTATTTATTGTAATAAAACTGCACTTTGAGAGAGAGATGCTAAAGTTACAATACGATCTTAAATATAAACCGCACAAATTAATACGATAAGTATATTAAATTTTATATGTGTAACTTTAAAGTAATATATATATTTTAAGAAAATTACTTAAAATATATATTACTTACTTATTATTATGTTATTTTTCTTTCTCTAATTTTTAAATTGGAACCGATCGCAAAATGATATATTTAATTAAAGGTTTATTTCCTTCCCCATCCATTTCTCAAAGTTCAAATGTCATTAGAAAAATAGTCTAGTCTATGTTGCTCTCTATCATATCCATCACATCTGGCATTATCGGGTAAGTTTGCGTGAGTCTGGGAAACCTATCGGACGTCTGCGCAAAACACGTAAAAATGCTTTTCCTCGTACAATTCCAGTCAGTTTTGGTCGACTCGATACTTCTATAGCTACCGAATCTAGCTTGAATGTACATTTTTTAATTTGCACGTTAATTGTAATTCACGGTAATTAAGTATTTACGGCAGTAGATTAAAACAAAATCATACATACATTTTTAAGTCGTAAGCAAATATTCGACGATAATAAAGGATCAACAAGTACCACAGACGAGCATGGTTCCTAAAATTAAATCAAGGCAATATTTTCAAAAATACTTAAATTTTAGATTTACCACTACTGAAGTAAATGATGGGGAAAAAAGCCCCAGCTCGTTATGTATTAACAATGAAAAAGAATATAAAATTCCGATGATGAATAATTGTGTTACTTTTTAATATTTAAAGATTACGAGTGGATTAGGGATCAAATTTCAAGATAAAAGGGCTCTCAATTTTTTACGTCCCGGGAGCAGAAAACGCATTTTCAACACTACCTTTGTTAAAACTTTGAAAACGAAAATATAACGCTATATAGAAAAATAGTCAGAGGGGACTCTTTGAAATACTTTTGCTCTACAAGAAAAGCCCATAATAATAAACTTGTTTTAATTTAGTATTAAGGAATTATTTTTACTTCAGTGAAACATTAAACGTATACAAACCGGCTCTCTTCTCAGGAATTTTTTTTTGCAGTGAATATTCTTGATATAATAGCCAAACTTAGAGTAAAAGTACGACATAGTATACAAAAATGTAAAATGCTTTTAGGGACTATTCAATTTTCTTTAGCTGATTTGTTAAACAATGAAAATAATAAAAAATCCAATAAAATTGTGTTACTTTTTTAAACTGATTCAAAATGTTTTTACCCGGGAGCAGACCGATTAATAAAGGGCAGGCAAATCAGTTTATAATTATTTTTACTGTACACGATTTTCACTAATAATTACAGAAATGTTATTTGCTGGCAAAGCAGCAATTTTTCATTTTGTTCAAATTATGATTGTAGTTTTAATGAGCAAATTTTTTTCATCATCGAGTGAGTGAATATTAACGTCACACTGTGTTAAGCTACACGAGGGCTTTTGGAGACGGACCTCGTAATTTTGAAACATGGTCAAGTGACGAGGACGATACTTGATCTGGCCTCTTTTAACTACCACACCACTCCAACAAGAGGACGTTTGAGCTCTCGACAGATTTAACTTGCATCTCTCCCCTACATGGCGGGTCTTTAGTGGTACTGGGTCAAACTCGTGACACCTCTGGTGATCAACAAGTAACAAGTTGAACTTCTTCTTTCTTGTGTCTTTTTTACTAGGCGAATTGAACCTTGTGGTACACTTATGGCTTCATATTTTAAGTTGATGGAGTTCTTTAGAAAGCATTTGAAAATTTTCCTTTCTTTTGATATCCCTCGCGTTTCTCAATCATGAATAATATACATTCTTTCAGCAGGTTCTTCTGTTGCATGATCATTTTCAACTTCCTTCAATAGAGATCACAGATGCCCCGTGCCACCGCTCCCGGGTTAAAAGTGTATTCAGAAAAAAATGCGGATGAACTAAAAAGGATTATCACGTTTTTCACTATGCTTTATGTGTTTGAGAAAACTCTTAAAAATATAAATCTTGGCCAAATAATCCTTCAAAAATCAATCAATTCTTTTCGAACTATCGTAAAACTCTTTATTATTTACAATTTCTCTAAGCGAAAAATAAACACATAAAAGATGGGATGGAACTGATGTAGAACTAACCATACCAGTAAATTTGAAGGTCAATCAAATGATCAGCAAATCATTATGCTGCCTGGCTGAAAAGTGAGTCATGCCTTCCTTTTCTTTTTCTACAACTAATGTGCAGTATATCAATAATAATTACAGTGATGAATTGTTTATCTTCTGAGATATTTTCTCAGGGTTTCGGGTTTTTTTAACGAGTTATATTTTATGTTAAAACGTAATAAAAAAATCTCTCATTGAGGAAATACAGCAAATTAAACAAATGTTTTTTCCCCTTTAATTTGGTTTTGTTTTCCAAGATAGCTATTTGATGACGGATAAACGCCAGATGCTAAAAATAAATTATATCAGTGTTCCTGTGAGTTTTTTTTATTATGAAAGAAAGTATTTCATTTTACTTCTCTTTCCAGTTATTTTTTTAAAAAAAATCTTTAAATTTTCGATATGCTCGCGCCCCCTTGTAGGGTTACCGTGCCCCCCAGGGGGAGCGCCCCACACTTTGAGAAACACTGAATTATACCGTTTCATGGCAAAATAAAGGATCTTTCAGATTATGTAATTATTTTGTGTCTCAGTTTGATAGAAAGAATAAGATGGTTTTTTTTAAAAAGAGGTCGAAAAATCGTAACTTCTTTAAGCTCTCAATCCAATAAGCTCATCGGCGGAATAAAAACCGAGCAGGGGAAAAAGTTTTTTAATTAATATATTTTTAACTAATTACGATATCAGAATATAAATGGTCAAAACATGCATTGTCATCCAAACTAAACGTGTACAAAATTTCAGCTCAGTCAGTTGAAGACATCAGCTTCGAAACTTTGTTTCAAGATTCCACTCGAACAATTTACATTGCAAGTTAAATAAAAGTTTGTAAAACGAAAAACTTTTTTAAAAACAAGCTTTTATTTAAACGCTCTAAAAAGAATAAAATAAACTTTTTTTTAAAACTTTTTTGGCTGTCAACTTTTAACGTCATTACACAATTTTTGATATAAAAGCTTTTCGTGAGATTTAAGTACTCGTATTTACTTAGTTTGAAAATTTGAAAAATTAAAATCAGTCAGATCAAGTTATTTAATTTGCTTGTTTATCTACACAGGTAAATCTCGCGACAAGCTTTTAAATCATAAATTGTGTAATGACGTTATAAGTTGATAGCAAAACAAATTTTAAAAGAAAAGTTTCTTTTATTTTTTTAGAACATTTAAATAAAAGCTTGTTTTTTAAAAAAAAGGTCTTTCTTTTACTTTTAATTTTTATTTTTAACTTTTACGTTATCGCTAGACAGGTTTCTCAGTCTATTCATTTCATTCAGCGCATAATTGTTGCAAGGTCGTTTGCCTGTTAATTTTGAACTGACTAAATAAAAGATATTCAATCTTTTTTCCCGCCGGGCCACTTACATATAATACAAATTTCACTCGAGCCGCAACGAGAGGATAATGGGGGACAGGGATAAACACTATAAGACCAAAACAATATTGGACAAAGTAAAATTATTCAAAATATTAAAACTCATTTTTTTTTACTATAATACTATATTAAAAACGAAAAATACACAAAAAATTTTTAACCCGTAATTTAAAACCAATTTTTTAAATCTTAGTGCAGAATTTGGATAATACTATTCTACAAATGAAAAAAGAGTTTCGTGCAATTATCTTTAAAAATGCCAAAGTTTTTTTTTAATATTTTATTAAAAATTTAAGTACTTTTTGAAAAATCGTAAAAAAAAAAGAAGTTTTCGGTTGTTGTTTTTTAAATTGATTGATTCTAAAAGGGAAAAGCCTGAACTTTTTTTAGAGCAGTATATCGATTCATTAAGACGAGAAAAAAATTCATTTAGAAATAATGAACGATTTAGAAATAATATTCATGAAAATGCATAGATTTTGACTCCTTTTAGATAACATCGTAAAAAATAGAAAATATCATTAGTTTTTTTAAAAAAAGAATTACACCGTATAGTGGCAAAATAAAGGATCTTCCCGATTATGTAATTATTTTTGTCTCAGTTTGATAGAAAGATTAAGATGGGTTTTTAAAACAGGTCGAAAAATATCGGAACTTCTTTAAGCTCAATCCGATAAGATGCTAGGCATAATAAAAAGCTAACAGGGGTAAAAGATTTTTAATTAATATCTTTTTAACTGATTGCGATATCGGAATATAAATGATCAAAAAATGAATTGTCATATCCAAACTAAACATATATAAAAAATTTCAGCTCAATTGATTGAAGACATCAGCTTCAAAATTAAGCTGTCAGATTCCTACCGAACAAACTACTTTAATTAACATCTTTCTAACTAATTGCGACATCGGAATAGGAATGGTCAAAACATGTATTTTCATCCAAATTAAACGTGTATGCAAAATTTCAGCTCAATCGGCTGAAAGCATCGGCTTTAAAATTCCACCCGGCAAGCTTCCACCCAAACAAATTACTTTAATTAATTTTTTTTACTAATTGCGATATCAATATAAATAGTCTAAACATGCATTGTCATCCAAACTAAACATTTATACAAAATTTCAGCTTAATCGGAAATCGGGAAGTGGATCAAATTTAACTTGCAAGATTTGATTACAGACCGACAGACAACGGGACAGGTTAAACTAAATAAAACCTTGTAAAAACAAGAAAGAACGTGGAAATTTGAATTTGCTCACAAGAGAGAGAAATTATTTTCAAAGGAAAATTAAAGTGATTTAAAGTAAATTTAAAAACTGCGAGCTCCCGGGATTCGAACCCGGGCAATTCATTTGAAATCAGCTTCTCTAACCACTAGGCCACGAGGGCCCCAGAAAATAAGTAAAGTAAGCTTCTAACATGGGTAAGAACTTTTAATTAATAGCTTTTTAACTAATTGCGATATCGGAATATAAATAATCAAAACATGCATTGTCATTCAAACTAAACGTGTATACAAAATTTCAGCTCAATCGGTTGAAAACATCAGCTTCAAAATTGAGCTGCAAGATTCCACCCGAATAATTTACATTCCAAGTTAAATAAAAGCTTGTAAAATTGATCTTTGACGCTTAATCTCAGTTTAAAACAAGGAGATTTGTTGCCAATATTCCTCAAGTAAGTTCAAAAAGGGACGTTAGCCACCCATCCGGTACAGCGGTTAGTGACGCTGACTGTGGTGTCGTAGGGCCTTGGTTCGAAACCCGGAGAAGGCATGGATGTATATGCATTGTAATCCCTAATGACTTTAATTCCTTATTCTTTTTGTGATGTGACGGTCACGGTATCCTAGTGGTCAAGGGATCGGATCATGGCTGCCATGTCATGAGTTCGAGCCCAGTACCACTAAAGACCCACCGTGTACGGGAGCAATGTAAGTTAAATCTGTCAAGAGCTCAAACATCCTCCCGTTGGTGTGGTGTGGTAGTTAGGAAAGAGGGGTGCTAGCTCAGGTGTCGTGCTCAGCATTTGACCATGGTTCAGAATTACGAGGTCCGCAGCGAAAAGCCCTCGAGTAACTGAACAGCGCGATGTTAATATTCACTCACGCTCTCCCTTTGTGATGTGTGCTTCATGCTTGCTTCTGTAAGCTCTCGTGTGATACTTTGTGGTGCACGAGGATTTATAAATGTTCTGAATAAAAAAAAGAGGGATATTAAAAAGCAACCAAATAATGCAAATGAATTATACTAAAAAAGTCAAAACTAGTTAAGCGTATAGCTTGAACTTCTTTTGCTTGTTTGTTTATCTTTAAAACATTTATTCCACATTAAAGTATAACTTGGAGGAACCGATCTATTCCTGGACATTTGATTAATAAGGTTATAAAATTATTTCGAATTTTTTCCAGTTTTTCACAGAATTTAATACAAACTCGTTGTTCTTTCAAGCCACTAGTTTCTTCTGTTAGCAAAAATAATGAATGAAAAAATTCCTTCTGCCCAAAATGGGATGTAGCTAGTTTGAGTTTGATACAACCTTCTACAGAACGCAATTCTCCAAATGTTTTAACAGTCGTTTAAAAATTTATTACTGTATAAAAAAAACTATTTCGGTTTAAAGTGTGGAAATAAAGAAATTCATTCTTGAAATTTTTTTACTGCCATAATTTTTTTCTAAATATTCTTTTATCATATTTTTTTTATCATCAATGATTTTAAATAATGTACGACAAAAATTAATGTATTTATAAGAAAAATGATAACAAGTATGCATATCAAACGATTTGAAGGCGTATACTTCAAATGAAAGCATATATAGTTCGGATATTTCGCTTTGTAGTAATCAAATTTTCAAGATTAATAAACTAATATTACCAATTCTTTTAAAACAGAATTTTGTTTTCTCTAAAGAGAAAAAAAGATATTTTATTATAATAATTTTCATTATTTAGTAATATTGAAAATTCAATCCTGTTTATTGGGCCACAGAATGTCTTCTCGCTCCTTATTTCTGCCGGTACCATGTCAACTAACCACAACCAATATGTTATTGTAATTTTGAATAACAAAATGAACAACAGAGCTGGCGCACCAACATGGGGAATTTCAATCATGACTGATTTAACGCGCATCATCCCATATACATGATGGTTCTTAAGGGGAGTCTTAATTCAAACATGAGGTTCAATGCAATTCAAACAAGCATCATAGTCATGACCACTCGGATACACTGTTGTATACACTACATGGCCAAAAAAGAATGTCTCTTACCTGAATATTTGGATGGACCAACGTTGGCTTAGATTAAAGCAGGCATTCAGTATGGTATTCTTTCAAGAAGATTAAGTGTGGTTTTATTGCTTGTTGTCGTCCAGATTTGCAGTAGTTTTTACCGAGAAACTAGACTAACAACAGAAGAAAGGCACTATCCCGTAAATGCTATTCCAGTGTCTCCGAGATCTAGCGTATCCAGAGTATCCGCATTATTCCAGATTTTTTATTGGGTGAAGATTCATGGCGGCAGCCAGTTCATGTAGGAAAATATATTCTCATGTTCCCTGAACGAATTTTGAATAATTTTTTCTTGATTAATCTCGGCATCATAATTCTGAAAAATTTCAGTTTCACTAGAGAAGAAAAATCCACATTGATGGGATGACCTGATAAATAAGCACCTTTTAAATAATCCATTAACTTCACTACTGTTGTATAATACCAGTTCAGACTCAATGAAACAACCCCAGATCATAATGCTGCCTTATGCATATGTTTACCCATCAGGCAATATGCATGAAGGGTCTATTGCTTCGTGAGGTTCCCTTCGTACCTTAACGAGCTCATCTTTGTGGAATAGACTGAATTTTTACTATCTAACCACGTGATATTTTTACACTACTGAATAGTTCATTATTTATGTCAAGAGAATTACAATCATTTTCTTTGATTAAACACCGAAAAAAATGGATTTCTCTGGATTCTGCAACTGTTAAATCTTCTTACGCATTGTGAGTTTTGAAACATCCCTGTGTTCCTCGTCATGAGTTCAAAGTTGATCTCTTGCAATTTTTCTTCAAAATTCGCTTAAAATATATCTCTAATCCCGATAGCTTAAGATTTTTTCCTGGCCACATATATTCCAAGATGTATCCTTCCAGATTTTAATAATTCACTTGAAATTTTTCGACCCAAGTCGGTAATTTCAGCGATTTCTTTAGTCATTGATACAAACTGATTGCGGAAATTTTGTGATGGTTAAACCGACGGTTGTGTTAAACAGAAATTATAAACTTTATAGAGTTTCTGTTCTATTTAATGAATAAATTGACAGAAGCAATATGTAAATTACTGTTCTACTGAGGAAATCAGGGGCTCTTATGTGTTTTTGCATATTTTTTTCATTTGGTGACATTTTTAACCAGGTAGTATATTCAATTTTTTACATATTACATCATAAAATGAGATATGTTATATTATAAGACAGGAATACATGAAAGAGAAAATAGATTCCATTTATAAATCAAACAGCAAAAATGAAACGTATTTTGAAATGTGTAAGCTGAAAAAAAATAATAATGAGTGATTTAAATTATATACATTACATATACAAAAAAATATTTTCAAACTGCGCTCCATTATTTAGAAATGATTTCTATACTGAATGTGTATAGTGGTTTTTAAATTTTTAAGTTAGTATAGCTTATATATATATATATATATATATATATATATATATATATATATATATATATATATATATATATATATATATATATATATATATATATATATATATATATATATATATATATATATATATATATATACAAGATGTTAGCATTTTACTCTATCTTTGAAGAAATTCATATTTCGATAAATTTTTATTTTTTGCTCCGTTTTTGCATGGAAATGCATGCGATATGACTTACAGCATATTTCAGAATATAGAGGCACGTGTATTAACAGTTTGCTAATAATTTGGACACTTTCTGACTTTTTTTTTTTATCTTTGAATAAATGCTTAAATTAGAAAACGAACTAGAATTCCAGCAAACACGTGACTGATGCTCCTATTTTTTATCCCCAAAGCAATTAAAAGCATGTGCAATAACGCTAGATGTTCAACAATAATCTTTTTCTTTTACAACATGATGTTATCTTCCAAATAGCAATCATTCTCATACTATGATGTAGCGTCAAAATTTTGTGTTATATTCTTTCACAAAAATAATGATTGAGATGTTACAAAACTGTATCTCGTATTCATGTTGATTCGACTTTGACCACTCTCATATTATGACACCATCCCAATGTATGTAATAATCATCAATGATAGCGTCATTGAAATGTTGAAACATTGAACAAAATTATATGTCAATATCTTGAATATCAGTAAATTCCATTTAGATACTTAATAGTTCGAGATAGTAGCAGCAAATTCACACGTGTTAAGCTTTCTCTTCTTTTGTAGGCCATATGATATTTATCATTCCGTGTGTGTGTGTTCGTTCAAGGGTAGTTTTTACTTCATTGTCAAAATTACTTACTCAGACGTAAATATATAATCATCATTACACTGAAGAAAAGTTATGCCTTACCGTTTATTTGGATATAGTTCTTACAATACTATCACATTCATTGAAAAAAAAATGGAAAAATTACACGTTTACAACTATGCTGCTTTTCACATTGTTCTGTAATAAACTTTCTTAGAAGTGCAATATTTTAACCTTAAATAAATCTACATTTAATATAAAATTCTTCTCTATTGATAGATAAATATTATTATTGCTTAAAATATACATTACATAAAAAAAGAATATTGAATACAAAAGCGTCTTCACTTTTTTACTATCTTTAATAAATAAAAACTATTTTTTATTTAGAAATTCTATATTTTTTTTATCATCAATTTCATTGATCTAACAACTTTTAAATAAGCATAATATGAATAAAAAGGATAATATGAATAATAATACTCTTAAATTGTTATTTTTTTGTACTCTTTATTTAATTTATTACTTTTTTCTTCTCCTTACGTGATCCAATTTAAATAACTATTGTACTAAATTATCTTATTTGAAGGCCTTTTTTCCATTTACATATATTCTTGAAGATATTTAAAATATTTTTCTTCGTATTACATGGAATGAAACAGTACTGTTACATTTTCACATTAGGTACAGATTTATTGTTTTTCAAAGAAAGCACACAAAAAAAGTACTAATGTAGTAAAATTAAGGGAGAAAAAAAACATATTTAAAAATACACACACTTCTTGTCTTTTAATAAAAACATTACAACAAAAGCCTTAGCTGGTATATACAGTGGCCCCCAAAAGTGTTCGTACACCTGCAATTTACTATAAAATTTAATGTTTTTGACTAATTAAAGTTAATATATCGGAATTATAAATTTTTTATATCTGCAACTTTTTCTTAACGGAATAACATAATCAATTTTCAAAATATAATAAAACTATTATTTTAAAAAATTAAATATCAAAATCTACTAAAAATTTACACCACAAAAATCTTTGTACACTTAAAGAAATATATCTCAACAAATCTCTCTCTAAATATTGTATTTGTTTCTTAATTTAGTGCTTTGTAGAATATCTCTTAACGTTTACAACAACTTTTAAACGTCTTAGTATAGATTTCCTCAGATTTTTTTTTTGTAATATCTACATCAGTGTTCCTCTATTCTTCTGTGATTATTATTTTTACTTTGTTTTGTTTTTGTATGTTACTTTTTCTTTTTTTAAATCAAAATCTCACCAAGTATATTCTACTGAGTTAAATAAAGTAATTGAGGAGAGGTTTCAGAATTTCGGGACAGTTATAGAGACACCAGTGGCGTAATTAAGTAGTCTCCAATATTCAAATTTTCGGCGGATAATTTAAAATTGATCCTAAAATATTTAAATAGAGCTCATGATTCACAATACAATAAAAAATTGTCAAATTACCTAATGCTGATGCCTATTTGCACCCTCACGCAAGAACACCTCCACCTTCATACTTCATTCTTCTAACTATATTTTGAGAATTGTTTCAGAAAATTCAACATTAACAGCAAATTGGTTGAGATGACAGAAAATTCAACATTTTTGGTTCTGACGGGTGAATAATGGTTTGTAGAATAAAAATAAGGAACTTAATCCCAAGAATTTATGTGAAACAAGAACACCTCCAACTCCACGCTGAAGCATAAAGGTAGAGATGTTTTTGCGTGGAGGTGTAAATCGGCTTCAGAATTAGGTAATTTGGTATTTTTCAATGGTATTGTGAATCATGTGAGCTCTTTTTAAATATTTTAAACAGCAATTTTAAATTATCCGCCCAAAATTTGGATATTGGAACAAGTTGCAGGTATCATTAAAAAATTAAAATTCCGATATATTAATTTTTATAAGTCGAAAACATTAGATTTTATAGGAAATTGCAAGCTTACGAACACTTTTGTTCTCCACTGTATAAATATCCATTCATTTATAGAACAGAACCCTTCTTCTTTATTTTTTCTGTGTTATTTTTAAAGGTATAATTTATATCGTTTTGTTATCGAAGATCTGATAATAAAAATATATATTTCACATGGCACATTAAGAAATGTTTTTGTTCATGAACTAATAAATAGTAAGTGCTTTTGAGTATTAAATTTCCTTTTGTCGTGTTTTTATTAAATAAAACAATATTAAACTTTTAGTAAATTCTGTTCCCAGTCATATTTATATTAAGAAACATAATAAATGAATCATACCAAAGAATAGTGCTATTTTTAAGTTACACACACAGTTACACTATGCTATCTTAAAACAGGTGTATTCCAAACTTAATACGGACTTTTGATGCAATATTAAGTGAAGATTGTGAAATTCAAAATAATTCAAAATATTTTATTAATAATATATTATTTTAATTAATTATTAATAAATTATTTTATTTTAATATATTTGAATTATTGTAATTAATATACTATTAATTTTTATTATATAACTTAACATATTTTTCATTCTAAGTAACAAATAAGACCAATTCTTGTTTAACTGTAGAACTAAGTATATTCAATATAATGTTTTAATGGCAGAATATTTAACTATTCAACTTGAATTATTTTTCTAGCCATTTTTTTACTCTGTTTTATTCTAAATCAAAAAATAAATTTGCGCTTATTATTATATTTCACTTATAGGAATAGAATAAATCTTATATTAATTATTTGAGTTCATTTTTCTTTATAAATTATTTGGCATCAACATGAAAAAAATAGGAAGTCCAATTTAATGAAACATTAAGATGAAATAAATGATACATTAAATTTTTTTTGTCTTAAAAAAAAGTACATCTCTTTTTATAAAAATGAAAAAAGGCTATAAATATTTTAACATTATATTTAACCCTTAAAATTTGAAAATGTAAATACAGATAATAATTTTAAAGAGTATATGAGATAATTATATACTAATTATACATCACATTTAAGCTAAACAAAAGTAATATAAATTACTATTAAGATTTTCATAGAGGCTTAAATATACTTTTTATAAGATATGTTCTGTCTATCTGAATTGTACACAGTGTCAAAATATGCATCTCTAACTACATATTTAGTTTGAAAAAGCACCGAGTAAAGAACATACAATTCCGCTTGACTGTCGTGCAGAAGGTGATTTCGAAATCCAGGACATACGAGACATAAAGACTAAAACCTGCCTCTTCTCCTTTTTTATTTCTCTCTCCTCCCCCCTGCCCTTTTCATCCGGGAAACCGGACATCTGCCGGACCCCTTGGGAATGTATCGACGTGTAACACGTGAATGTCCCTTCTAAGGTTTCAAAAATAATATCCTTTTTGCTTGTTCTCCGTTTCTTACTTACTTTTCCCCTTCTCCCATCAGGGTGTGTTTTACTTTTGCAGTGTTATTCTTAGTTTTTGAGAAACACTGCTAAGAGTTGGTTGTAAGTAGAAGAGATCGAGAAATATCTGAGAGATCTTCTCTTTTTGTCTTCTTTTTCTTTTTTTTTTCTTTGTGATCTAAATAAATCCCTTTTTTTTAGTGGTGTGGATGGAACTGCTACAAAGAAACATTTTCAAGATTTGGGGTTTAATTTTTTTTTAACGTGCAGACGCAGCTGTTTGTTACATGGATATTATGGAAGCTCTAGATTTATTTCGAACGTAAAAGTAAATTTAAATTCAATTTAAAAGATATTAAATCTTGAAGCAGTATTTTTTTTTTAAAAAATGTATTAATAGAGTTTATTTTTTGAGCATTTAAAAAAAACGTCTAAGAATGCAAAAAAAAAATGTAAATAACTAATTTATTATATTATTACACATAATCTCACTATAGTAGTCAAAACATAAATAATATCAATATAAAAAGATGCTGATATTAATTTATAAGCTTTTTAAATAATTTTCGTGGCATTTCTTTCTAGTTCATTAATGTTTTACGATGGTATAAAAAAGCTAAAAATGCTTGTAGCATTGTTTCCTTGTATTTTATGTTTTCTATCGCAATCGAAGCTTCCCATTGGTTATCATTGAACAAAATGCTAAAATTTGAACCCCGACCAAATGACAAAGATATCATCCTAACTTTCATATCTCGAATATTGAGGACTTTGAGGCCTAATTGAATTAAGACAGTAATTTTCTTCGTTGTTTCAAACAGCTGATGTCTGATGAAAGAAGGATTTAAGTCCAACTTGAGTATCTATAGCAGTGATTCTAATTTTTTTTTCTGTGATTTACTTTTAACAGATTCAAAATTTGGTGGCGCACTAGCAATAAAAAATAAGTTGAAAATAATTTTTACTTATCTGTAATACACTGTAAAACAGTTTATGATAATAATTTTCAATGTTAAATAATATGTAAGACAAAGATAACAAAATATTTATTGAGTAATTAATTGCAAGCTAATTATAAGAATACATTTAATGCGAAACGGGAGCTT
The DNA here is from genome assembly GCA_019973935.1 of Trichonephila clavipes. NCBI lineage: Eukaryota > Metazoa > Arthropoda > Arachnida > Araneae > Nephilidae > Trichonephila > Trichonephila clavipes. Next base: position 1,278,168 of record BMAU01020946.1, read on the forward strand.
GATGATTTTAAATAATTTCGTTTATATTTGGTCGTAAAAATGATAATGTTACACTCACTTCGTCATCTACATTTAAAATTCTCAAAATTTTTACACTTTTATACTTGATAAGACTGAAAATCTGAATCCACGCAAATAAGATGTAGAGAATTGTAACATAGCTCTAAAGCTTTTTTCGTTATTATGATATAATCGCCTCTAATTTTAAAATCCAAAAGGAACTAATTGAATCTTCCTAATGTTTTGAAATTAAATCTGGATTATTACAGAGAGAAAATAGTTTATGCACTTCATTCAAAGTTAATTCACATACATCCGTTATCACAAATGGATTGCGAACCCAGTCAAATTTTCCTATATCCATCTATCCCCAATAGAATGAGTTAAATATACCACAAATACCTTTAGTTCACTTTTATAAAACGGCTAAATGATTCTGTTCGGGATTATATTTTTTCTTGGAGTATAATTAATAATTTTAGAAAAATTTTGCGACGCACACAAAAAGGTTGTCGCCCAGTAGTTGAGAATCACTGATCTATAGAATTAAAGCTCACAAATATAACTGAGTCAATGTGCCCCATGCTTATTGCAGAAATATACGTTCTCTCTTTTCAATTCTTTAACAGAACAATGCATGAATTATTAATATGAATATTTAATTTTTGAAATTATTTTTAAAAAAATTCAATTCAATGAAACTAGAACAGAAAAAGAATCAATCAGATTTTATTTTACCGCTTCCATATCTATACTTCTATAATTTTTGTTTTTTTATACTGTCATCTTAACCAGATGAAAATTACCAATAGTATCTTCGCAGAGATATATAGTTTTCCAAAATATAATTCAATAAATTTTTTTTGTAGTTTTAATCTTTTTTTTTTTTTGCAATGCGCCCCTATGTGTTAGAGCACCTTAAAAATTTTTGTTTTTTGCTTAATGTAACAGTAAATACAACAAAATTTCAGTGTTTCTGTTCCGAAATGTTTTGATCGCTAAAAGTTTTTCAGCAATTAATATGATAACTTTAAAAACTACAATAAAAAAAGTCAATCTATAAAAAAATATTTTGTGCAATAGCTTTTTATTTTTTAAGCCACTGAAGAGAAAAATTGAATTTAATCACATTAATAAAAATATTGCAAGTAGTCGAATAAATTAATTTGAATTTTAGATTAAAAAGACTTTAAATTTATACAGTTACTCCTTTTTACAATACATATCATATTTAAACGAATTGTTTTGATTCATAGTACATTAAAGCTGTTTGGTATTTTATTATAAATAAATCCCCATTAGTTCTGAAAATAGATATTCAGAATTCAGATATTAAATTTCAGTACTACCAATTATGTACGTACAAATATATACAATGCATAATTATTCTTAAAAGTAATTCTGAGGATTCACCCTTATAAACATCTGTTAATAATACTAAATAAGCTCTTGCTTCTTTCAAATATCAAACGAAATTGAAATTCTAAGACCACATGAAAATTCATTCAAAATACTTTTTTTTGAATGCCAGAAACAAGTAAAAAAAATAACGAACCAGCCACTGAAAACACATAAAAGGGATTACATGTGACTTTGGATTTTGAAATTGAAATTCATCTCCATGTTTGAAACATTTCTTGTCAAGATATAATGGATAGTGAGACGCATGATTGATGTAAAAATATGTGAACGCTGATTAACAGTTTCTGTAACTCTGTGCTGTAAATGAAAATTTCATGCATATAAAAGAAGATTTGAATTCAGTAAATGCATTTCATAGCGATGTCACTTTACTTTTCTCTTTGAAGCTGAATTATTTATAAACAGTGATATTTGGCAGCCCGCACAATTAGCCTTTATTTTTCCTCTTAAATAAATTATTTCTTTAGGAAAGAGCTTTGAAAATGGCTGTAAATTTGTCAGAAAGTAAGTAATAAGTAATAGGTAGTAGTAGCATGGATCTTAAATAATACTTTATAATATTTTAAATTTAAGAATGTGAGCAAAAAGAATCCTTGATTTCTAACAAATTTAAAATGTTGTTTTACATCTTTTTGTGATATCCTAAGACGTAGGAAAAAGGCACAACTACTTCAAATATATAAATACAGTCGGACTTCTATATAACGAAGTCACTAAATCCCGCAAAAAAGTTCGTTACATGGAAAATTAGTTTTACAAAGGTTCATCTTTTAACATACTTTATAAACCACACAAAACAAATTTTGAATTCATAAACACTATATATTAAAAAATAATTATTCACACCTTTTCTTTAAAATTAATATATATATGTTTATTTTATATATCTTACCCATCAAAAAAGAAAGAAAGAAAGGAAAACTGCAAGGAAAACAAGCAAAAAAAATGTCGGAGTAAAAAAATGTCACTGTATTTTCAATATTAAGAAAGTAATTTAAAACAAAATTAATGAATTTTAAGAACATTTTATATAATTTAAAGCTTACAAGTAATATTAAACATACATTATTTTATAATTATAACACGGGTACACGGAACCACTCCCCTAATAGTAAAAGAGCATATCGAAGATGTTTCCAGTGAAGTGGGCAAAAGGGGTTAAAGGTTGCACTTCTTGGATGAAACGTCCAGAACTATATTACTCTCGGCGAGTTAGGATGTAATAAAACCAGTTCAAGATTTCTGACCACCTTAAAATGTGTTAAAGAGAGAATAACTTGACATTTTTTCGGAAATACTTTAAAAAAGGAAGAACAAAAATTAAATCAGAAAAGAAAAAGTTCGCGATATAGAAAATGCACTTCGCTATAGAGATGCTATTTTGCGAAAAGAATCTTGAAATGTTCAACGTTCCAGAAAAAAGTTCGCAATATAGAAAAATTCGTAATATAGAGTCTCGACTGCATATATACAGTCGGACCCCAATTCAACGAACCTCTATTTAACGAATAATAAACCCCGAATTAATGAATTATTTCAACAGCTGAATTTTTTTATTAGGTTTATTGTTTTATTAGGAAAAATTGAATTTTCTTTTCAAACCGCATTTTTTTTGTCTGGAAAAGACTTTTTTTGTTAGCTGCAATTATAGAATTATTAAACTATTAGAATTATTAAACTTTACAGATACAGATGAGTCATGAGTGTAATCTATCGTGTGAGTTTTGAGTGGGATAGGAAATTCCTTTATTATATTAGCACACTCCACAACGCTGGGGATATTTTAAAATGTTAACGATTACGTTACATTTGATGACGGACTGCTTATCTGTGCAATTAAAGTTGAGGAAATTGTCGATTTGTCAGAGACAATGAATAGCGATTCAGATTCAGAAATCGCTAATGAAACTATTATCAAAACTATTAAATGTTTTACAATGTTTGGAAAATGTGAAAACATACCTCATGAAGCAGGTTGTAAATAACGTTGTATTTTCTTCTCTACATAAAGTCGAAAAAGAACTCTTTTGAGTCAGGAATCAAAGAAATTATCAAACACATCAAACATTTATTAGTCAGTATTTTAAAATTTCGGAATTAATTATGCGGAATAATTCAATAAGAGTATTTTTAGTTGTTCAATAAAAAATGTATAATTTATACTATGGATATTTTTCGTGCAGTTGTTTATTATAGAATTTCTGAAAGGTAAGAGCAAAAAATTTGTATTTTGTTTTAAACCCAATATAACGAATAACCCAAATTTACGAACAAAATTTTCGGTCCCGGCGAATTCCTTAAATCGGGATCTGACTGTATTAACTTATATTAATATAATTTTTATAATTTTAATACTATTGTTACGTAGATCCGGATTAGAGGATTTTATGCAAAAACAATCACAAAGAAAAAAATAATCAGTTCTTTAAGAGCGATGCGAATTTATTATCGAAAATCCAATCCTTTCAATACAGGATTCATCGGCAATATTCACAGGGTAAATATCCGAAGGTCTTCACACCTTCAACAGCAATCAAAAACACAATAAACAGTGTTTAAAAATACACGTAAGTAAAGATTATTCATAAGCACAGCCAAGCTATTCGCTAGTCAAAACAATCCTCACTACTCGCTGGCTTAATCAAGACTCCTCGCCGTACCGGCGAGCATCCTTTTTATATGCGCGACAGAAACTTCTAGAAATATAACAGCTCGTGTCATTGAACGTGACACTAGTGAAGAGATTTATTTCATGTTAAAATTGTACTATTCACAAGCAGTGCCTTACGTTGTAATGACGATTCAATGAGAACTTGGCATCATCTAGAAGATTCCAGAGGGTTCCGAACTCACCAACATAGTCAGCAATGACGCCAAAATGGTCACCAAAATCGCCAACTTGTTCGCCAAAAATGATGCCAACTTGGCTCTACCGCCAAGATTTCGCCAAGTTCTCATTGAATCGTCATTACAACGTAAGGGGCGGCACTGCTTGTGAATAGTACAATTTTAACATGAAATAAATATAACATAGAGTAATATGAATGCATTAAACACTCAAATACAAATTATTTACACTATTTACACAAAATTCGTAACACTATATTTATCCTAAGACAGTATCATTGTTGCTTGGGGTTCACTCTCAATTGTTTTTCCAAATGTGAAAATTCTTCATACCACATTCAAAAAGAGAGGTATGTCGTTATAGAATTTTCAAAACTCACTCATCCATGTCTGTATTATGAAATAAAAGGGAGTTTTTACTTCAACAAATATAAAGAGATTTCTAATTTTTTATTTTAAGGATGTTTAAGGGATTTACAAAATTAGTTACGTTGAGAGATATACATTTCACTAAAAATGTAAATCTTTTAATTAATATGTTTTTCTCATTATATGAAAGTATTTCACATAAGAACTTACATGCGATTGTAAATTTGTATGTTCATATATTTCAAAATGGGATAGAGAAAGTATACTCCTCACGCTATTTACACTGAAGATGGATTCCTTAGAAAATCGTGTAAATCAAAAACAAGCTAAAATGAACATAATTCAGTCATTTATTTTAATAACGTGTAATACTAATTTGTAATTGCAGTGGCATCAACTGGAATTCGCTTTTGAGTGAAGTCTTCTATTCATATCATTGAGGCTTTTTTCATATTTTTATTGCAGCTTCTTTTATGCATGAAGTTGTGTTCATACTTGTAGAAGATTCAGCTGCTAAATTTTTTATGTATGAGTCTTTATATTTTATTGTCCTTATTGAGGTTTCATTCATGGAATAAATTTGAACATCATTTGTCACTCATTCTCTATTTATGTTGACATAACCTAAAAGTTTAATTTTACTTTCTGTAAAAAGTAAAATTGAAGTATATGTGAAGAATATAATATGTGATACATGAAATATACATGAAGAATATAGAACTTTTCTTTCATTTTTAGAACTTTCTTTTGACATGGTAAAACTCCTAAAAATTTTAAGAAATTATAAAGACTTTACAAAAACTATAATCATTTTTAAATTATGATGTTCTAAAAAATTCCGAATAGAAAAAACCAAAATGATATACACCTTTCTACTGATAAAAATTTACTACACTAAATCATAAGGACAGAAAGTTGGATTGAACATGCAAAAGAGGAAATGACAATTTTCAGATTGGAATGAAATGAAATTAGAACAGAGAGAGAGAGAATGGAATTAAAAATGTCTAAAAATATATACAAGCACTAATGTTGCCAAGCGAATGAAATTTAAAAAATGACAGCAGCATTTTTTTTTAAATCTCATGTTTTAAGAACCGCGTAAAAGTGAAATCGTGTAAATTGGGGAACAAATGTAAACAATTATGCAATAATTGCAAATCATACTGTACAAAAGAATATATATTTATAAAAGTCAAGTGTTCTACGAAGCGTCATGTATTTTGGGTAAAAAGATATAATACTTATATCTCATTTCATCTGGTTTAGCAAAATCACACAATCAAGACTTTATCAGATAGCCCGCGATAACAGCAACATAGTTTTGCTTTTAAGCTCTTAAAGTAATTACGAATCAGTTAATCTTATAAACTGTCATTTATCAAACAGTTACCTAAATATAATACATAATTCGAAAATGTATTCAGTTTATCTTCAATTTCCTTTCGGAACATCGTATTTCTCTACATCATTCAGAACATTGAAGGTAATATCCCTTTTCCACTTTTTGAAGTATTTTATAATTCTATAATTCTGTACGCAAAAAACTTATGGGGTATTTCAGAATACCTATATTTTTCAATTCAGTTTCATTTTAGATGCATTTAAAACAAAAAAGACCAGTTCTATAAATACTATATTTGTTTTTTAAAATAATTTAGTAACATATATGTATGAGAAAAGTCATGTTACTTTTTTAAACAAAAATGTCAACCCGTGAAAAGTAAAAATCATTCTGAACGATGCACCATATAAAATTTAGTTTGTATCAATTCATACTTTTAGATCATATTATACCTTAAATCTCTGAAATCGATAAAAAAAAATAACATACAATCAACTTTTATAGTTAATAAAATATTTTTTTAAAGAAATCTATCTTGTAGAGACTTGATGTTGTGTTAGGTATTATTTTATTTTAAATACTGTATTTAATAATGCTTTACGATCTGAAAGATAATAATTTTAAAAAAGTACTATTTCTCTCTCTATATATATTTCTTTTACTTTGCTGATGCGGCATCTAAAAAATGCATAAAAAACATAAATTATAAGAAATAAAATACACTGTTGAATGCATTCATATTTATATATTAGTATTGTTGTTAGGTAATGCAATTTCGGACTAAAAGTTCAATACCAGAATTCGGTATTTTTTAGATTTTAATACCAGTAGTAGAAATTTTTTGGGGAAAAAAGAAAACACAGGGGGGTTGTTGTTGTTTTGTTTGTTTGTTTTATTTGCCAGTTTTATTAGAGAGTGTAAATATCACAACAATAATGAGTAACTTATAAATTATAACAGTATATAAAGAATCATAAAAAAGGAAAGGAACATCTTATTTATTTAAATCACAAAAAAGTGTAAATAACAGTCAGTCTGTGGTACTATTATAAATTTGTGATATGTGATCTTAAAAAAAATGCATCAATTGTGCTGTATGATATGCAAATACAATGTGAATAACAAACTCACCAATTTAAAAAATATCAAAATATTACGCACTTTCTTCACAACTACAACCTTGTTTTCACAGATACAAATATCAAACTACGAATCCTACGCGTGTGCAGTACCACTCTGAGCTGTAATACGATAGTTTTGGCCCGCTTCTTTGGAAGATTCACATATTTTATCACTTCTCTTGATTGTGCGATGCAACTTTATATTCACAGGCAAATTAATTTCTCCCGTTAGGGAGACATTAAAAAATACGTATATTTTGCTATGTTGGCGATCTCTGAAGATATAGTGGAAATAATTTTAAAAATGTCCAGTAAATACCGAAAAACAGTATTTAAGCTTGTGAATACCATTGTGCATTACAAAATTGTACAAATGACTCAAAATACCGGTATTCGGTATCCTGGTATACCGGAATTTCAATCCTTAATTGTTGTGTAATGCCTTGTTAACATGTATTTAAACTGAAAATTAAGCTTGAAATCAAAAGGAAAATTTGTTGTAGTATGTATATCTAGAATAAATCAAATTTTTAAGTAAAGAATGAATTATGAAAAAAAAAGATAGAAAAACTTTACATTAAAATTTCTCATTTCTCCCATTTTTCATTATTTATTAATACATATATATTTATATTCTACTAACTACAAGTTTTATATTCGTATGAACTAGTACTTAAGGAAAGCTTCACACAAGGTAGGGTGGCCGCGGTAGCCGAGTGGTATAGGTATCGGATCGTGACTTACCTGGTCACGAGTTCGAGCCCAGTACCACTAAAGACCCGCCGTGTAGGGCCGCGATGCACGTTAAATCTGTCGAGAGCTGAAACGTCCTCCCATTGGTGTGGTGTGGTAGTTAGGAGAGGGGGTGCCAGCTCAGGTGTCGTCCACGTCACTTGACCATGGTTCAAAATTACGTGGTCCGTCGCCAAAAGCCCTCGTGTAGCTGAACAGTGCGACATTAATATTCAATCAATCAATCAATCACACAAGGTAGGCCCGCTAGTATGAGTTCAGCTAATTTATATTAACAGTTTTTTTAAAAAAAGTTATATTATTATTAATGATTTATATATATATATTTAGGAATATATTGATGATTTAATTGCCTTTTTGGTAGTAAATATATTTTAATGTTGGTTTTTATCTTAATTAAATGAACGTAACTAAAACAAATAATAACCCATTTGCTACAGATTTCTTTCGTATAACTTTACTTATTATATAAATAAAATAATAATATTTTTGATAAAAGACAAGAGTTTATTTTTAATATTATTAAAATATATATTTTTTTGTGTATTGATATTCATATTTTTTCTTATGGATATGTTCTTCTAAATTATTTAAAAAAACAATTAATTATTTGATAAAAATATTGAAAAGTTAAATAATTTTAAAAAATTATTAGTTATTAAATAGAATACAAATTATCCAATTAAGTTCCTTTAAGCATAACCTTCGTTATCAGTTGAATGTTATTAGTTTGTTATGAGTTTCTTTATTTCTTCTTTATGATTTTAATTTGTTTCTTATTTCGATATACCTTCACATTTTTTTTTCATGGTGCCATCGGTTATTTTATTTTATAACTTTCTTTGCTAAGTTTTTTAAATTCTGCAAATACATTATTTTTAAAAATTATTCATGTCTTCTCTTTATAATTAAAAGTTTTTTTAAATGCTTCTATGTTTTTGTGTAAAATTTAAAATTAGAGCTTTTAAGTATATTAAACACTTCTTCCTCTGTGTACTTACCTTTTGAGACCATTTCGGCTGGTTGCCATTGGCGAATTCGATTAATATCATGTTGCTTAGATTTTTATTTTTTGTTTTTTAAAATATTTCTTCAACTTTTTGGTCTTTTGTTACTTGTGGGTACGTAGATTTCGTGTGCTACCTCAATATGTAGGTTTTATTCTTTTGGAAATAAAACAATTAACAATTAAACTATTCTAACAATTAAATTCTTTATACATTATTTTCAAATATTTTTCAGCTCAGTGTTGTAAAAAAACACAGGGGAAGATTGACGGGACTTAAAATAGTGTTTAAACTTAAATTTTAGTACCTAAGATTAAGAGTTTACGAATAAATTCCTATGGACACACATTTAACCCTCTCTCTGTATATATATATATATATCTGTGTGTGTGTGTGTGTGTGTGTGTGTGTGTGTGTGTGTGTGTGTGTGTGTGTGTGTGTGTGTGTGTGTGTGTGTGTGTGTGTGTGTGTGTGTGTGTGTGTGTGTGTGTGTGTGTGTGTGTGTGTGTGTGTGTGTGTGTGTGTGTGTGTGTGTGTGTGTGTGTGTGTGTGTGTGTGTGTGTGTGTGTGTGTGTGTGTGTGTGTGTGTGTGTGTGTGTGTGTGTGTGTGTGTGTGTGTGTGTGTGTGTGTGTACACAATCGAAACCATATAAGGAACCTCTATATTGCGAATTTTTCTACATAGTGAACTTTTTCCTGAAACCAAGAACATTTCACGATTTTCTTCGTAAAATAACCTCTTAATAACGAAGTGCATTTTCAATATAACGAGCTTTCTCTTTTGTGATTCAATTTTTTTCTCCCTATTTTTCTAGTATTTCTGGACATTTTAAGTTATTCTCAATTTTAACACATTTTGGTGGGCATAAATCTTGAACTGGTTTTATTAGATGCCTAACTCGCCAAGAGCAATAGAGTTATGGGCATTTAAATTGTATTTCGATTGCAGTTCGTATGTTTAGAATCTCTAGTTATAAGATAATGTATGTTTAAAATTGTTCGTATGCATTAAAAATGTCTTTAAAAATCATTAATTTTAATGCAAAATTATTTTTTAATGTTGAAAATACAGTATATTCTTGGCCATTCTTTTTCCTTGTTTTCCTTGCAGTTTTTCTTTCTTTCTTTCTCTTTGAATGGGTAAAATATGTAAAATAAGTATATATTAATTTACTAAAAGGTGTGAATAATTACTTTTTTGAATACATAGTGTGCTTATGAATTTAAAATTTGTTTCATGTGGGCTTATAAAGTATGTTGAAACATAAACCTCTATATAACGAATATTCCATATAACGAACTTTTTTCCGTGATTTAGCGACTTCGTTAAACAAAGGTCTGACTGTATATATATATATATATATATATATATATATATATATATATATATATATATATATAATGCTTAAATTTAAACACATAATTAAATCATTAAAACCTTCTGTAGCATGTTTGGTTCAATGCCTTTTAAAATACATACTACATTTCGCAGTATTTTTGGACATATCATCAAGCTTTAAACTCAATAACTACGTAATATGTTATAAAAAAAAATTTAACCTAGAATGGGATCATTCAGTTAGCTTAATAATGTTATGTTTATGTTAGGATTATTACAAATATTTTTCAGAGGAAACTGAAATGTACGATTTCGAATTATTTTCATATGTTATCTTAATTTTTTTATTTCTCCTACTATAAATAACGCAGAAGAAGACTTTTATAATTGTTTGTTATTGAAAATGAATATTATTTCTATGTTTTGTTTTCAAAAATGCATTTAAATGAAGCAAATAATTCTTAGTAATCTTTTTTTAATGTTTTCGCATTACTCTGTCGATTATGTATCTATTTCTTTCAGCCAGTCAACTAAATTTTTTTTAAAAAAAGGAGTCTATTCAAAAAAATATTTGAAGAGTTATATTTCTAACTTTTCCCGTTTAATAACATTCTTGCACCCACGCTTATGGAAGATTGTTATTGTGAATTGCACTACCAAATGAGTGCAAATAGTTAATACTTATAATTACTTAACATATACTGTTATTTTTTAATATCTTAGTGAAGCCTATCTTAACTATTAATTTGAACTGAGGTATAAACTTGTTATTAATTTTTGAATGAAAAATTCCATTTAATGTCATTTCATTTGACTTGAAAGAAAATATTTTCCAGATAAATGATCAATAAAAGGAAATATTTTTCTTAGAAACAAGGAATCGCCCGTTTCGATTTTTAAAAATTAAATGAAGTTAATACTATCGAGCATTGACATAAATCCTAAAATATGAGGAAGAATGTATTAGATGAAAATAGTTTAAAGTGCCAAAAGTATAAATCGGATGAGCATTACTATACATGAATATAAATTAATGACAGACATAGATTCATGTAATATATGCTTAATGAGATCGATAAATTTGAAATCTAGCATTGGTTTACATTCAAAGTCGGTACTAATCGTACACAGCAAGTTTTGAAACTTATTGGCAAAAAATTTAAGGAGTGATAGATAAAATCTAAACCACAGCAACTTTTACCCTACAATGCACGGACATTGTAGGGTAAACGGCGGTACTAGACAGCGCAGTAATGGAAATAATAAGCCGCAAGTTTTCTTACGCAGTGTCATTTCTACATCAATTTCGAAGGCATACCGACGTTCAGAAATAAGGAAAAAGCGACATATACTTTAAGTATGGTCGAGAATATCAGTTGCACACCGAAAAGTGTTTGAATGATTCCATTGGTGCCTGTCATTGCTGTCTGTGAAACTGGATCTTTTGTTACTGGCATGTATGATGCAGGGTGTGGGAGGAATATATAGATGCTACAAGTTAAAGAGTTCATTCTGCAAAGAATGCAAAATCGTCCGTCTATTAGCATGGGAAAGGTTTCCTGTGCAATAAATATGTGTTACTCGATTGTTCGGTGAGTACTACGGAACGAAGGATTGCACCCTATTACGTACGACCTTCATCTATGGGCATCTAGCAATCAGTACGACACACATTCTTATGCATATCAGAAGCGTTTCAGCGTAAATGTTTGGGCTGGTATTGTGGGTGACCATTTCATTGGCCCATAACTTCTGCCATTTTGGTTGAACGTAGAACATACCTCACATTTTTACAACAGGTATTGCTAAAGTTACTTCGACCTGTTGCAGCCAACATACAAGCACATACGTGGCTCCGGAAGGACGGGACACCATCCCATTTCAGCTTGGATATGTTGAGCGCTTTAGACTCTAAATTTTCAGGTGATTGATTGTTAGGGGGAGCCCACACTTTGACCTGCATGCTCATTCGATTTCTCCCGTCTATTCTTTTTTCTACCGGGCCATTTGAAGAGATTCGTCTACGAAAGCCTTATCGTCTCCAACGAGGACTTAGTTACCAAGATTTCTGTTACTTCCGGCAACATCTGAGAAATGCCGGGTGTGATTGAAAAAGAGCGCCACTGGCTACATAGCAGGTTTAAAGCTTGAATTACCAGATGCGGTCCCTCTTTTGAGTGTTATTTTGCCCCACATTCTGTCAATAAAACTATTTAGTACCTCCTCTGGCGGATTGGTTTTTAGTTCTTTCATGTGACAGTAACGGTTCCTCATAGTGCTTCACCGCAAGCTCTCGATCCATGCATTGTACGATGAAAATTGCTGATTTAGATGTTTGCAATCACCCTTTAGATTTTTGCCCTTGAGTTTTGGAGGGTTTTTTTGTATAATTCTTCTATATATAAAAAAATTAAACAAGATGCTTGTCAATACAAAAGGTTGAACATACTGTACTTAATCTAATGAATCATTTATTGGGTGTTTAAAAAAATGTACAACTGCATAAAACTATTTCAAGTCAATCAAAAACTGTTTAAAAAAGTCAAGACTTAATTAAAAATATCACAGATTTAGTATGAACAAATATACCCAAGGTGCATTTTATTTATAGGACATTTTAAAAAAAAGAGCTTTAAATAAGCAAAAATTGCGTATTTTGATTATTAACGGAGAATTGCTCACTAAATAGTAAATATAACAAAAATAAGGTCCTCTTTTGAAAAACTCATTGTATAAATGACAGTATAAAAATTATGTATAATATTTTGAGAACATGATAATTAATTTTACGGAGATATTGATTAATAAAAAATAGCAAAAAAATTGATAAATAATGATTATGATAAAATTATGGAATGAGTGATTATTCAGACTCGAGAATAAACAAAAAAATTAATTTTAATCGATTAAAGTAATTAATTAAAGTGCACGAATAAATACTATTAGCTGCAATATATATTTATCATTCTTCATTTATAAAATCCCATTTCAGATTTGTCGTTCAATATTCCTAGCTTTCAACATCATTTTTTGTAAAATGAGATTGTTTCTAATGTTATAAATATTTATGCAGAAAGATAAATAACTTAATTATGCGTTAAATATTTTCCTTTCAGAGTAGTTTTTTATTCTATCATTCATTTAAATTGTATTAATAGTTCATTCAAAAAGTGTTCCATCCTCATCTCTAATATTACTTGAAAAATAGATTGTGATGAACTATATTCCTGTTCTCAGTAATTGTTTTTCAAAATTCACAGACTTTTATAATTTATCTAAATATTTTTCATACGCGCAATTTTTACTAAAAAAGTCCTTCGTAAGATTTTTTAAAAATTCAGTTTTTCAATGAATTTTTGCTGGTTATTTCCTAAATTTGCTTACATATGGAGATAAGGTTTTAAAAATTCCTTGCGAATAGTAATTTTATGTTATTTTGTTAGTGGTTATGACTTAAATTGATGAAGAACGCCAATCAGGAAATTATATAACAATTTAAATTTATTTAAATGAGGTATTTTAGGTAAAATGTGATTGAAATTATACCAAAATTCAAAACATTCTACATAAAATTCAAAGCCATACATTTAAGTTATTTTTACAGAACATATTTAACACAATTATAAATGCAATGAACTAAAATCTAAAATATATTTACAAGTAACAAAAAGTGATGGCTCATTGCACATTTTCCGATGTAAAATTTTTATAAAAACTATGGTGGTCCGTAAAATTAAACTGATAGAAATAAAAAAAATTATTGATGTCAAAGCTAAATCCTTAGTTCATTGTCTTTATTATAGTTTAAATAAAATATACAAAATATGAAAGGAATACATTCGTAAAATTTTAAGATATCAGGTTTTAAGGAACATATAACTTCGGCAAAAAAATACGATCCTCATAAAAGGCAATTAAAGTTTTGATTCTTAGTTTACTGAAATAATGCTTAATATTAGAGAATTTAAATGCACCATTTTTGAGTACAGATCCTTCTCGTTCTCTGTCTTATTAATTTTTTTCTTTCTGGCTGCTCTATTTTTTTTTACTGCACAAAATGGAAGGGATAAAAAAAAATTTTGAATTTCAGTCAAACATTAATTGAGGAACGTTGACAGATCTCTTAATTATCCCTTATAAGAACACGTAAAAAATGCTTTCTTAATTTAGGTTTATGATATATTACATAAAAAGCATTACCTTTCAAAAAAATTGGCACCTGCTCAGTTTATCTGATGTTTTTCATCAAGTTTAACCTCAATCGAAGAAAGGAAAGACATATTTTTAAGATATTTCAAAGCACTATAACAAATGTCTGATTTCAACAATAGTAAATTTAATGCTCAAAAATGTATAATAGTGCTAAAAATTTCTTATAATTCATTTGCATTAAGTTAAAATATTTACATAAATAAAGGAGGTGATTTTTTAATCCATTAATGTATATTATAGTAATTTTTACGTATTCAATAACTCAAAAAGGTATTAGAAATGCAATCAAATTACTTTAAAATTTTGTGACAGTTCTGAGATTACAATGCTTATCTCGATAACTTTTTATTCGTAATTTGGCTTCCTCCAGGGAATACTTTTGGTTTTTAAATAACTTTTTCTTTTAAAATTTTTCAATAAGACAGTGGATATTCTAAAATTTTCTGCTGAGATGCCAATACATAACAGCTTTGTAAAATGTGACTCAAAAGTTATACTACGGTGGGTGGTTCAAATAATTTTAATTCTTGGCACATACTAATTGAGTATTGTTACAAATGCAAAAAAAAATAATATTCTAAGCAACAAAGAGCTGACGCGGACAAACAGTGACATGCCCTTTCTAATCCGAGGTTGCAGGTTGACTGGTTAGGTGTCCACAATGCTACAAGAACTCTATTATCTTTCCGTTTACCATACGTTACAACCTTATGTAGAGAAACATTATCTTTTTGGATTATTTTACATAATTAGAGCAAGAAAAAAAATATCCATCTATAAAAAGTTAGAAAATATGAAAATTTCCTAACGCGGTGATGTGTTAACTTCTTATGATATTAGCAAATTACGTCATTTATAATATTTTATCATACACATTTTGTTCATTTAATGGATCTGTGAATTATAATTCTTTCTTCTATACGCTTCAAAACTCTTATGTTTTCCTATTGGAAAACATTGTTCTACACGATGGTGTCATGCATATGAAATAGGGGTTTAAACAGGACTCCACTTTGTATTAATTTATTCAACGCCCGATATTATCCTTTTTTTTCCACCATGATCTTTTACTTGAAATTTGCTTTTGAGATGTACCAGTAATAATATTCATTATTGAAAAGAAATAAACCTAATATAGTACCTTATATGGAAAAATGTATCAAAATTACCAGGCAATCATTATGAATTAAATATTTAAAAAGGAAGCATTGTGCAATGCATACTATTTTTTAAATTATACAAAGTCCAGATTTGATAGTATACAAGTACACCAAATTGTTTATAGATAAAAAAAATTCTCACGTTCATTCTCTACTTTTAATTAGCTCTATTTAACAAGTCATGTTATCTTGCAGAAATTATATCAAAATGTATCGTATGGTCTTCACAACTATTGTGAGTTTGCTTGTGGTTTCGAAAACAGCAAAAATTTTAGGTATTCCTACTGACATTGGTAAGTAGCTAGTTATCTTTAAAAATGTAAATATTAAGAGCTTTGTTCTAAGAATTAAGCTAAAACGGTCTATCTACATTTTATATAATGTAAAAAATAGCTATTATTAAGGTATTAAAATTATATAGTTTAAATATACATATAGTTCTAATCTACAGAAAAATTATGTGCAGTATTCTGTACTAATGTAGTTAATTCATTGGTAATACTATGCTTTGATGATAAAGCTACAATACGACTTTTACTTCTTAAGTCCCACCGACGTATATAAACGTCTTGGTCAGTCGATGTATTAATTGGTCTGGACGTATATATACGTCTTTTCGGAGTACGATCTTTTCTGGGAACTTCTATCCATAGAATTATTCCGAAAGCTTTGTAATGCAATAAAATTAACTTGACAGTGTACGCAAAGGATTTACGTATTTCAGAGGATTTGCTTCTTTATTCCTCTTTTATCTCCCCCCCCTCCTCCAATACATCTCACGCGTGCCTACATGAAAAAACAGTGGCATTGGGGAGCGAACCGTATAACTTTTAATCTCGGCAGTTAAGGGATTAATTATAAACCGTACAAATTATCAAAATAAGTGTTAGTTTTTGTATATAATTCTATATATGACAAGCCCATGGAGACACTGGTAATTATTAAACTTGTTCTTAACTTAATATTGTTCAATTACTTATGAAGTACTTTGTGAAGTACTGATACATTTATAAGTGTATTACATTAGAATAAATGTGTATTTTTTTTATTTTTTATTATGCCAGAATGTATTTTGTTTGCTTACACTTTCAGCAAATTAATAATTTTTTTTAAATAATCTTTTGTTTTTGACTATTTAATATCCTCGCCCTCCCCCTCCTTGTAGAGTTATCCCGCCCCCAAGGGAGGCGCGTCCCACAGTTTGAGAAACGCTGCTGTAGAGAATTGCTTCTCAAACTTTCAATACTTGCTACCCATTTCTCAATCATAATTTTCATCACGCCTCCCGCCCCCATACAATAACAATGTATTGAATGCATCAAAAATGTACTTGTAGCTAAAGCTACAATACGACCTAAATTATTAACCGTACAAATTATCAAGATAATAACTAAATTTTGTATATGACAAGCCCATGGGAGGCATTAGTAATTATTAAATTTGTTTTTTATTTAGTATTGATAAACTACTTATGAAAAACATTGTACAGTACTGTAAAATGGTGCAGTGTAAACGTATAGTTAATTTTTATTATGTTGGAATGTATTTTGTTTTTCATTCTTTCAATAAATTAATACATATCTTAAATCTTTTATTTTCAACATGCTCGCACCCCCCATATAGGTATATCACGCCTCCTAGGGAGGCACGCCCCACAGTTAGAGGAACGCTGCTGTAGAGGTTTGAAAACTCGACCCCCGATAACCCAGCAGTCCGGATAACTCGGCCACACCCTTGCAAGTCGAAAAACCTCACATGCAGTCCTGTTCAAGGTTCCGCATGCAGAAACTATTGCTGTCGTCACACTTAATGAAAAAATGTCGGGAAATAATAAAGATTTAAACGTTGAAGACACCGTGCAGACTCATAAAATGTCACATTGTGAGGGACTAAAGGCTATCGAAACCGTATTTCAGTATTTTGAAAAACAAGGTGCGTCAGTAATGGACAGTGTTCCTTCGTCGTGTTCGAGGTAAAACAGCAAAGCGCTGGTTGCAGTACGAAAGACTACAGGACATTACGCATTTCTTTTTTTTTTACATTAAGAGTACATTGCATTTTCCTACATAAAGTATTTTTCTGAAATGTGTCAAATCAGGTAAATTACTGTATAGTACGTATTTATTACCTTTCTTTTTCATGTAGTAAATGCTATACGCATTTATAAAGTATGTACTTTTGCTTTGCTTAAGGGTATTTGGGAAGTTTATTTGCTGTTGTATTCTCAAGCAAACAATACATACAAGTGTAATAGAATATCTTGTAAGGAAAAAACACTGGTACTTATTTTTTTTTAAATCCCATTCTCGATAACCTATCACTTTCAAAATCTCGCCCCCTACTTTGGTCCACTTTGGGCTAAGTTTCCCTCAGACTATTGAAAATCTCTCGATTGTAAAAGACATAGCGATAGACTCTATGACATAGCGATAAAATACTTACATAAACCAAAAACGTTCTTAAGCTGAATTCAAAAAAAAATTTGTTGTGCAAAACTTAACGTTTGAGCAGCCTTTTGACCTTCCTCGGCGTAGAAAAGACGTCTTTTAAACTAAATTGTTTTGAGATAAGCTGAGTGTTTTAGCTGTGTATTTTTTAATCTCGGGGCGACGCAGTAAATGCTGATACAGGACACCTATTGTAGCTTGTTCACGCATTTAAAAGAACACTTTGGCAATCAATGACGGTGATCTGTGACGGTATTGACAACTTCGAAGTAGTCGAACTGGAGTGCTTAGTAAATCAGCGCTTTTATGAAGAAGGAATTTAGAAACTGGTTGCAGAATGCGATTTCTACTTTAATACTGGTGTAAACTATATTTAAGAAAAGTAATTAAAATCTAGCCTTTTTCATGTAAAAAATGTAATTATGAAAAAATCTTTTTGTTTTTCAATGAAAATACTACTTACTTAACAAACATTTTTAGTATAGAACATACGCATGGATAATAATTTTAAATAAACTGTTAACAGTTAAACAAGGAAACGAGAAAGGAAATCACTGGTTTTTATAGTAGAAACATTTTCCTTCCATTATAGAGTTGAATTCAGTGTAAATACTTTCGCTTGAAAAATGTTTTGACAAACATCGTCCACATTACCTGTGACATGTTTTCCCCGCATGTTATGTGCACTGAATTCTCAAAAATGCCATATTTATAATTTTTCAGGTGAGGAATAGGAATAAATTTCTGTCTAGAAATAGACTAGATTTATCATGCAGTAAGAGGTTTAAATGTGTAAAGTATTAACGCAAAGTATTCAGATAATGTGTCATCAGTTATGAGATGTATTGATGGTTTGAAGGACAAAAAGACATTGAAATTTAAGTTTTGGAATTGAAAAACACCCACACCCAGATAAGCATTCAATTTTTATGCTATTAATGATCTCAATTTAACTAAAATTCAAGTCCTCAAGTTTGAATTCTTAAATATTAAATAAGCAGACATACCCAAGTAGCCACTTTTACTTGAATCTCTAACGTCCAACGCTCTGCAATCAGAATTAATATTAGTAAAGCATTTGCTTACGGCTAGTCGAATGAGAATATCTTTTCTGTTTAACCCGTGAGAAGCCGTGTACTCAATACTAACTTTAGTGATAGCTTGGAGTGATGGAGTCACCCCAATCTTTTTTTTTATAAATATATTTGCTGTGCACGATAAAAATCGTAATTCCAGAGAATAATTGAATTTAGAGAATTGTATTCTAGTGAATAATTGAATTAAAACCTACTTTTAAAATTTTCTTTGATAATTTTGTAATAAAGGCGATGCACACTTATTGGTGTTTGGGGATTAGAAGAAAGATTAGCCACACACACACACATAATCAGTATAAATTCTAATTTGTTGTTCTCTCACTTAACTTAACAAACCAGGGTAGGAAATGCACACCATTACGATGTATAGGAGCTTCAACAAGGCAAAAACGATTCTTTATATATGAGTATAATTTAATTCACTTACTCTTGGAATACATTGGACATCTGCGATTTAATTCACCGTACTTCCGTTCTTAGTTGTGCACAACCCCCGGGCGTTATTATTATCTATCTTATTGACTAAATTGTCAATTAGCAATCTTTGATCATTCAGAAATTACTCGTCAACTACTTCGCGACTAGCTCTCAACTACTCTCCTCTAACTTCGCGACTAGCTCTCAACTACTCTCCTCTAACTTCGCGACTAGCTCTCAACTACTCTCCTCTAACTTCGCGCATCTAAAAGTCAATGCTTAAATAGAATTCTTCATTTGAATAAATCGAGTTTTCTTCTTCGGGAGAAAGTTTTCAATAGAACAACAGTTAGAAATAAATAAATTTACCCCAAGAGGATTAGTGACAGGTTCGCGGATAGACCTGTTACACTTAGAGTAAAAAAAATGAATCAAACTGAACTAATTTTTTTCAAATGTGCGTGATTTTAATAAAGGACACAAATCACACATTCTTTTTGCTAATATTACAGGAATAATATTTGCAGGGAAAACTCTCATACTTGTTCAAGTTATTGCAGTTTTATTGTTTTTTGACTATTGACAAGTGGTGTGTTGAACTTTTTCTTGCTTGTGTATTTAGAGAGGGAGCAGTGTGTCTTGTGTGGTACTTCCTTGGCTTTATATCTTTCTTGATGGAGTTTCTTACGTAACATTTAAAAACTTTCCTTTCAACTCAAAAGTTTCATATTAATTATTTTTCTTAAATTTACGTTCGCTGTCATGATAAGTATCAATTATATTTCATTAGGTTCTTCCCTTGCTTGATCAGTTTCAACTTCGTCGATTGGAAATCACGTACATAACCATTTATTTCAATATATATTCTGCTCATTTACAATTTATAATCTATTCCCTTTCATTTATAAGCTATAATTAGTCGTACAACACAACAATCAAAACCACTAAATCGTTCACAGAGGGGAAATGTAGCTTGTTCATCGAAAATACTTTGGAACAAAAGGAGTCTTCCCCATGTACCTTAAGGTATCCGACTACTTACAACAACTTTTTTCAAAAAAATGGAAATAAGGAGATTTTTTTGTGGTTTTCCGATTTATTTAGTTCATTTTAAGGAAAATGGCTAAAATTAAGAAGAGAAAAACAAATTATTACTACTAAAATGGAAAAAAATGGGTAAATATTGACAAAAAAGTGCATGAACAGGGTCCACTCTGTACAAAAATTTTATGTACAAATTCTCAGTTTTTTCACACAATTTTGGTGTATTACTTCGTTATTCATGTTTGAAATGACCTTCAGGATAAGAGATATTTTAATTTTTACAAAAAGTAGAGCACTTTATCTTAGCGATTATGTGAAACTGCGTAAAAAAACAGTGATTATTTTCACAAAAAGGACTGTAAATTTTGAAATAAAACAGTGATTGATAAATCTGAAGGTTAAAACACTTCTACTGCTATACGGAACATACACAAAAAGTTTCATCAAATTATTTTCAAAACTGTTTGGGCAATCGCTGCCCTCCGTTTGAGTTTTTCGAAAATAACGCATGTCGAGTAAAACGCATTTTAAAGTTTGACATCTTGTGTAAAGTTATGGCATCTTCTTTTACTAAAACACTTGTAGTTTTTGTTCTAGTGAATGGAAAATAAAAAACTTGGTATTTTTATTAAGCTAATAAAATAAAATCATAAAAAGTTGTCAATTTTTGAAAAAAAAATCATGATTTTAGGGTAGTCGGATACCTTAAGATTGTAAGAAAACATTTGTCACTCCCCCCCAAAAAAGAGGGAGATATGTGACAAATACAATTTAGTTCCCATGAAGACTGTTATATAGGAGGATACTGACCAGATCATTGGTATCAAATAAATAGTTTTTCCCCAAAATTAACGATTTCGTCAGCCTGTGGTGACTCAGTGGCCCGTGCGACCACTCCCGGGTAAAAACAATAACATGTGATTAAAATATTTTTTTTAATTTAATTCCTGCTACATACACATAATTCTAAATTAACTGCGTGCATTTTTCAGATGATGATGTCCATGATTTTGCCGTAGAAGATTATTCATCCAAGGAAGAGATGGAGCTAACTTTGCAACCTACGACTACAGATCCTCTATTTGAATATTCAGATAACAGTACGGACCAAGTTTTGTCTTCAAAAGTCTGGAATATTAGTTCCACTTCCCCTTTACCTCCTGATGAAAAGGATGCAAGTGCTGAAATCCAGCGTCTTGTACCATTCATATTCATGTCTGCCATCTCTGTGGGAATAATGTACGCAACGAAACGCTTTTTTAGAAAACTCAAAAAAATTTGTTTCAGATGTCATAAAGAAAAAACGGGAACAGTATAAAATTTCAAAGAAATAATTTATTATTTTTTAAATACAGACACTTACTATACGGGTTTATTTATTTATATTTATTCTTTTTCTATACTGTGAGTTTACTGTTTTATCCCTTACTAACACGTTGTACATTCAGGTTATACAATGAGCTTGTTAATAAACGCCAACTCTAAATATTACGCGACTGAGTTGCCTTGTAATGAATGGAAAACTGTGTTCTCTCTCTCTCTCTCATTTTTGAACAATTTCATGAACGAATTCAATAAATTAATTTATACATATATATATTGAGCTTGTTTTTTGATTCCCCGCTATGACCTTTAACAAAATTATATATTTGGAGTAGAACTTTAAAAAAAAATGTGCAAGTTATGCAACTTTAAGCAACAATTTTATAATGCATAAGAAGAAACAACTTCATAAATTTTTTTGTTGAATTACTTTTATTTTGAACATTCACAATCATTAAAAATAATTATTCATGAAATGATCATTTTTAATATTTATGAAAATTTTGGAATATAATTTCCAGGGTAATTCAGAACGCAAAACTGTTATTTTTTAAATCTTTACATCATGGATCAAACACTGGATAAATATTGTTTACTTTAATGATATGAAGTACTAAGTTGAGAAAGGGAGAAATTATGTTAGAGAGAGAAAAACATTTATTTAAAAAAAATTTCTTATTAGCTGAATTACTTTACTAATTGAAAAAGTTTAATTTAGATTATTTTTTACACACATCTCTCTTGTTTGGTTACTTTTTAGAGTAAAGTTTTTATTTATCTTTGTGCCCATTATTATATGATTTAAACAAAACATTTAAGCTTATTTTCAATTTAAATTGGAAAAAAAAGTTTGTTAATAATTCGAATTTTTTTAGTTAATTATAAATTGATTTTACAAATTAACATTTTTGCTTTCGTAATTGCGTTTATTTAAGGATCGCGTAATCGGTTGAAAGTTATTGAAAGAACAAAAAAATTTACTGTCTTATTTTTTTTCATTCATTGCATGTAACTTGTCATAAAGCTACAGATATCTCTGTACGGATTTTTAAAATAATCAGAAAACTGGAATTAGGAAATATTCATTAATTATAGTAATATTCCTTCAAGCTCCAATTTAAATGACGGGAAAGAGATTTCTCCTACTATTTTTTCGATCCCGTGATATTTTCAGAGCTGGAATGTTTAAAACTAACGCACGAAAATGATTAAAAAAATAAACCTTTTAAAATTTATATTTTTTTATTTTACGTAACTAGTGGCAGCACCAGACTATTTATTATGTAATTGGAGATAGCTTGTTTGTCTTCAACTATTATACAGGGTGTTGCTGAATTCGACCGACATATTCAAAGGGGTGATAGTAGACAGCATGGGAACAACAAGTCACCATAGAACATGGGGTGGCAAACGACGTTTAGAAGGTGAAAATTACGAGAATAGTAGCCATCGTGAGGATGAGAAGGCAGACCAAAAGAAGGACCAAGCGACTGAGGGGGGGATATATACTTATACTGCCCGAATGCCTCAATGGCGCAAAGTACCTTGTTTTCCTACAACACATCCCTCAGGGAGTACTAGACACTGCGCACCAAGATGTGCGATTTATGTACGATAGTACAACAGCACTTTCTTTTGCGGACTTAACCACCTCCATGCTACATATCCCGGGAGGTGGATTGGAAATGGTGTACCAGTTGCTTAGCCTCCAAGCTCCCCTGGCCTCAATTCCTTGGATTTCTTCTTCTGGGGTCACCTGAAATCGCTTGTGTGTGAGACTCAGGAGACTACAATGGAGGATCTCATGGCACGGATCGTCGTTGCTGTAGCTGACATCGCCAACACACCGTATTTGCTTGAATGCGTCTACCAATCCTTTGTCCGTCGTTGTCGTCTAGTCTATGACCTACGCGGCCACAACTTAAACAAATCCTATGGCATTTCTGACAACGAGCTGGGATGTATACATTGTTCGCATTGTAAACTTGCTTTAAATGTAATAAATGTATTCCTTACCTCTTATTGCCCCTTTTCGTTCAATTTAACATTATAACTGTTTTTGCATATTACTCCGACTAAACGTGGTTGGCGTATCCATGTTTTATGGCAGGAGTAGACAAACCAAATGAACTTGCGGGCCACTTCTGGAAAACATAATTTCGCGGGCCGCAGATAAAAATATGTACCTTAATATCAGATTTGGAAACAAAAAAAACATTTATTGGAACGGAAGTTTAAAACAGAATGAATTATTATTACTGTTTTCATTATTTTTCATGTATACAGACACAGATAATATAATAATGCTTAGATAATATAATAACGCAATGATAAAATAATGTTTATAATATTACAGTTGTCATTTTCTTGAAAATTACGGAGTTCCTTTTGAGTTGATCTTTCGTTACTCATCGTTGAAATTTGATTGTGCTGCCATTCGCAAACGATTAAGTATATATTGCCTTTTATCTTAAACGCCCTGAATGTTTTTTTTACTTTAAAAATCATCTCTGAGACTGCATCTTGCTTTTTGGGCACTCCAAACAGAAAAGGAGGAGGAGAAATGAAAGTCGCAGACACAGAGAATCATGTACCATCCATAGTAAAGAATATGCATAGTGCAATTCGGAATTTATTAAAAAAGAAATTTATTATAGTAAAATCAAATGTAACTATTTGATAAAGTGTAAATCTATTTTAAGCTAAAGGACATTTCTATTATCAAAAAGGATTTATTTTAAAACAAGAACAGGTAACAGGCAAATACATTGTAGATTATATATATATATATATATATATAGAATATATATATATATAGAATTATATATATATAGAATTATATATATATACTTAAGTTGCGTTAAGTTAAGTTAAACTTCAAAATGAAAAAACTTTAACAACCAGATATTTAAAAAAAATTTTAAAAAGAGGCAGTGGGCCGCAACTTAAGTACTGGTGGGCCACATGCGGCACGCGAGCCGCGTACTGGACACCCCTATTTTATAGGGATTTATAGTCTCCATGCTGCCTACTATCACCCCTCTAAATTTTCGGTCAAATTTGGCAATGCCCTGTATTTTAAACTACGCTTAGTTTTATAAAATTTTCTTGAAGAAAAAATGAGACATTTTTTACCATTTTCTAAAAAAATTATGCGTTCGTTAGAGAGTTAATGCTGTGTAACATAAATCATGGTTATTAATTCTCATTCTTATACTGTCCTATAATCAAAGTTTGATTTCTTTTTTCTTTGTTTGATAAAGTATATACAGGAAAACAAACATTCTTCTCTAAGAATACAAACAAGTAAAAAATATCAACCATTCGAATTCAAAATTTCAAAAGTCATGGCCGCTATTTATCTTGCAAAAAATATAAGATCAAACATATAAATATTTCCAAAAGATTAAGCGAGATTACAATAAAAAAAACCTATCCTATTCTAAATTTTACCAGAACACTTTTAATAATCTATTCATATTACTGATCATTCATGTAGCATTTACTTCTAATTTATCTCGTTCAATATATTCTTTTCCTAAAAAGCATATGTCAATATTTTAGAAATTAGTTTAGAATTCCAATTACACCACATACTATTATCCAATCTTTTCAGTCTTTTTTTTACCACATCTAACAGATAACGTTTGAAAGTTGCTTTTCTTCGGCAAACGAATAGATAATTCAGTACCTTATTTTCTACAAAAAAGTGCCGAGAGATTATTTAGATTTAATCATAATTCCGGATAGTATCACTTTTCTAATATATTTTCAATTCCTCTACTCCTAGTTCACTCTCTCCCTATGTATAAATATATCTTGTTTAAATTTTCAATCGCGTTAATAAAAGGCTTTCTATTCATCCAATCAAGTTCAAATGTTTTTTTAACTTGTAATGGATGACACTTGATGTTCATACACACACAGTTTCTGTCAAATATTAATTCATTAATTAAGTTTTATTTTTTAATTTTAAATTTATTCTGCTTTATTTCTGTCCAAGTTACAACTAGCTGCAACACATGGCACCAGTATGTTTTTTTTTATCAAAGTAGGAATTGACTTAAAAAAATGTTTTCTTGTTTAATATAAATTGCTACACATGAGAAGAATTTTACTTCGTGTTAATCACAGTAAAAATTTGACATAAATATAACAGTACTTGATTAATTTATTTGTCAAAAATACATATTTTTACGTATAAAAACAACTTTTTAAAATAATAATCAAGTAATTCCATGCTTAATGTATCTTTTCCTAAATGAAATGCACATCTCGTATGAAAATAAAACATCATGATTTTGATCTGCAAAATTTTAAATCTCAGATTTCAGAAGCACCAAAACATTTCCAACTAAAATAAATTTACGAAGTCGGTCTTTTAAATCTGTAATTTTTTCAAAATGCGTCAGGGTTTTTCAAAAATTTATGTTTTCGTTCAATGAAAACTGCAACTTTTCAAACTGTTTCTAAGATCTTCACGAATTTGAAAGATCAGACCATGTTAACGATATTAGACAACACACAAACTTACAAATGTTTTAATTTAAAAGCACGCTTAACAGAAAATTTATTACAATGTTATGTAAATTGTAAATAAAATGACGTAAGAATAACTAAATTTATGTATATATATATATATATATATATATATATATATATATATATATATATATATATATATAAACATAATACAGATCGTATGGGAAGTCGTATGTTTAATTTAAATTTATTGAAATATGCTGTAGATTTATAGCCATTAATGGAACAACAAAATCCATTAATTGTTCAATACTGTACTAAAACTAAAAAATATTTTATTATGTGAAAAGTCTCTCTTTATTTTAAGTTGTCACTTACTTTAATTTGAATTTAATCACAAAGATGTAATGCATGCAGGAAAAAGGAGAAAGAAATAAAAGCTTTTATTAGTTTAACTCAGTGCTTCTCAAGCTTTTAGTATCTGCGACCCAATTTTCAATCATAGTTTTCATTGTGACCTTCCCTACAACAGCAATGTATTGAATTAAATAGTAATTTACTTTGATGTAAAGTTGCAACACGACTTTAACTATAAATTGTAGAAGCTATCAAGTTGTAAATTTTAAATATAATTTTATACATGATAAGCCTATGTGGTAGTTATTAAACTTGTTCTAACTTAGTATTGATAAATTATCAAATACATTGTGCAAATCAGATACATTAATAAGTATTTCAGTATAAATGCATTTTTTTTATTGTGTCAGATTGTATTTTGTTTTACTTCCTTTCAGTAAGTTAATATTTTTTAAATAATCTTTTATTTTTGATATGCCCGCGCCCCTCTTAGTGGGCATGCTCCATAGTTTGTGAAACGCTGGTTTAACTGGCTAAATTTTGGTCTCTGTCTTGCAATTTAGTACCCATATGATCCTAAATGTTTTTTATAAGCTATTTCTCCTATTATTTAGAAAGTAAAATAGGGGGAGATAAGCTTATATTCTAAAAGTGCTTACGGGGTTTCAAACATCCACCAAGATTAAAACTATTTTCTAAAATTTACTTTTATGCATCCCGTGTACTCAGTATACGGGATGAATAACCCCATTAAATTGATTGTGTTCACTTCTTAAAGCATAATTTTTATTAACATATTTATTGTTGCCCTTTTAATTTTTAATCTATTTTCATCTATTCAGACTTTTTTAACACGGTTGCTTAGAAACCCTTTATATGAAATAATATGGGCCAAGTCTCATTATATCGGTCAGAAGCTTGAAAATTAGGGGGAAACAATAAAAAGTTTAACGGTGCTATGCCATTCATATTGATCCTTTTTACCATCATAAAGCTAGAATGTAATATAAAATTGGAATGGAAATTTATTTTCTTTGTATATCTTCTATTGCATATTATTGTTCATTATCTTCTACGGTAGCGTAGTATTAATCTCTTTAATTAATTATAGTGTTTCATTGAATGCTTGTCCCACGTTTGTTATTCTTTCTGAACCATTTAAACTACACCATTTTTGATGCCTATCAAATGTTTTTTTGAGAATATTGCAGTAATTATTTAACTTTTTTTCTGCTCGGTGTTTAATTTTTAGGTAATTATAAGTATAAATGGTTTATATTTCACATAAACAAAAGTTATACTTCATTTTATGGTATTTTGCATTAAAGCAATTAGTAATTCATTAATTTTTTTTTTTTACTTTTTGTCTAATTAGAAACTTTTTTTAAATCTGTTGAAAAAATTTTCGTGCTAATGTATAAAAAATGCTTCAAATCAATCCCGGAAATGTTTTTCAAATGAACTACAAAAGTTGAATTTCAATTTTTTTTAAAACTAATCTACTGTTGTTACTTATGCCACCTGATCGACAGTAACATCAGATCAAGGTCTACGATTCTCATCACGGCTAAGAGCTAGAATTTTACGTCTATCATTAACCTTAGCTTTGAGCATCATGCAGGTGACAGTAAGATTTTGCTCGGTTCCTCTCCAATTTTGAAGGGAAACACCTTGGGAGTGGTCAGGGGCCTCCCACTTCACTTCCCCTTCCACCAACCTCACGAGAGATCTTGCAGTTCGACAGCTATTTAAAGTACCCCCCTGCCGCGAAGGCACTATACATTTACAAACATACATACCTTCTCCGGGATTCGAACCCAGACCTTACGGCACCGTATTCAGTGGCACTAACCCCTATACCAGGTAGGCGGCTAATCTACTGATAAGCTTAATCTTTAACATTCTTCATAATTTTGATATGAAAAATTAAAGATTTTACACAATTTTTTCAAAAAATAATAATTTATTGCAATTTTTACCCCTAACTTATTACTATTGTTAATAAAGAAATGTTTTGGGTGGAATTTTTTTTTCGAATATTATACTAAATTTTTAAAACAAAATAATAGAAACACAAGCCTCAAATAGAGGCTTATGATATGATAAATATATTTCCAATAAGAATTATAATAAGTTAGATGAAACTATATTAATAGTTATAACATTACTATTATGAAATAATACAACCTCTAACAAAAAAGTTTGGGGAATAATCCTGTAACATCAACGTAGACCTCAAAGTTGCAACTTTCGCGACCCAATATTCAATCACAATTTTCCTCGCACCCCCCTCATACAATAACAATTTATTTAATTCAATAATACTATACTTTTTGACGCTAAAACTATGATATGACTTAATCTCTTAATTGCTCCTGGCGTATATAAACGTCGCGCTAAGCAAAAGCTTTTATTTCCCTAGACGTATATATACGTCTTTCCGAGAAGTACAAAACTTTTCTGTGCACTGCTGTCCATACAATTATTCGGAAGGCTTTGAAATACAGTAAAAAGTCCTTAACAATGTCTGCGATGGATTTACTTATTTCAGATTATTTGCTTCAGATTATTTGTGGTGGCATTGGGAAGCAAATCACATAATTTGTAATTGGCAATTAAGGGATTAATTAAAAACCGTAAAAATTATCAAGATAAGTGTTAATTTTTGTTTTTCATTATATATATGACATGCACTTTTAATTAATAAATTTGTTCTTTACTTAGTATTGTTAAATTAATTATAAAATACATTGTGTAGATCTGATACATTTATAAGTGTAATATATCAGTGTAAATGTGTATTTTATTTTTTTATTATGTTAGAAAGTATTTTGTGTGTTTACTTTCAATAATTTAATAATTTTTTTAAATAATGTTTTTCAATATATGCTTGCACCCCCCTTCTAGAGTTGTCACACCCCCAAGGGGGTCACGCCCCACAGTTTGAGAAACGCTGACGTAGACGAAATATTAACGAAAGGTTGTTAAACGAGAGGTTGCACTGCTCTTAGAAATAGTCCCCTCTCATAACTGTGCACCCTGAGATCTTCTATACATGTCCTGGAAACTTTGCAAGAAGTCTTCTTTTGGGATGGATTTCAAAAGCCTCGTCACTTTTCGTTGGATGTTAGGAATATCTTCAATATCGAAAACATGTTTTTCTTATTCCTAAATTCTGGGTAACGATTTGTCGCACGGATTCACAGTTAATCTGCAGTTCCTCGGTTATCATGCGCACAATTAATTGACGATCTTTGGTAATTAATTTCCTCATTTTCTCAATGTTTTCGTAGAGGTCGCCAGTCTTTCACTACGGGGTTTGTCAGAAATACCTTCCTTGTTTTTTTCAAAAACGGACGAACCACTCGTACACATACTTCACGGACAGTGCTTGATCTTCATAAATGCGTAACAGCATCGCATAAGTTTCTGTTGGTGTCTTGCCAAACTTAAAACAAAATTTTAAATTGATCTTGTGTTCGTTCATTTTCCTGCCAACGTACAAAAACAAGCACTTGGTAAAACAAGTCTTACACGGAATATAAATGAGTCTCAACTGAACAACGGTGGGGACAGAGGGTCAACACCTACCACTACGCATGCGCAGCGTTTTGTTTCGTTGGTGTTGCCAGATCGATCGTTCTGACTTCATTCACCGAATTTAATTTTTAGAGGTTGTATAATGTAAATATCTATCTTTTTATTAAACTTAGTATAAATTTCCAATAAAATTGAATTATTTCACTACGTCACTTTTAATATTTGACTTAATGAAAGATTAAATCATTACATATATATAAATGATCCAAATCATTGCGATTGTCTCAAAGTAAATGCGAAGAAAAATGCAATCTTTTCGATATGCCAGAAGTCTTATATTAACTCATAAAACTTCTGGTGTTAATTACTATAGTTTGACAAAATCTAGTTTTAACCCAACAACAACAGGCAACGTATAGAGCTCGTATTTAACTTTCTACATACAATTTTTGCAACTTTGTTATCATGTTGCATGAAAGTTTAAGGATATTTAAGCTTTCGATAGACGCTATTTGTCCATAGAATTTATTTTCTTTTGTTTCTAAACAATGAAAGTCGTTAATTTCCCTTATGTTACACGAAAACAATCTATGAGCGTGACATAGAAGACCTAGTCTGTATTATTTTGGTTAGTAGTCTTTGCGCAATTTTTGGCCACAATAAGTAAATAAATGAGATTTTAAAATATCCTGCTGTTTCAGGGTTATATATATAAATGCAATGGATTTAAATAACAATTTAAAGATTTTAAGATAGACCATATCTTCAATTTTAGAATTAGATGTTTCTACAAAGACAAATCGGCCTTCAGTGGAGCTCGACTTGACAACAAATCGTCAAAAAAACTGCGATTTTACTGATCCCGTGCAAAGAAATTATGACAGCGATGTTAATCCTCACGAATATAGAACTGGATACATAGCCTTTCTTTTTGGATCTATTGCTGCCCTCTTGGTTATGGCTGTAGTTTTAAGAGCATTGAAAAGACGCTTATGTTTCTAATTACTTGGTTTACCATCATGAGTGTGTAAAAGAAGAAATAAAATTGCCTAGTTTTTCTCTCAAATGTTCTCTGTTTTTATTCTTGGGTTGTTGCAAGAAATCTGTAATAGCAAGTGTTTCCTTTAATGAGTGTCACAGTCAAAAGGGACGACTAGAGGTCTTGACCAACTTTAGAAAATGCTTTTCATTAGAAAATTAGATTGACTTTAGATGTACATTCCCCATAAGAAATAATATCAATTATTGTGAAAATTCACTCTCACTCGAGATAAAAGCTAGTATTTGCATAGAACTAAGATTAGATAAGATTTTGGATAAGTTTCAAGTATTTTTTCTTCTAAGGAAATCTTAACTACTCTGCTTTCCCGTAGTAAAATCTTTAATGATTTGAATCTCATGTTTTTATGTTATATAAAAGACAATTTAAATACTTCCTTATAACTGTAAATCGTTATATGTAAGTAATATGCAAATAAATGTAAAATTTACTATGCATAACTATTTATTCAGACAATTATAAATATTGTTATAATTAAATAAACAGTTCCTACACACACAAATTTAAAAAAAATTCCTAATTAGACTGTTAGAAGTATCGATAAATTTATTTGCAAGATTGATAGATTAACAATAAATTAGTTTTATAAAAATTGTGAAATTATATAATATACATATAACTGAATCTCTTTGTGTAATTGACTTAACACACATGTATTTGAGTTAAATTAAATTAAATTACTAGTTTAATATCAATTAAAAATTTAACGACGTTTAGTTCTATACAAATTATTTTGCATAACTTTCTTTCTTACCAAAAAAAATGTCAAAATATTCTTAGGAATATTTAATTTTGTTGTTGTTCATGTGTTATAAGCTAGGGATTTTCTCAGCATATTTACCTTATAGTTTTAAAGGCTCAATAGCATCAATCAATGTTATTTTAATACTAATAACATAGCTCAATTATAATAAGTATTAACATCAATAATACCTTAATCCATAATTAATTGAATTTGAAATATCGCTTTAAAAATGCCAACTCATTTTATTTAAAACCTTTCTATGCCCTAGGCAGGGGCGTAGCTACCACCGTATCAATGACACAGGTCCCCCAAGCTTCAGGGGCCCCGAAATGGGCAAGAATAAATCGTAAAAAGTTGAGAGCCCACCAAAAAGAGCTTCCAAGGAATTCTGATACGGGGCCTTCTCAAGACTAGCTACGTCAGTACCTCTAGGTGCTTCATTGCGCTTCATGATCCCTGCGTGTGCGTGCTCTCTCGTGAATGTGCATGTGTGTAAAAAAAGAAAGAGAATGGATTCAATATTAAACTAATTACCCATTAGGGGAGTACACCCTGTTCATCTAATGGTGGACCAATCCCCTTTGTACAGCAACCCCCAAAGCTCTTGAAGCTTCCTGAAAAGTTGAGTATTTAGTTCCGTTGATTGTGTGTGTGTGTGTGTGTGTGTAAAAGTCTTCGTATGAGACATCGTCTTTCATCTCACGCAACGATTCCAGTTTAGCAATCGTTGCGATTTTCTTCTGTGAGAGCTTGAAATAATGTACTATCATAACCGTATTGGCGACAGTATATGACACGAAGCCCATGGTTACCAATTCAGCACGTGCGACACGTGCTAAATAGAGGTTAACAACTTAGTTATTAGTAGTCTGCTCAGTCTCATTAGCAGGAACTTGATTTAAGACTCTTTTGAAGAATAAATATTTATTCAAAATGTAATAAATGAATAAAAAGTTAAAAATCACCTCGCTTAGAATTTATTTGATGGTGATTCACTGATTCTTCATCACCAAGGCCCTTATTTCACCAATGACAAACGGATTTCTGGACACTGAAGACTTATCAGAATGGATTTCGTTTTTCATTTTCAATAACAAGGCCATTACCACTAAGCTAACGTTCCCATGCCATTATTTAATGAAACGACTATTTAGTGACGGCAAGGTTAGGAACAAGTAGCCCTACATAAACATGGTCTAACTTTAACAAATAAGCAATTTCAGCTCCAAGGTATTTTAATGAAATGAACAAATCATTCAATTGGATTTATCTTTAACCAAAATAAAGTACTTATGAATTATGTAATATTTGTTGGCTAAAATAGTCTTTCTACCTAATTATTTTAGTTACTAAATTTTTTTAAGCCCCTTAATTAATTTTCCTCTTAAATTATAAATTTTTTTTCTGAAATGTAATAATCATTGCATGCCAATTTTGAGTTTTGGAGATGTTTTACATATAAAAACTGCAAAATAAATATTTAATAGCAACTTTCACTCAACAGTGGATTAATTCATGAAAGATTTTAAAGTGATAATTTATTATGGCGTATGCTGTACATTGTTTTTTAATTCTGATGATGTATTACGAGATAAATCAGTTTCCCACTTTCCTACTTTTAAAATTTGATGCAGTGCATACATTTTAATATAAGTTCAGTACTTTTATAGAAAATTAAGAATTTTACATTAATTTTAGTACTGCATCGGTTTCCATTTCTGTCCAGTAATAAAGACAAAATAAAAGAGAAGGTAGATATATTAATACTGTTTAATGCTACAAGCTTAGTTCTCAGTGTAATCAAGCAAGCCCTGTGAAGCTAAAGCTTGGGGTCGTATCTTATTGAAGTCACTGTCTAAAAATGTCTTGTTTTTTCCTTGCTTGATGTATTTACTTTTCATAATCATAGCGCTATGTGTATGTACTAGCCATTACCCACACGCTTCCTCTGGTAATTTTTTGATGATATATTGCTATGTATTTTTTTAAGTTAAAGAAAACTAAATACTATCAATAAGCTTTCGATTGTATTAAAAAAAATCTTGTAAGCCTCACCTCTTGATTGAAAAAAGACATGACTTGCATTTCTAAAAAAGAAGTATATTTATCTTTTATGTCACCATAACCCATCTTTGGGTGTCGATTTCTGAAAAACTCGTTTTTAGTGAATTTCTAATCAACAAAAGAAGCACGCTTGCCAATTTTAAAAACTGTAGGTCTAATAGTACAAAAACGGGAAGTACTTCCTACAACACGCCCGCAACTCCCCTTCGGAGAAGTCAATTTCCTTACAATTCATTCTTAGCTGATTTCACAAATTTCACACAATGATTTCACAAATGAAACATGCCTACCAAATTTTAAGTCTGTAAATCTAATAGTTTAAAAATGGAAACTTTTGTCTGTAACACATTCTAATCCCCCTCCACCATCCTTAGAAAAATTTACACAAAACCCGTGCTTAGCGGATCTCTACTCAACTACAACAAAACAAAACAAAATCATGCCTAACAAATTTCAAGAGTGAAAGTGTAGTAGTCCCGGAGATCTCGTGACGACTGAGTGAGTGAGACGCTTTTCTCCTATACGTAGATAGATGTAAAACTCTAAACGTCGCTCCAAAAAAAAAGTCATTTGAACTAAACGAATATCCATAGATGTGATGTACATGAACTGAAAACAAAACTCTAACGATATATCAAAGGTATTTAATTTTCTTTTCAAGAAAATCAGCTACAAGAGCAAAAAATCAATAATATGTGGGCCTACCACTGGTTTGGATTCAAGCTGTTGTCCGGCTGGGTACTCACTCGTAGAATTAAAAAATGTTTTCTGTCACATTACTTCCTATACATTTTATGAATGGTAGGTTAGATAGACAAGATCCAGCGATAATCGAAGACATGTTTCGAAAAACCGAAGTGCTGTATTAGGGAGAGATTCAGGAATTACATCGCTTAGGGAAGTGTTGAAAAAGCATGAAGACAAACATTAAAATATGCTTCATGTACGGTCGGGTGTGATCCTTTTGAAATGTAAGTCCAGGGATCCTTGAAAGGAAGGGTAACACTTTGGGACATGGAATCTCGCCAGAGTAACGCTCGCTGTCCGGTAAAGGTGCCACATATGACAATTAAAAGTGGTTGGCTATATCAAATGAAATGTCACCCTATAACATAATTCTTATTTTTTGGGCTGTGTGGCAAGGGTAGTCAGATAAGTAACCCATTGGTGCCTTGGACTTCTGATATTTTTTTTTTGGTCACTGAGGCTCAATTCCAAGCGTAACTCATGGCTGAAAATAATTCTACTCCATTCTGTGAG
Organism: Trichonephila clavipes; assembly: GCA_019973935.1. Lineage (NCBI taxonomy): Eukaryota > Metazoa > Arthropoda > Arachnida > Araneae > Nephilidae > Trichonephila > Trichonephila clavipes. Next base: position 1,313,579 of record BMAU01020946.1, read on the forward strand.
ATTCCTGGTCAAACGCCCCTGGCAGTGCAACGGTGAGCGTAAATGCATTTCGTGACCTAAGCCCCCGTTTGGTGAGTCGCTTGTCGTTGATCATTGCAATCACTGGTGTCCACGTTGGACACACGATCGATAGTGAGAACACATAAGAAGCTATGAACAACGATCAGGTGGTACTCAATCCTTACCTCCTGTCATCTATCTCTGTCAACCTCTACTGAAGTGACGCTCGGTACGCCATGGCTCAAACATTCTTGTTAATATCTTAGAATTATATCATCAGTCTGACCCAAATGTTGACTAACCATGTGATTTGACCACCCTTCTTTTATCTCAATTACGTCCCCTCTCAAACGATAACATCTGCTCATACTTTTCACGCATAAGTGTGTGAGACATTGGTGCAGTACATGTGGATCGATGAAATAACATTTGCACAGAAGTTACAGCTTATCATTGGAATCTCCTCTGTAGTGTTTCTTCCCTTCACCAGGAGGCGCACTGTGTTCCCCTCCGGTAAGAATGTGTTTTTCTTCTTGTAGTAATAAGAGAGAGAGTCTCTTGGCACCGGCGCGTTAGGTCGGAGGCCATTTTGAAACATTACCCGCGTGGGTACTTTAATTTTAAAATTTACATGTTTATATTGAATAAAAGTGTTGTCCGTAAAATACGTCTCTCTGTTGGGGAAAACGGCAACAACATTATACATTTTACCACAACGTATCACATTGGCGCATCACGACAGGATCTAGAACGCCCTGAGGGAGTCAAGACATCAAAAGGAACCACGAGGTAGGCAACCCTTTTGTATCGTTTTGAGCGAATTCAGCAAGGTTTTTTTTCTTTTCTAAAATTTCTGGGTTAATTAATTCATTCAGTATAATTCTAGTCATGTTTCGGGGAGCTAGAAAGGAGGAATTAATTTTAGTTGCGGATGAATTGGGTGAGGAAATAACCCCAGAAATGAGAGTGATAGATTTGAAAAATTTAATTTTAGATAGCGACAAATATAAAAACAATAAAGAGTTTATTGATGACTATTTAGATTCTATTATTTCGGACAGAAAATCAAAGGAAGAGCAAGCGCGTGTAACGGCAGAATCGCAGCTTGAGTTTGAAAGAATAAATCTGGAAAAAGTTAAACTGGAAATAGAATTGGGAAAAATAAATTTAGAGAGGGCAAAATTGGAAAGTCAAAGGGAAAGCAATGAGTTGCAGCGTACAAATCCCGAAACAAAGCAAACTTCGATAGAAAATTTTATTCTAAGTGTTCGTACTTTAACTCTGCCGATTCCTAAAAAACAAGAGGGGTGGAATTTATTTTTCTCTTCTTTAGAACGTTCATTTAAAACCAAAAATGTGCCGGATGAATTTAAAGGAGAGATTCTTTTAAATTTGCTAGGAGAAAAGGCCGAAAATATTTTGGTTTATGTAAAAGATGAAGAAATAAGCGACTATAATAAATTAAAAATTTCAGTTCTAAGAGAATTTGAGCCAACACCTTTAATTTGCTTGCAAAATTTTCAAAAAGCGAAACGAATGCCAAATGAAGCGCATGTTCAGTTGGCATCTCGTTCGTTAACGAATTGGGATCAATACTGTAATTTGAGAAATGTAAATGATTTTAATTCTTTAAAGGAGTTAATTGTTAGTGATAAACTATATGAAACATTAGATAATGAAACTGCCGTTCATATAAATATAAAACAGGAGCAAAATTGGTTCAAACCAATTGAAATGGGAAAAGAGTGTGACATGTTTTATGCTTGTAAAGGAAAATCATTTTCGGAGTTTACACATAGAGCATGTCATAATCAGAATGACTCACGCAAGGATTTTAAATATATCCCTCCTAACGCGAGACGGGAAGTAATAAATCTCAATCCGAAAGAAAACAAATTTATTAACTCAAAACAAAGTAGGTTAAATAAAAAAATAGAATGCTACATTTGCGGTGAAAACCATTTAGCTCGGGATTGTAATAGAAAGTATTCTAAATTAAAAAATGAGAAAAAAGAGACTTCTCAAGTGCAATATGTACAACCGAAAGTTGACCTTGAGCCTTTGAAATATGTAATTGTTTATATTAACGGGAAAGCAATAAATTGTGTTTTGGATAGCGGAACCCAGATTTTTATATGCAATTCCGATACCTTTCCAGATAGTTCTAATGATGAATTCGGAAAAATTACTTTAAGCTCTGCATTCGGAGAAAATGTAGAAGCAAAACTAATTAAAACCGCTATAGCTCTCGATAATAATTCTTTGAATCATCCAATGGATTGCTTGGTAGCGATCACAGATAAATTAAATGCTGATGCTTTAATACCTCCTGCTTTATATGAGTCTTTGTGTTCAATAAATGACAAAAATAATAAAAAGGAAAATGAGATTTTTGCCGAATCGGCTGATAGTTCTACTGCGTTTTCAAATGATGAAAATGAAGCAGAGTGTGGGAAAGATATATTTTATGTTGAGAGTGACTCAGATAACATAAATTTTAATTCGGATTACACTAAAATGAAAGATGAGCAGAATACTTGTGATTCTCTTAAAACGGTTCGTGAAGAGTTAAAATTAAACAAAGGAAATTTTTATTAATTGATGGATTAATTTATCACAGGGATAAAATTCTAAATGAACCAGTTATGCAATTAGTTTTACCGCGTTGCAGAATAGATAAGGTAATGAAACTAGCCCATGAGTCAGTTTTTGGAGGTCATATGGGGGTTAAGAAAACAAAAGAGAGGATAAAATATAATTTCTTTTGGCCAACTATGTCTGGCGAAATTGCTGAATTCGTCCAGACATGCAAAGGGTGTCAGCTTCGGAAGCCTGAGAAAATTGGAGATAGAGCTCCCATTACACCTATTGTCCGTCCTGAACTTCCCTTTGAGATTGTTAACATAGACGTGATCGGACCTATTCAACCGCCATCTGGTAGAGGGCATAAATACGTTCTTTGTATGATGGATCAACATACACGTTGGCCTGAAGCAGTACCACTTAGATCCCTAACAGCCAAAAATGCATGTGACTCTCTATTACAAATATTTTCGAGGACTGGAATTCCGAGTGTAATTGCCAGTGATCAAGGCACAAACTTCAAGTCGGCTTTAACCCAAGAATTTACGAAAAGGATTGGATCTAGTCCTAGGTTTTCCTGTCCTGGCTACCCGGCCAGCAACGGACTAGTTGAAAGATGGAATAAGGTATTGAAGGACATGATTCATCACGTTATTCGTGAAGATCCACGAAGCTGGGATCGACAATTACCTTTTTTGTTGTTTGCATACCGTGAAGTACCGAACACTGCCACTGGTGTATCACCATTTAGGTTACTGTATGGCAGAGAAGCTCGAGGGCCGTTAGCCATTCTTAAATCATCCTGGGCAGGCGAAATACATCTTCCGACGAACATTTCCCAGTCAGCTGCTGATTACCTTCAGGAAATGAAGATAAATATGGAAAAAGCTGCTGAGAGTGCCTCTTTAACTGTTGCTCAGAAACAAAAGGCTTATGGAGATTACTTCAACAAGAGGTCATCTGTGAAGAATTTTAGCATCGGAGAACAAGTTGTTTTGCTGATACCAGATTCTAGTAATAAGATCTATGCGAGATGGATTGGACCTGGAGAGATAATTCAACACCATCCACCCTATTCATATAAAGTTAAACTGCCCGATGGAACTGTAAGACATGTTCACGTGAATAAGCTCAGGAATTATCATCCTCGTGCACTTGCAGTTGGGGTCATTTTTGAAGATGACCACGAATTCGGAGAAATCCATCCCACTCCTAATTTATCGAGGTCCACATCTGAAAGAGTTCTACATGAAATCAATCTGAATCATCTGAAGGAGAGTGAGAGGGAACAAGTGCTAGCGATTGTTCTAAAACACCAAACACTATTCACCAGTGATGTGAAAATAGCCAAAGTAGGGACTCATCGAATTCACTTAAAGCCGAACATTGAATGTAAAAAGCCGTTCGTATATATCGCATCCCAAAGTCCTTGAAGATTAAAGTTGATGAGCAGATAGAGGAGCTTTTGCGACTTGATTTAATTGAAGAATCTGACGCAGAAATAGCCTATCCAATTGTTTGCGTTAACAAGAAAGATGGTACCCTACGACTTTGCGTTGACTTCAGAGCTCTGAACTCGGAGAGTGTGTCTGATGATTTTCCGATGGAAGATGCAGTGGAGCTCATACATTCTATTGGAAGAGCCAATATCATCACAACGTTAGATCTCTTGAAGGGGTATTGGGCTATACCCATGGCTGAAGACAGCAAAATCTTACATCTTTCAAGACTCATCGGCAACAGTACCGTTTCAAGGTGATGAGTTTTGGTTTGAAAAATGCCTCTGCCACATTTCAGCGTGAAATGAACAAAGCATTATCGTGTTACAGAGAATTTTCACGTGCCTACATCGACGACATTGCAATCTTCTCCAAAAATTGGGAAGAACATCTTCTTCATCTGGATACTATTTTAACGAAATTTTCAGAGTTAAATTTCCCTGTGAATCTCAAAAAGTGTGCCTTTGGAAAAGCTCAAATTAAATATTTGGGTCATATTATCGGTTCTGGTAAGCATGAACCAGATCCCGAAAAGACTGCAGTTATCAACAACTTACCAGTGCCTAAAACGAAGAAGGAGCTTCGTAGCGTACTTGGACTGTGTAATTACTATCGTGAGTATATTCCTAAATATTCTGAACTTGTGTATCCATTGACGGAACTCACCAAAAAGAGAGTACCTGATTCCATCCCATGGACTGAGAAACATCATTCCTCATTTCATCTTCTAAAAAAGGCTTTAGTGGAAGCACCTTCGCTGTACTCTCCAGTTCCTGATAAACCGTATACCATTCATTCAGATGCATCGCAAATTGGCATAGCTGCTTGCCTGTCACAAAAATGTGGTGATAAGTGTTACCCAATTGCTTATGCAAGTCAAAAATTAAGTAAGACCCAACAGTCATGGTCAACTATTGAACGAGAGGCATTTGCGATTGTGTGGAGCTTAAAAAGTTTGAAGTATGGGTATTTGGGACTGAAATTGAATTTTATACTGATCATAACCCTTTACCCTACTTAACAAAAAAGTGCACCACAATCTGCGAGGCTACAACGATGGGCTTTTGCTCTACAAAAGTTCAATGTGACAATCAAACATTGTCCTGGTGTGAAAATGCCTCATGCTGATGCACTCTCACGATTAGTGTAACAAATGTGCTTTTCAATTTTAAAAAGAAAATTTTGGATTTAGTGAATAATTATTTTCTTTATCTTATTTTGTGTATCTCATTATATTATTTGTGTGTCTATTTACATTTAAAAATGCTAGTGTTTCTTTTCGAGTAACAGTTTTTTTTATATTAATGTTTATTATGTGAATTCCTTAAATTTCAATTTTCTTTACTATTATGGTATAAATAATCATATCAAAATTGTATTCTTAATTTAGTTTTGTGTAATTTGTTATGTATACTTATTTTTCATATTTTTTTAAAGTGTGAGGTAATGCTAATTACTTGTATTTTAGTGTATTATATGAATGTATATTATTTTATGCTTTATGATCAGATTGAGTATCATGTGTGACACATCAATCTTGTGTGGGGGGTGTAGTGTTTCCTCCCTTCACCAGGAGGCGCACTGTGTTCCCCTCCGGTAAGAATATGTTTTTCTTCTTGTAGTAATAAGAGAGAGAGTCTCTTGGCACCGGCGCGTTAGGTCGGAGGCCATTTTGAAACATTACCCGCGTGGGTACTTTAATTTTAAAATTTACATGTTTATATTGAATAAAAGTGTTGTCCGTAAAATACGTCTCTCTGTTGGGGAAAACGGCAACAACATTATACATTTTACCACAACGTATCACATCCTCTATTTTATACACCTGCAATGCACCGGAGCATCTGCCAGTCAGTAACACTAGCCGCCAAAATTTAATCTCATCACTTGTTTATTTTATCTTAAGATACGCAATTATGCAATGCACTCTTTCTTCGTGCATCACTTCTTACTTTATATAATATTATATATACATATGCTTTTTCTTACAATCTCAGGTTTATATATACTCGTATATATATTTATATAGAAAATCCCGCGTGTTACGGTGTTCGTCCGTGATGAACTCCGAAACTACTCAACCGATCTTACTATGATTTTGCATATTGTGTGTCATTTAGTCCAACTTAGGATAGGATAGTTTTTACGTCAATAAATGATGTCGGTATTTTTTTAATTGATGGATAAGTGAAGAATCCGAGAAACAGGAAAATTCGTAAAATGTCGCAATGTGCGCGTGTCAATGGAAACGGATTTTGTAGACCTAAGTGCACGAAAAGTGTGTTCCCTGCGCATATCGGGGCGTGGAATCCGAATTCCGAATCTGTTCCGAAAAATATACGGATATTGGCGTACGACCATATTTTGAACACACCGAGACAAAGGCTAATCTTAAAAGCCTTGGAGCGCGGAAACATAGTCCCCGTCGTATTTCGAGACGGGCAATCTGAATCTGATATTCGATCTGAGAAATTCCCGTAGCTTAGCCGGATCATTCAGCACGACCGTCTTTTACGCGGACCGTGGCAGGGACTTACCCTCAAAGTCTTGGAGCCCGAAAAGTGCGTTTCTGTTGTCTTTCGAGGTGATAAATGAGAATCTGAAATCGGATTTTTGAAATTCTTGTAACTGCGTCGGATAATGCCAGACGAACCTATTCCCCTCCCCCTTATTTCAGGGATTGAATTTGCAGGCGCAGGACCGCCGAAAGTAGGTCCCGGTTGCGTCTAGGAGCGGGAAACGAGGATCTGAAATCAAATTTCAGAAACTCGCTTAACTTTGCCGGATATTGTCAGGAATTTGGTGGAACGGCCTCGCGTTCGAGTCCCGCGTCCTGATTTTCATTCCCTCTAGCGGCTGAACTTACTCGCCCTGCGGCGCCGAATGTCAGTCCCGGGTGAGTTTCGGAGTGAGAAACAAGAATCTGAATTCAGATTGTAGGAGTTCCGCTAACTTTGCCGCATAATGCCAGAAGACCGTAATATAATTTTAAAAACTGGTAAAAATTAACATTATTTACCTCATTTATCAAATGAAATCTTTATATGTTGTTCAACTTTGCAAATAATTCATGTATTTTACCACACTAACATGGAAAAGGAATAAAAAGTAAAAATAAAAATATATTGTCTTACGATTAATTTTAACTCTCCGAAATTATAAAAAAAGCGAAGATTAATTTGACCGCATTCAATAGCTTAGAATAATATTAAATCAATGTATTACAACAAAGCTAAAGCAACGTGTGGCTGAGTCAGCTAGTATAATATATATGTGTGTGCGTGTGTGTGTGTTTCAAATTATATATTGAAAACAATTACATACAACATCCTGAAGAATTTTTGCAGAGAAGTAAAACATCTCGTGAGTAGTTTGCGATGCTTGCATTTCACTTTTTTCTAAGTTATTCTTCACAAATAAGTTATTCTAGATCGAACACTGTATAAATATGCATCGTATACATATAAAAAAAATACTAAAGGATAACAAACAGACCAACTCAGAAAATTTCACAAAAAAAATGCATCATATTGAAGAATATAAAATAGAAAATATTTTACATAAATTTTTCTATTTATTCAAGTAAAGAAAAAAACTTTCAATAAATGTATTTCACAAAAGAAAAAAATGAAATGAAATATTTCTCAGTAAGAATAAATAACAAGTGATTGATTGGCGCCACATTTTTCCTCCTTTCTCGCCAAGAAGGCTTCATTCCATCATAAAAGAACAATCTTGATTCTTCGCTGAAAATATCGCCAACAGTACTTCTCAGCTGTAACATTTGCTGCCTATGAATATTCAAATCTTTCTAATCTTCAATATTCGAAGAATAAAAATCAACTTTTTTCAAGACATCCAAAAGTTTGAATAATTATTTATAAAACAAAGTGTTATTCGAAAATTATCTACATCTACTTTTACGAATTTAGCCCCCCGTTTGAATTATTATTCTACATTAATGTTGGATTCTATCGTTGATATTTGCAGTACAGAATTATCTGGAAAATTTTTATTTTTTTCATATTATTTTTTAATCTTATAGGCTGTATGAATAATAAAATTGAAAATGAATGTTGCCTATGCTATTTGAAATTGGTAAATTGTGTCAATTACCATTCCAAAGCAAGCTGAGTGAGTGAAAATAAACGACGCACTGTTCGGCTGCACGAGGGCTTTTAACGACGGACCACGTAATTTTGAACCATAGTCAAGTGACGTGGATGACACCTGAGCTGGCACCCCCTTTTCTAACTAACACACCACATCAACGAGAGGACGTTTGAACTCTCGACAGATTTAACGGGCATCGCTACCCTACACGGCGGGTTTTTAGTGGTACTGGTCTCGAACTCATGACATCCCAGTCATGATCCGATACCTTGACCACTATAGGCTACCGTAGCTACTCCACACACACACACACGCACGCAAAGCAAGCTATTCTTACCCAAAAGATTAATGTACGAAAAACGTAAATTCTACCTCTTTTAATATAATTAAAAAAATCAATTGAATTTGGCAATAAATTTTGAGAGGAGATAGTTTCAAACAATGCTGATTAACGTCAAGGGGAATAGCAGCTTACTCGAATATAAGAATAAAAAAATTAAGTTATTATTTAAATTAGTTAATTATTTAAATTCTAGTCACTTCTTTTCTAATACATCAGATTGTTTTTTCTCATAAGAACAATAATTTCTTCAATATCAACGATACTAGTTAAGTATCAATAAGCACTGAATCACATATAGAGCTATAGCATTTTGACATAGGGAATACTTAATTAAATATCCTCTGTAGATAGTATTGGTGCAAAGATAATGATCTTAATTACCATAAAATCCGGTGTATAACGAGCACTTTTAACACAAAAAATAAGATAAAAATTTACGGGTGCGCGTTATACCCTGGGTGTATAATTGAGACCTCTTTAAAAATAAAAAAAGCTGATTATAAAACAAGTAGTATTTAAAAAAAATTAAGTCAATTCTTACATTGATTGGATAAATATAAAGCATTTTATTAAAGATTGAAAAAATGTGAACTATATATATATATATATATATATATATATATATATATCTTATAGTAGTACATACTATGCCGTATTTTGTCGTGGCGAGTGGTAGATTTTAATGTGGCGAACCAAAGGTAGGGCATGGCGGGTGGTTTGTGAAGGATATTGTATTATGGTAAGGTTGATCATATTTTATGGAATTAATGAAGCAGTCTTGAAAGTGAATCTAATTTATTGCACTTCTTGAAACATATAGCATATTACAAATACAAAGATTGGACGGTACATCACAGACAAGGACAATCACAAACACACAAAGTGCGACAGCTGGCTGGCTACTGTTTACAGCGAAAAGCAGAGAGCAGAAGAGAGTACGCGATTTCCAGATCTCGGTATTTATAGCCAATGGGACGTCATGTGATTTTAGGAGGTGGATGAAGATAGTTTCAAAAGTCCCCGGTAGGCGGGTAACCAATTAATTACAGGGTTGTCCTGAAGGACTGGACATTAAATAATTCAAGAGTTTTTTTCGATTAAATTATTGGAATTATTACACACACACATATAGAGAGAGAGAGGGAGAGAGAGGGAGTGAACTAATTGTAGGAATTGAAAAAAGAGCATGATTTGTCTGCATTGTTGTAAGAATGTGAACCTGGTTTCGGTAGTTTGGCTGAAAAACCGGTTTTTGACCCCAACTTTTGTCATTGTTTTAACAGTTACATTGTTTCAACAATGGAGATGAATCTAAGTTGACGTCAAAAACCGGTGATTAATTTAATTAAATTTGATTAATGAATTAATACTAGAAAAACTGCATTAACATCAAGTGTCATCCAGTACAAGTTTAAAAAAATTTACTTGAACTTGATCGAATGAATGAAAAGTATTTTATGAAGGATTGAAAATTTGAACAAGATAAATGTAATTATAAATAAATATAAAAATAGTGTCAGCTATATAATATAGTAGGAATTGGAAAAAATAATTAAACTTCTACATAGATCAAAATACTGTTTATTTAAAGGAAATGGCATTCCTTATGAACTTAAAGGGTTGCAGTTCTAGAAGTATACTATTCGAATAAATGACTTTGAAACAGAGCATTGCACGCGTACATTCCAGGTTTCTTCGTAACAAGTAATATAAAAAAAGTTTTATTCAATTCCTACTTAGATCAAGAAAGAAAAATTTCATGTTAGCTACTTTTTATTAAATAGTTACAATTAATATAAATATTCAGAATCACAACATTAAGAGGTAATTAATTTTTATTAATTATCATTAAAGTATCGTATTGTCATCCAAAACAATCGTGTATATAAATTTGCAGTTCAACAGAATGCTTTAAAACGTGAGAAAAAAATACCTTTTCAAGTTTTGACACAAGTCACCAAAATGGTCGCTAAGTCGCCAACATGGCTGTATTTGTAATTCTTTAAATAATTAGTTTTAATCAAAATCAATTTTTATTAATTATAATTAAATTACTGTATTGTCACCCAAAATAATTGGGTATATGAAATTTTAGCTCAATTGAGCGCTTTAAAATGTATTTTACTAACGATTGAAAATTCCACCAAGACAAATAAATAAATATAGAGAGAGTGTGAGTTAATAGTATGAATTTTAAAAAAGTGGGATCGCGTTATACGGTGAATATACCTAAAAATTAAAATTTGCAGCTTCAAAGTATGGGTGGGCGTTATACGTCGGATTTTACGGTAAAATCATTATAACACTAAGTTGAAAAAAAAAATTTTAATGGCTTAAAACGCTTTGAATAAAATGAAAAGATATTTATGCAACGCTCTATAGAATTTATTCAAAGGGTTTCGTAATAATTTAAAAGAGTTATACATAAGCTACAAGTTTTTATCCTTAAATTTTGAATTATTTGATGTAGCATTCGGCAGGCATTATATAATTAAAAAATATTTTCAATTAAAATATATTTTAAAGTACTCGTTGGTTATGTTTTTTTATTTTATATTAATGTCCCATCGGAAGATGAACTGTTAGAAACCATTGGAGATGAAACTGATCACGATCAAGCGGCGTGGATTATATCTGATAAAAAATCTTCCATTCGCAATTTGTAGCAGCGGTAGCCAAGTAAACTGGTTTTTAACTTAGTATTAGTTTACTAATACTAAGTTAAAAATCAGTTTATTAATTACCAGTGACCCCATGGGCTTGTTACACTCATATATAAAAAAATTATACGCAAAAATTAACACTTTTCTTCATCCCTTAAATGCGGATTAAAAGTTGCGCGATTCGTTCCCCAATACCACCGTTTGACAAATAGGTAAGCGTATGTGGTGTATTAGGGGGAGGGTAGAAAACTAATAAATAAGCAAATCCTCTGAAATAAATAAATCTTTAATAGCACTGTCAAGTTCATTTATTGCATTCCAAAGCCTTCGGAAAATTTTTTTCGATAACAGTTAACAGAAAAGATCATAGTTCGTGAAGACATATTTATACGTTTGGAGCAATTAACATACTAGCAGAGCGAGACGTTTATATACGTCGGCGGCAATTAAGAGGTAAAAGTCGTATTGTACGTTTAGTGTCAAAGTGTATTATTATTAAATTCCATACATTGTTTTTGTACGGGGGCGCAATGAAAACTATGAGTGAGTGAGTGAATTTGAGTTTTTGGCGCAAGAGCGAATTCTGGCTATACTGCGCCAAACAATTGTTAAAAATTTAAAATCATGTTACAAATGCTCATGAAATATATATATATATATATATATATATATATATATATATATATATATATATATATATATACACTGCTGGACACTTGCTATAGACGGATCACAAATTGCTATGTAGCATAACATTAAGCGAGACATGAGGCCTAGTAGGATAAAATATAGTTGCCACACTGTTCAGACATTAGAATAAAGAATATTTATTGTTCTGGAAAGTACAAAAGCTGTGAAACATCTGAAAGAAAAAAAATGTTCATTTGATCTGCGTACGGAGAAATGGAACAATGCATCTAAAAGTCAGCAGGCACGTTAAAGAAAGGTATCAGTACGGGATATGTCCACCGTGGAGTGTGATGCAACATTCCACACGTCGTACCATACTTTGCAAAACATTATCCAGCAGCTATTGAGGCAATTTATCCCATTCCTCTGTGAGTGCACGGATGAGGGTGTTCTTGTTTGTCGAAGGATAGTTTCGACCAGCAACTTTCCCCCCCCCCCAAAGCATCCCACACATTTTCAATAGGGTTTAGATCTGGAGAACGCGCTGGCCATACGAGACGCTGAATACACTGGCGGTCTAGACAATCCTGAACAGCGAGTGTTCGATGACATGTTGCGTTGTCGTCCATAAAATTAAATTTATCACCGACAGCACCACGGAAAAGACGAACATGAGGAAGTAGAACTTCATCAATGTATCGTTGGCCCGTCATAGTCCCATTCGCAACCACATGTAGGAGCGTGCGGCCATTGATCATGATGCCGGCCCACACCATGATACTGCATGTCGGATATCGGTCCTTTTCCTGGGTATTTTCTGGACGATAAGCAGTACCACTCTCGCGCCAGATCAGTTGGCGTCTACAATCCGATGACAGACTGGACCTACTCTCATCTGAGAATAGTACGCATGCCCAGTCCTGTTCAGTCCAATTGTGATGCTCACGACACCATTGCAAACGGGCAGTACGGTGCTGTCTGGTCAATGGGACACACACAACAGGTCTGCGTGCGTATAGTCCTCCTCCCCTCAAACGTCTGGCAACAGTTTTTCGGGAGATCTGCTTTCCTGAGGCAGCAAGAAACTGATTTGGCACCTGCTGAGCTGTGGTGCGCCTGTTCCTTTTGCTGATAGGACGATATATCTGTCTTCTGCAGGCGTCGTACTTCTAACACGACCTCCCCGTGCCATCTACTACACATTCCAGTAGTTTTAAATGACTTCCACAGCCGTGAAACAACGCTGTGAGCGATGTCGAACTCCCTGGCAACATCTGTTATTTTTCGCCCTTCTTCGATCTTTCAATAATTCGGCCACGCATAAAATCATCTATGTGATGTCGGGAAGACATACCAAAAATTTTAAGTTCGTCTAATAAATCTTTCCTGTAAAACTTTGACTTGAAACAACACGCGTCAAAACCTTTAAAGCTCTTATGAACGCTATCACGTGATGAACAGACGTGGGAAAAAAATTTGCATACTCATACTTCTTCTTACTAATATCCCGCACTTATTCTAATTTTCCACATTTTGCTTCCTTTCATTTTGTGGTTGCTATGGATGATAGTGTTATCCGTCCTTAGCAATTGTCCAGCAGTGTATATATATAAATTGTAAATTTGAAAATATTTGTCAGTGGTCTGGACGTGAAATGAAGAAAAGGGAAATTTGAATGGCAAGAAAGAGGGCCGAAAGTAGACAAAGACCACTAGGGTTCCCCGGGTTCGGGAAGCCCGTGTTTACCAAAGATAGTAAACCCCTTCGGAAAAGGAAAAGATCACTGGGGTACCTAGGGAGCGTGAAACCCGCACTCCCCTAAAGAAGGTGAGCCCCCTGAGGGTGCAATGAAAACTATGATTGAATATTGGGTCGCAAATATTGAAAGTTTAGAAAGCTCTGGGTTATGGTCACCAACTCGTAGATGGAGTGTCGTGGACTCGAGTCCTTTTGCCCCTGAAGAATCGACGTGTAGAGGGGGTAGAAGCACATTACATCGGTCGAGTCTTAATATCATCCCGTTAGTGTGGTAGTTATGATAGGTGGGTTCCAGCTCAGGTTTCATTCTCGTCTCTTGGCCGAGGCTCAAAATCACGAGGTCCGAAGCCAATAGCCTTCGTGATGCTTTATAGTGTGACTTTAACGTAACTCTTTCTCAATTTTCATTCTTAACTTTCTCATCTATGATGTTCTTTGAAGATTCCTTCCATTCAGCATGCTAAAATTATTATTTTCCATACGATGGAAATAGAATTTGAACTCTAATACTTAAGGGAACCAGGACATGCTCGAAAGAGTAAAATGCCAAAATTAAGACCCTTTGTTTATGAGACATATATCATTTAAAATTTCCAATAGAGCTTAGATTTTTTTTTATGTCTATAATAAAGATAATTTAATTATTCTGTAGAACTACAAAAATAACTTTTTACTCCAAAAGTTTTTTTTTTTTTACTACTTAATTTAAGTAATACATAATTTTTGAGAACTCGTAATATATACTTATGTTTAGGTACCATTTTTTAAAAAAGTATCCTTTTTTTATGCAAAATATTTTTTACACATATATAAAACAATACATAAAATACAGTGAAACCCTTTTTTTTTTAGTAAAAATTTAGTATAGTTTCTTTAAAAAAATTATGAAACTTTGAAATTTGAAATTTTTTTATTTTTCTGCTTTTTTTATGCATAAAACAATTTTTAAAAAATTAGGCACTATTTTAATAGAAAAAAAATTAGGTTCACTATATGCATAGGCATCTTGTATAGAAGTATAAAAATCAGGAATCATACAGTGCAATAGTTTTTTTTAAAAATGTACCTAAATGCAAAAAAATATGCTTTTGAGAAAAAGTGAAAAAACTAAAAAAAAACAATATTTTCACATATTATACACTTAATTAGTATTTCCTTGCCTATTTTTATATGACTAATAATAATCCTTAACCATTTTCTAGAGTTACAAAAGTAATTTTAAATTCATATGTTTTTCTTCCCTCTGTTTTAGTTAACATGAACATAATTTTCGAGATCTTGTAATACATATTTTCATGTATAGGTACCATTTCTTACAAAAATATTCTTTGTATATACAAAAAAATTTACAAATATATATAAAGTAACATATTAAACATAATGAATCTGTTTTTTAAATAATTATATTTATATAATTGCATAATTTCTTAAAAATAATCATAAAACCTTAAAATTATGAAAATCTTAATTTTCTTTTTTTTACATATAAAATCAATTTTCAAAAAATTAGACACATACTAAAAGATATTTTGTTCACTGTATGCACATGTATCCTGTTTAGATATATAAAAGGTTTCAAACAATATGCTACAATAGTTTTTTAAAGTGTACCTAAATTTAAAAATATTAAACATTCGAGAAAAAAATATAATAAAACTTAACAAAAAAATTTCTCCTTACATTATACATTTGATTAATATTTCCCTGCTTGGTATTCATTTTCTTCATCTAAATTATGTTTATCCATTTTCCTTTTTAAAGACCTTCTTTTATTTCTGGCTTCCAATGACACTTTATTTACTATACGTTCAGCCTCAAAAATTCGTTTGTTATCAATTATAAGTAAGGCACGTTCCGTGTTGTATCCTGGTTTAATGCCCAGAGCTTCAAAGACTTTTATCCTACTTACATATCCATCGTTAAAACAAATTACAGCATCCATAACTCCAAATTTCAAAGTTTCAATGCCAACAAAAACTGTTTTAGGAATTCGCTCCCAAATACATTTGTTAAAACTTTCATTGGGATTTTGTGTTCTTCCATGAAGGCACTTTTTCAATAAGTCCTTCTGTGTGAGATCCCGAAACACTTTTTTCACTTTCAATAAAATTGACTCAGGTAAAGAATGCTTGTGAATATAAAATTCCCCGTAACAATGCTACGGTTATAACCGCACCAGCTATCCTCACCAAGAGGACACAAAGCGTGTTGAGGATTATCCTCAGTACTTAGTTTATGAAAATAAATAGCCCATATGGCTCTTTTCATGTCCTCCACAGATGACAAATTTTTATGGATTGCTAGCCCATAATAATGTTGGATTGAGTCCACTTCTTTAAGCGTTAGCCGTCCACGTCCCGAAATATTTTTCCCATCTGATAGCTTAATGCCTTTGCTCATTTTTAGAATGTTTCTCAGCCTTGTGCCCATACGCTTTTGCACATGGCCAACACATTCTAATTTTTCAACTTCTGTGTCGCCATATACTTTTGCTTCTCTTATAGTAAGAAATCCTTTTGAGTCCCCATCACCAAGATACTGCGTATAACATGCTTTTCGTGATGTTTCAGATCGCTGAAATATACTTAATACCCCCCGACATTCCATTCCCCCACTGAATCCTTCGTAATTTTTAGCACAATTTTCACATGGTTTTTTTTTACCCTTACATGAAGAACAATATTTTGTGAGAGCTTCAAAGTCGATAACCTTTCCGTTCTCAACAGACGTAGCACATACAACTCCGTTCAATGAAGAATAGCCTCTTTTATGCCATGTGCCATCCACAGCCACAGCTATATTTGAATTATTATCATTCGCTATGACTGCTTCGTGAACAGCTGCATTCATCGAGTCTTCACTAATTGTTTTTAAAACATTTAAAAACAAAGAATTATGGCGTTCAAACTTTGCAGGTGGTGGAGGCAAATTCATAAGCCCACAGAATATTCGAGCAGCAGCTCCACCTTTTCCAATAGCTCTCATTCCATATGTCAATCTTAGGTTAACATCATAACATTTATTTGATATTTTTGATGACATTGTACTCGTCGATTCTCCACAGTTGTGACAAATTATTTCCAAACTCACAGCTAAACCTCTACGACTTTTTAAATCTTCTCTCAGCTCAATTTTCTCTGAAGAACAGCAATATTTACAACATAAGAGATTTTTCATAAGGGAAGATAATAAATCCAGTTCAACGATTATGTTTACATTTTGAGAATCTTGTTCTTTTAGTAAATCCGGTATTTTAATTTTTCTCCTAGAAGCACTTTCCACGGAATTCAAAAGCAATTCTTCAGTCGATTTAGACTTTTTATGTTGATTGCTACTATACTTCCTTCTGCCAAATTTTTTTATTCTTGGCATAATTACTCGTTTAAAAAAAGTTAAGATACTTTTAAAATCTTATTAATATTAATAATTATAAGTAAAAAATAAATATTTCTTACGAATATTAATGTAAAATTAAGTAGTTGTATGCCACAAGAAACTTCGGAATAGACGAACTCGGTTCAAAACATTGCCATAAACCGAAATTTAAAGTAAGAAATTTTGTCACACAGCTTGGAACAATAGCTCACGCACAAGCGTGGCTAAAAGTAGCGGGGTTAACATTCAAACGAAAAAAACAATCAAAAGTTAATATAGATAAAACACAGGGGAAACTACATATTTAAAGTTCAAAGGGGCGTGTCAAAAGGGGCGTGGTCATTTATTTACATTTTTATTTTTCATATTTTAGGGCTATTTTATCAGCAAACATATAAGTATTATACATTTTTAGATTCAGAAAAATAAGCACTATTTTTTAGAACTAAAATTGAAAAATCGATTATTTGAAAGTATATGATGTCCCTGTTCCCTTAACTTGAAAACATCACTGGCCAAATGGCGTTCGACCGTGACCCTATTCGGCTATCGTGGATGTGAAAAATGCACATAGTTTTGCTTAGCTGTATTTACTAATTACAAATTGCTTCTATTCTAACCAACTTTAAAGCGTTGGTGTTGATAAAAAGAATGGTGTACTGCCATTTATGCTTGCATTAGTGTTGTATTATTATCACGGACGATAAACTTAGATGCTTTAAGTATTGGTAAAAGTAAAGTACACTCAGGAACATTAAAAATAGCGACTCAAGAAGAAAGCATCGGATTGAAATGAAATTTAATACACATAATGACACAGATGAGAGATTCACTTGATCTCAAAAACAAGACAATTAAACGAATACAGTGTGTGCAACGACACAAATTACTGGGCAACTTCAATAGCGCGTTGGACCACCTCCAGCTGCAATACATACCGCCACACGGTCCGGCATTGAGTTGATTAGACACCTTATGTTGTCCTGAAGCAGATGGGCCCACAAATCTTGAACAGCCAACTCTAAATCATGTACAGAGTGACACGATGGCACCTGCCGTTTTAGCTGATCCCATACGTGCTCTACAGGGGACAAATCGGGGGAGCGGGCCGGCAATGGAAGAGTCTGAAAATGACGTAGGAAGTCTTGAGCAACTCTTGCTGTATGCGGACGAGCATTATCTTGCTGGAAAATTGACCCTGGGAGACCATTTAGGAAAGATCCTACATGGGGTCGAAGAATATCATCAACGTAACGTTGGCCCGTTAAGGTTCCACGCATCACAATTAAAGCGGACCGTCTATCATAGGCTATGTCCCCCCAGACCATTACACCAGCTGTGCGGGCAGTGTGACGTAGAATAATGTGGGGGGAATTGTACCGCTCACCAGGGTGCCTCCACACCCGTACACGGTTATCATCTGTCCTCAAAACAAACCGGGATTCATCACTAAACACAACCTTTTGCCAATCTGTGACATTCCACATTGATCTGACTTGGCACCACTGTAGACGCAGTTGCCGATGTTCCGGTGTTAAAGGGAGTGCACGGAAAGGGTGCTTGGATTTAAGATTTGCTTCTGCAAGGTGTCTGGAAATTGTTTGTGGAACAATTGCTACGCCTACGTCTGCTCGTATCGTTGAACGAGTCACTGTAGAGTCCACAAGTGCTTGCCGCACGATCCTTCGATCCTCTCTCCTCGTGGTCTTCCTGGTCACTCCAGACCCTATTTTCCGCGCGTGGGTACCTTCTTGTGTCCACTGCTCTCAACAATTTTTAACGGCACACTCCGAACGATCCACCTGGCCAGCAACACGACACGTCGACCAGTCTGCAGTTTTCATTCCGATGATCAGGCCTCTCTCAAACTCGCTTAACTATGAGAAATGCCTTCTAGCACGTTTACCTGGCATGTTTCGCTTACAAAATGCTTCCTACAAACGGCAGGTAATTGTCACGTTTATGAATCTTTGAATTTGCGCTGGCTTATATAGTCCCCTCTTCCTGATTGTAGCACCACTTCGGCGTGTAGGAGCATGCGTATTAACACAAAACTTGGATCATTTGCATATAACATTACGCTGTACTTATTTGCAAAGTTTCGCGATTCCTTCTTGCGTCGCTATTTTCAATGTTCCTGAGTGTATATCCGCTCTTTCTTCACTTTAAATTGACAAATAAATAGGATCACTTTATTAGCTAAAAAACTACTTAAATTACGAAGATAGAATTTCTTTAAAAAAATCTGATTCCCCTTGTGAAATATTCAAGTTTATATAAAAAGTTACACATCATAGCATTTGAAATTGCGTCGTCAGACCATTCTTCTGGTTTTCATGTAACACTTTCATATATGTTAAAAAGAGATTAAATACACTGCAAAAATATATGTTTCGTTTTAGTTTGTATATTATTTATGATTTTTAGTTCTTGTTTAAGAAGACATTTTACTGAAGTATTTTATTGGAAAGGATGATCTAAAATTGTAAATTAAGGATGTCTTCATATAACGCTAAATAATAGGACCTCGATTTGGAATTTTTTTCAAATAAAAATAATTCTCCAACGTTAATGTTATATTCTGGTTTCGCTATTTTATGGAGAATATAGCCTCCATTTTATTATACCACTCATTTTTATCTGAGTTGATCCTTTTTTTTTCTGCTGTAAAATGTATTTCGCACTTTTTCTCTTATAATGTAATGCTAAATGAGCTATCCATTTAAATGTTATAAATTGATGTTTTTTAATTAAAAGCGCCATATTATTAACAGTTCCATGAATTAATATGTCGTAAATTTTTATGAAAACTCAGACATGAAAATTTGTTTAGCATTTAACTCAGGCTCTGGTACATTTGGCTATGACAACCTTAAACGAGAGCAGGCTTAGTAAAATTCTGAGGCAAAGGTTTGCCTCAGAATCAAAACGAAAATGGCTAGAAAATTTCCTTTTACATTAGGGCAGTGTTTCTCAAACTGTGGGGTGTGCCCCCTTAGGGGGGCGGGATAACCCTACGAGGGGGCACGAGCATACCGAAAAGTCGGAAACAAAAGATTATTTAAAAAATTATTAGTTTACTGAAAGTAAACAAAATAAATTCTGACATAATAAAAAATAAAATACACATCTACACTGATGTAATGCACTTGTAAATATATGAGTACTGCACAATGTATTTTAGAATTAATTTAACAATACTTAGTTAAAAACTAGTTGAATAATTACCAGTGACCCCATGGATTTGTCATTTATAAAATTATATACAAAATTTAACACTATCTTGGTAATTTGTACAATTTATAATTAATCCCTTAACTGCCGATTAAAAGTTACGCGATTCGCTCCTCAATGCCACCGTTTTCCACGTTGGAGTGTGAATGTGATGTATTTGGGGGAGAACAGGAATAAATAAGTAAGTCTTCTGAAATAAGTAAATCCTTCGCAAACACTGTCTTGGTCCTTTTATTGCATTCCAAAACCTTCGAAATAATTTTAGGGATAGGAGTGCACAGAAAAGATCGTACTTTGGAAAGACGTATAAATACATTAGGGGTAATTAACGCTTTGGCTAAGCGAGACGTTTATATACGCTGGTAGCACTTAAGAGGTTATAGCAGTGTTTCTCAAACTGTGGGGCGCGCCCCCTTGAGGGGCGTGACTATATTGAAAAGTCGAGAACAAAAGATTATTTTAAAAAATTATTAATTTTCTGAAGGTAAACAAACAAAATACATTCTGACATAATAAAAAATAAAATACACATTTACACTGATATATTACACTTATAAATATATCAGTGCTACTCAAAGTATATTATAATTAATTTAACAATTCTAAGCCAAGAACAAGTTTATTAATTACTAGTGACCCCATGGGGTTTGTCATACATATAATTTACAACAAATATTAACACTTATGTTGATAATTTTTATACGGTTTATAATTAAACCTTGACTGCCGATCTTAAATTTCGCGATTTAAATTCCAATGCCAACCGTTTTCCACGTAGGCACGCATATATGATGTACTGGGGGAGGGGGAGGAATAAAGAAGCAAAAAAAAAATCTTGAATAAGTAAATCCTTCGCAAACATTGTCAATGTCCTTTTATTGCATTCCAAAGTCTTGGAATAATTTTACGGATAGCAGTACACAGAAAAAAATCATACTTCAGAAAGACGTATATATACGTCTGGAAAAATAAAGGCTTTGGCTTAGCGAGACGTTTATATTAAGAGGTTAAAGTCGTATCGTAGTTTTAGCTTCAAAGTATAGTATTATTGAATTCAGTACATTGTTATTGTATGAGGGGGCGCGATGGAAATAATGATTGAATATTGGGTCGCGAGTAGTGCAACTTTGAGAAGCACTGGGTTATAGTCTAAATGTAGGTTTAACGTCAAAGTATAGTATTATTGAATTCAATACATTGTAGTTTGTTAGAAGGGGGTGATGAAAATTACGATTGGATATTGGGTCGCAAATATTGAAAGTTAGAGAAGCACTGCGTTAAGGATAAGGTAGCTAGGTGGTTGAATAACAAACTCATAAAGAGATGAACAATGGACCTTGATCTCGTATTTCCAAAGACCATCACGCAAACGGGATGATGCCCGTTATCATCTTTCGGAAATCAAAATTGTTGCTTTAATGAGGTGTGGAAGGAAACAGAGCCGTAAGCCAGCTATTTCTAAAATTTTATTTTTAAGTTACTCATTTCTGTCTAATATGCGTAATACTTAATAAAGGAATATTTTATAAATTTTTCAAAATATTCTAAAGCAAAAAAGAATGATAATTTGAGGCAAAAGAATAATGTTCAACGTTTAAAGTGTTTTTAATTACATTATAAGATTTTTTTACCAAAATTTGTTATCCAAGGGTATGTACAATAAAAAAATATTTTTAAATATCGCACTGGTTAACAAAAGATTTTAGAATTAAAAGAAATTTTGAATTTTTTTTTTCATTTTTGAATGTTAGTGTGAAAAAAAATTACAAAATTATTGCCACGTTAATCAAAAGACCGCCATGTTTTAAATCCAAACATTTTTATTTAAGGAAATTTTTAACAGTAGTTTCTAAAACCTTTTTAGTGCAATTTTTCGGCCATGTCATAAATTATTAGTTTCCTTGAAAAAAATGTTAACCAAAAGCATAAAAATAAACTTAAATATTAAAATGCATCAAATAGAATAATAGTGTATTTTATTTTTCTGTCTCTGTTTCATTTACAAAAGAAGTCCTTTTTTTGTGTTAATATTTTATATGTATTCCAGAACAGAGAGTTTGACATTCCTTTTCTGTTCTATTTTAAATGACACCATAATACACGCCATTATTAAATTAATCTTAATAATTCCATTCAAAAGTTAAGTAATGTTAAAATTTTACTCATAAGATACCTCATAAATTCTTACGCCTACTCTGCTCATTTCGACATCCATCACACACCTGTCACATTCGGTCCATTCGTGACAAAGATTTTGTCAGTTATGAAATACATCCTCTTCGGAAAGCAATTGGTTACCTACCCAAAAGGACGCCCCCCATATTTCATCTTCAGTTCAGAGTTCGATAAATAACAACACTTTGCTGAGACCGGAACCTTTCTCAAAATTGATGTATTACCAACAAATCTCGCCTTTCATCGCCAAAGCTTTTGAAAGGGCGCCAACAAACAATCGCCATCGTCCATCACAAACCTCGCCAATAGATGCATACCATCGCTACATCCACTTGATACAGATATCATCTATTCACTACAATAGATTACATAAAGAAGAGGGGTGTAGTGGAGAGGTACAGGGGGTGCTCGAAGGAAAGTAGGGAGGGAGAGAGTGCACATAGAATTTTGCAAACACCGTTCGATGGTAGAATCTCATTAAAGTTCTGGATAAAACTTGCAGAGAACGTTCAAGAGAACGCACCAGGTGGAGGAATATACCTAGCGAGAACTAACTGGTGAAATATTGGTTCCCGCCATGATTGATAAGTGTGTTCTGTTGCTCGTGCGTGCCAAATTCTCTTTGCTTGAGATGTATGTATTTCTGCTTTGTGCCTAAGCTTATATACCATATGAATTTGAAATATTCCAACTACTTGGGCAAGAGATTGGTTGTTATCGCACAGCAGTAGTTGTTTTCGATTGGAAAATATGCGTCTGTTTCTCTTTTCGAAAAGGATGTGTGTGTGTGTGTGGAGGGTATGATATGTTTTGTAGCTTGGGGCTTATTGTCTTTAAATGTGGATTGGAAATGTGGTTTGTGGGCGGTAGGATGGGTAAATGGTATTTATTTTGGATGGCGATAGATGGGAATGTTTATTTTGCCATTAAGGGAAATGCATGTATTAAAAGCAGGTGGTTGGACCGTCTGAAGCAGATTTGTATCAGTTCCTAATGGAATTAGGTTTAATATTGGAGTCGTCTTTTTCTCCTTAAAATCTTTCCTTTTAATTAGCTAGAAATATTTATATTTTAAGGAAGGTGTAATGAGATGTGTTGTAAGGTTGATAAAACAGAGAAATTAATCAAAAATGAATATGTTTGAAAGATATATGAATTAGAAGCATTTCTTAAAAATATATATTTAGTTTTTATAAGATCATAATCATTGAAACAAAATTTTTAAAAACTGGAAATATTATATGATGATAAATTTAAGACTGATGAGCTAGAGCATAAGTCTTATACTTCAAAACTCTTTTTGAAAAATAAGAGAATGCCCGACTTGAAAATAAAGTATTCACAAGAGCAGAGACAAACATTTTTTTTTTAGGTTTCAAAGTTCTTATTCAAAAAGGAAATATTTTGCAATGATATAAGCTGCATAAACGTTTAGAGTTACAACTAGAAATAAATATCCAATAGTTAAAGAAAACTGTGGAAACTAAGCACATATTAAAAAATAAATTGATGTTTGATAAAAAAAAATTTTATAAGAAAAAATTTTAAACTTTCATTTTATATATTTTTTGTATAGTTTTCGTAATAATTTTTTTAATATTAAACAAACAATAAGGCTTACAAAGAAGAATTCATTTATCAAATTAAGATTTGATAAGGGAATAACTGATAAAAGTGTTCTTAAAAACTTCATTTTCAAACAATATTTCTAAGAACTTATGGAAATTATTGCTAATTTCTTTAAATTATAATGATAAAAAGCTAATATATTGAATAGAATTTTTTTACTGATATGATCATGAAGAAATTAAAGAACTAAAATAAATTAAACCGGTCTCCTTAGTTCAAAAAGGTACAGAAATGCAAAGAATAGAATTAGTTAATCTTTGACAAAGAATATTACGAATGCTGTTATTATTTCGTTACATAAATTCTGTTATATTTTTAACATATTTTAAATGGTAAATTGATATAAATTTAACATTATTTTTTAATCATAATTCCGTAAGAACTGAAATCTTCCAAGCTTTTTTCGTACTGAAACTTGTCAAACTTTTTTTAAAGAATATAATGTAAACACATGATAAAATACTTTTATAAAAAATTTTCTTCACATTTGTTAGAAATTAAGACTTCATAATGTGTGCATAGAGTAATAATAATACACACCTATTAACACTATAGGCGAAAAATTACTATAATTTTAAACTGTTTAGGCAAATATGATGCAGTTATTTGATTTATAGCTGTATATATATATATATATATATATATATATATATATATATATATATATATATATATATATATATATATATATGTGTGTGTGTATATATATGAAACTATATAGTAAAAAAGTCATATATCTATCATATAAAAAATTATTGTAAATTCTCTTTCCTATATATTGTTCCTTTCCATAAAACATGCGGATAAAACAATTGAGAAATTCAACTATACTAATAAAAATAAATAAGCAAGTCATGACCTCCGAATACAATAATTTTTTACCATAAGACATTATTCTGAGCTACATGCAAGACATGATTCTAAATCAGCTGGAAACATTTCATCACCTCCTACCAAAAAACAAAAATTAGTAAAAGAAACTGAAGATAATATTTCGAAAATGGGAGCAGTATCCCAAAATATTTGCTTAGTTCTATGCAAATTAATGATATCCCAACTCATACTAAACTCCCCCCTAAAAATCAGTCACATAACAAAATATCCAAAATGAAAATAAAGCAATTTTTAACAAGGAATTTATTTAATTGATTGATTAAACTTTCCTCACAGACTGTTAGCATTTTATGAGGAAGTAGTTAATTTGAAAAAAAAGGTTAATATATGCAGTCGAACCTCTATATTACAAACCTCTAACTTACGAATTTTTTTATATAGCGAACTTTTTCTTGGAACCAAGAACATTTCACGATTTTCTTCGTAAATCAATCCCCCCCCACACACAATAGCGAAGGGTATTTTCTATGTAGCGAACTTTTTCTCTTGTGATTCAATTTTTTTCTCTCCACTTTTAAAATTTTTCTGGCAATTACAAGTTGTCCTCTCTTTTAACACAATTTATTGTGGTCATAAATCTTGAACTGGTTTTATTAGCCTAACTCGCCTAGAGCAATAGTACACTGGACGTTTCCTCAAAAAAGTGCAACCCTGTTTAGTGTCCAGTTTACTAGAAACATCTTCGATGAAAGTTAATGTTCTAAAATAATGTAAGTTTAAAATTACTTGTATGCTTTAAATTAGAAAATGTCCTTAAAATTAATTAATTTTAATACAAAGTTTTATCTTCTTATTGTTGAAAATACAGTGTATTCCCGATATTTATTTTTTCTTGTTTTCCTTGCAGTTTTTTTTTATGGGTAAGATATAAAAAATGAATAGAGATATTAATTTACAAAAGTTGTGAATAATTACTTTTTTTAAATATATAGTTTTTATCAATGTAAAATTTGTTTTATGTGCTTTATAAAGTGAATTGAAAGAGAAACTCTGTATAACTGAATTTCCATAACACGAATTTTTTCCGGATTTAGTGATAATAGAGGTGCGACTGCATGTATATATATAATTTAATATGTTATTTCAATGTGTCAATATCTTATTAAGAAAAATTAGATGCCAATGTCTTTAAAACAAAATATAGTATCACTCTCTGATCACGTGTTAATTAGTCCTGAAAATGAAATAAGGCTAAACGCGTTGAGTCGAATACGACAAAACGAATGAAATTTTTTTATTGCATTTGGAAATATTCCATAACATATTTAAAAGTGATTTGTATTTTTATAGCAATTTTACTAATTAATGCTTATAAAACATTTTGCATTTATGTATCATCAGCATTATATATAGCCTTGGAAAACATTATGTAATATAATCCAGTTGCTATCGTTCTCTATGAAATATGCATTTTATTTACTAAATAATTGGTTATCATCATATTATTTACAACTAGAAAAATAATCGCAAAAATTATTTCTTTGCTTGTTTTGCTTCGTGCTCCAAATACAGAACTTTTACCGCTTTTTAACTTCTTTTTTCAAAATTGCAAAAACTTCGAAACAATTTAAAACATATCCATCACCACAACGATACAATTTTAAAACAACCTGACACTTCCAAAAATCTCTACTAAACCATCTCCGTGGTACTTAATGAAACATATCGTGTGCCACGTGACGGTTTCACGACAAAAGCGTCTCACCACTGAAGAAGCGAGTGAGGCGGTAATTAATAAATATATCAGCCGCAGCGGAGCTTCCTTTCTCAGCCGCAACAAAAGCGGGGGTGTAATTAATTCTCTTCGGCAACACCTAAAGTGCTCGGGTGTCACCACCTTTTGCGTTGCTTTTCGCCCACCCCGCCCACACAACATCACCCTTACGCTTGTCGGGTCTTTTAAATCAATGGAAGGGGGGTGGCGTAAGGGAGGTAGTGTCTGAAATGGAACGCTTTTTTATATTAGAGAGATGTTCTTGAGAAGAGCATGTTTTGGGGTAAAAAATTGAGATGCGAAAGGTGATGAGAAAAAGTGTGGTGTTGACAAGGACTTGTTCTCTTGTTTTAAATTTCTGCGTTTGGAGCAATAAAAATAAGTAAATAAATAAGATGTAGTGTAGGTTTTAAATTGGTTATTTTTACCGTAAGATTATGCAATGTATTTGCAAAATTTGTTATAAGGGTTCCTCTGATTTTTGTATTTTTATGCAGTTATTAAATTTCATGTTTTGTAATCAGGGGTAGTTTCTAAAAGTAGTTTGGTACGTATTTTTAATAACGATCGATAATGGTAACAAATATTTAATGTTATGAGAGTTATTAATTAAATAAAATTCACTTAGTAATTTCTTAACTAGTTAATTGCATTTTTTAAAAAAAATATTGTTACATTAAGTAATATAAGGAACGAAATTAAGTGTTTTAATATCATCGCAAGACTTTTTAATAATATACTAATATAATCCATTATAAATTTTTAAAACACGAATTTTTTTAAAAATTCTGCACAAAAAATGTGATAATATTTTATAACCTTGATATATAAAAGTGGTTCATTTAAGAATAATATGTAATAAATATGTGCAAGATTGTCAGTTTAATATTAAATTGTTATATAGAGAATAACTTGAAAGGTCCAAAAATAAATCTTGGTATCAAAAACAAGCCTTTTTCCCTTACATAAAATTTCCGGAATTTGCAAAGTGTGTCTGTATCTTTTGTATCTAACTCTCGGATATATTAGCTTCTCGAATCCAGGGAATTAATTTTGAATTTTATAAGTTCATAGAAAAAAATATTTAAAGGAATTCTCAATTTTTACCAGTTTATATGTAGCTCTCTTACCCAAATATAAAACAATGTAAAAAAAGAAATTAATAACTCTACCTAAACAATTTACAAACTATATGGAAATTTAGAAAATAACTGCTTCTGATGTCGTTTTTTCTAAATGTTACTTGTTAAAAAATTTTTTTTTTGAAGAAACAATTAAGGTTCCATATTAATATACTACAAAGTACTATAGAAAGTTTTGAAAGGAAGATCCAAAGTTAAATAAATTTTCACACATAATTTTTAAATCTATTTGTGTTTAAAAGAATATTTTTATCTTAAGCTTCATATTACTTTAAAGTCTGTTGGTTGATTTTAAGTCAAATTCTGAAGCTGCACGAGGGCTATTAAAACCTCTTTAAAATTGTGATGCAAATGATTATAGTTGTTCGATGATACAATCTTCCTTTGAAGCCTAAAAATAATATTGAATGCTAACTTGTGTGACTCTTGTCTAGAGACCTATGACTGAACTAGGGTATTTAGGATATAAAAGCATCAGGTTCATCAAGAAATAGACAACTTGGGCACAATTAGCCATTAATATAAAAATGAATGTTGAAATTTATGTCGTAATTCAGAATAATTAAGAGGACAAAGGATTTTTTTACCATTTTAAATAGTTAACAATATTTAAGAGAATATAAATTTATACTTGAATGATTTAATGGAAAATATTTAGAGGTGAAATCGAAAAAAATAGAAATAATAGAAACACAAACTATATAACTATACATACATATATATATATATATAAAAGAAATATGTATTATTTATCAAAAACAAGAAATAATAGATAAAGAACATAACAAGAAATAGCATAATAAAAATATATAAGCTGAACATGAAGAACAAAATTATATAGAAATAAAAGAACTACAAAAAAGCAGAACCTAGTGAGTCAGAAAGCAATTTCGGACTTAGGACCGAATAAGTGGGGTTAAACTAGTTTAAAGGCGCCAACCTTCCCCCTTTGCAACTCGGTAGGAAAACCAAATAAAATAAAACAAACAAAACTTCAGAGTATGGATAACTCAGAGAGCATGATAAAACCAATCACTACTATTATGTAACAAACTCTCCCAAAACTCTTAATGCAGAAAAAAAAAAATCACAAAATCACAAAAATAATTATGTAAGAAAAGTAGAAAAATGCTAAAACAATTACATAAGAAAAGTATCATTCAAAAATTAATTTAACAAAATTTCTTTACTCACAAAGCTTTTACGAAGAGAAACAAGCGTCTTGCCATTAATGAAAGTCAATTATTCACTAAGTTAAAAAATTCGAAAATACGTAACCACATCTTTTGAGCTGACTTTTATACCAGCTAGAAAAGACAAGTATAAAACGACGAAAATCAAATATGGTAAAATTTGAATTGGTTGATTGTCAAAAATGTAAATTTGCTAGGCTATAATTTGGTTGGTTGTCAACAATGTGTAAGATGTTCAAGATGTGTGTGGAAAAAATGTAAACTGTGATATGAGTGTTATGATATAATCTTCACAGCAAGACCCCTAACATGCTGACTTTGAAAACCTATTGTTGTGTGGTGGATTTGGAATTCGAAGTAGCAAGCCGGTTAATGTATTTGTGATGAATATAAGATCTCAAGAAATTAAAAGGGTATTCATGATCTAAACAACATTGAAAAAAAAATTTTATATTATTGTATTTATCTATTTTGTGGGTAGTTATCATTTCTAAATAAAAAATTCAAAATGATATTTCTGTAAATTGATATATGTAAATTATTGTTCCATACGGGAATTTTAATTATATGGAACTTAAACGAATCTCTTTTGTCAAAAATGTTACTGACTACAATATTGTTAATAAGATGCAAGTCTAAATCCAAGAATTCCACCCTATTAGAGTTGAAGTTAGTTTTAAGGAGCTTGAGATAATCAGGGTAGAATGTAATATTTGGTTTGTATTCACTATTTTTACCAAAAATTATTATATCATCTATATAACGAAAAATTAAGTAAGAATCATTTACAACATGATCTATTTCAAAAAAATGTAAATACAGGTTCGCTAAACAATTACTAGCTGGACCACCCTGAGGTAATCCTTTGATCTGTTTATAAAGATTCTGATCAAATGTAATGAAATTTTCTTTTAATACGAGGTTAACAAGGATATCAAATTTTTCTTTTTTCATTGAAGTATATAATTCATATTTATCATAAATTAACTGTAGAACTTTAATCATATCGTCAATATCTATAGAATTAAAAAGGTCCTCGAAATCAAAACCATGCATAGAAAAAATCATCATATCCTTAGTAACTCTAACAATCTCTAAGCTATTTTTAATAATTGCCGTGTTTTGTAAATTATCAATTAGATTTTGAAGAAGAGATTGTAAGATCTTCCCAGACTTCGTGATATATGTATTGTATCCATTAGTGATACTACGGAATTCTATAGGGCTTTTATGAAATTTTGGTGTTAAAAAAATACTTGGATATTTAATATTATTTAGATGAATATTCAGTCTTTTGTTAAAAGCTAAAAGACGATTATCATCTTCTCTATTATTGTGAATTGATTTTTGAAATGAATTATTATTTAAAATGTGGTTACGTAATACACTGGCCTCAAAAAGTTAAGGTACAACATGTTTTTCGAAGCTCACCATAAAAAAAATGGCAGTAACAATAAAATGCATAGTTTACATGAATGATAATAACGAACTTTAAAAACATTAATGCAAAAACGATTGCTACCACTGTTATTTTATAGAAAAGAACGTATATTTATGAGTGAGAGAAAAATATGCAAATATCAAGCTTTCGTACTTTTGTGTGTAAGTTGTGTTGATTTTCAACAGTTGTTGGCAGTTTCGGTGACAATAGTCAATAGAGTTTAGAAAATGTTTCAGAGACGTCGTTTACCCAATTCGCTAAGGTGGCGGGCAGTTGGATGGATGGAAATGGGATTGTCGTAGGCTGATGCTGCTAGACGGTTCAATGTGTCTCGTAGTGTTGTCCAGCGACTTTGGGATCAATACCAATCCGAAGATTCTGTGTCCAGAAGACCTGTTCCAGGCCGACCACGAGCTACAACACCTGCAGAAGACCGTTTTCTAGCTCTTTCGGCACGAAGGAGAAGAGCCACTACTGTGCCGCAGCTCGTTGCAGACCACTTTCAAGCATCAGGAAGAAGAATCTCCGCTACTACGGTGCGAAATCGTCTTCACAATGCAGGTCTGTATGCAAGAAGACCAGTTGTGTGCGTTCCCCTCAACGGACGACAGTGAAGGAACCGCTTATGCTGGGCAACAGAACATGTTTCTTGGACGCAGCAACAATGGGCTTCTGTGCTGTTCACAGACGAGTCCAGATTTACAATGGAGAGTGATTCAGGGCGTCTACTGATCTGGAGGGAACAGCGCACTAGATACCATCAATCCAACACTGTTGAAAGACACAGTTGTAGAGGTGGTGGAATCCTGGTTTGGGCAGGGATCTCGCTCGGTGGCCACACTGACCTGCATGTGTTCCATGGAAGAACCGTAACTGGTCTTAGATATCGGGATGAGATCCTTGATCCATATGTCCGCCCATATGCTGCTGCTATTGGTAACGACTTCATTCTGATGGATGATAATGCACGACCTCACCGAGCTCGGATTGTTGAGGAGTATCTGGAGGATCACGGTTTGGAACGAATGGAATGGCCAGCTCGATCTCCAGACCTGAATCCGATAGAACATCTTTGGGACTATCTTGGCAGAGAGGTTGCTGCTTTAAATTCTCCTCCAAGGTCGTTACATGAGCTGAAACAAGACTTACTCTGTGTCTGGTCTTCGCTTCCTATTCCGGTGTCCGACAACTTAATAAACAGCATGGGAAATCGATGCCGCCAATGCATTCAAGTTAGGGGTGGACACATTCCTTATTAGAACCCATTTTTGTATTGTTTTTATGCCATTTTACCACATAAAACTGTGATGTGCTGTTTTCTCCAAGAATGGACTTTTCCGCAGAGATTGCTTTTTTTGTTATAAATCGTTTTTGCAATACACTTATACAAATTTCTATGACGCATTCAATAAAAAACTGTTTAATGCACATATCCTCCAAATTTTTTGTTTCTACATTCATTCATTTGCAAATTAGACACAAAAACCCGGTTGTACCTTAACTTTTTGAGGCCAGTGTATTTTACTGTAAAAATATTTACAAATTATGCTTATTATATATATATATATATATATATATATATATATAAGCACGATCGGGTATATATAAATGTGTGTACCTCAATGATTACCAAAGTGCATAAAAATTACATTACTCTTCATATCAATCTTTGCATTAAATAAAAAATACGTTTGTTATATGTGTTATAATTTGATGATTGATCACCCATTCTTGCCAACATCGTGTAATAGTAGCATTGGTTCGACTATCCTGTAATCTGACCATCCTGCATCTTTAGTCTTTCAGCAACAAGTTGTTGATGGGTGTATCACCTCTGTTGACCTTGGCTGCTGCTTTGGCCACAGAGATTTTAATTACCCGCTTTCGTGTCCTGAGACTACACGGTTCACGCGTTAGACTGTAGAAAATGTGCTCACCACATATACTCTTCCTAGAGAGGAGAGCCCTTTCTCTCTGCCGTTGAGGGACTTTCTGAGCAATTCTGACTCAGAGAAGATTTTTTTCCAGCAATTACTGAAGATGATTTACATCCCTAGCAAGTTTGAACGTTATTCGGAACATTTTTGTTGATGTCATAGACAGTCTCTTATTTAGATGGCGGGTTTAGTTCAGTCTGCACTGTAGCCTCTTTCTTTACTAATCGTGATTCATTGGGAATGTCTTAGATTCTCTATGGAATGCACAATCAGCCATTAGTGTTTGGTTATGGTGGCATCTAGTGTTCAATTTCCCAGTCACCCCTTCAGTGACAAGTTGTTGATCAATGGATCAACCCAGATAACTTTGGCTGTTGCTTTGGGACAGAGTGATTTGATCTGATTTGGGTCCAGAGATCTCATTGGCACATGTTTGACGACAGGGACGAAAAGGGATCCCTACTCGGGACAGTTGTTGAGCCCTTTTATACCTGTCGTTTGCTGTTTGAGACTTATTGAGAGAAGGGCCACTGCAGTTCTATTGCACATCCTCCCAAATCTCAAATGTAAAAAAAAATGCTCCTTGAATATATATACATTCTGTAACATTAAGAGTGGCTCTCCAAGCAAAAGTTACCGAATATGTGCGTGTGTGTATGTTCGATAAAATAAATGATCATGAAAAACTTCTAGCAGTTAATGATCGACTAGTCGGAGATCTAGAACAGTGCAAAGAAGCAACCAGAGTGGTAGTACAAAGGACATACCGATGCTAAAACATATCTTCTATCCCAAGGTGATTCCATCAACACCACGTAGAT
Source organism: Trichonephila clavipes (assembly GCA_019973935.1). NCBI lineage: Eukaryota > Metazoa > Arthropoda > Arachnida > Araneae > Nephilidae > Trichonephila > Trichonephila clavipes. The sequence goes on from BMAU01020946.1 coordinate 1,346,723, forward strand.
TGCATCAATGCCTCGGTCGAATTCACAAACATTTTAAGCAGATTTCCCCATTTGAGAAAAGATATGCAATTAATTTTAAAGAATGCAAGATATTCAAGTCACAGGATAGGATCGAATCAATGATTCAATCAATTTGGCTCGAATCAATGCTACCACTCGTTGATGCTGAAAGGAATGGGAGAACCATGCCTGTGTAGAAAGTCAAGAAGATAGCGATCGACAGAGAATGAGAACAAAGTGATCATCTGATCAAAACTCACATTTTCTTTACATACTTATCAACGATCCGACGTGTAACCGGAATACCAATGATTGTAATTACCATTTATAGGTCACTTAGCAAACGATTCTTGAAGACACAGAGACGATTGCGCTGACTGCTTACCATTGTTGCACACTGACCAGGTGCGTTTCAGTGGTGTCAGATGCAATCGATCTAGAATCTCATCGACTGGAGTAAAATTGTTCTCAGCTCTAAATCTCTCTTCGATCGGAGCCCTATTGACCACAGAAGAAATTTCAAGAGATGTCCAGAACAGAGGTAGGATACTTAATTCTCGTCCGCCTCACAATCCAATAACCAAGAATTATGGTTTGGAGTATCATTTCACTTGATACACGAGGAATGTTTTCATGCATGACAACTTTACAGCTGTAACAAACCCAGGCTGTAAAAAAGAACTCATTAGGTCCTGCTGTCTGGGTTTGTTAAATTATATTATTGAGTCCAAAATTGAAGATGGCTTACCAAGCATTGTCATGACGTTGAGAATTTTTTTAACATCTGCCATCAGTAATGCCAGTTGCGAGAGAAGCTCCTCTAAGCTAAAGTTGATCAAAAATTATCTCAAATCAGCTATGTCCACGTTAAGGCTAACAAGTGTAGCTATTCTGACAATTGAACATGACATACATATTGATATTGACAATTGTATAAAAGATTTTCCTATGAAAAAAATACAAAAAGTGCAGTTTTAATCAATAAAAAATTTAAAGCAGTTTTTTTTTTACTTTTACTGATTTTCCAGACTAATAATTGAAGTAGAGAAGCGACAAGTTTCCGGATGGCCCAGGCTGCCAAAACCCACGCTACGCCACTGATGGTGTATGCGTAAACTTTTTGAATGATAGTTACACAAAGCTTTATTGATATTGATATATTGTTTTGTCTAAAATCAATGTATTCCTAACTAGAGATAGTTTTATTCTTTAATACAATTAAATGTTTTAAATTACGATACCGCATTAGAAATCTTAATATTCTTTCTTTTATTGCTTTAAGAGACGAAGCTTAAATTTTTATCGCAAAAGCGGTATGTTTTTAGTCTCTGCTAGTCTTCTTACTTCAGTAAATGTTATAGTCACTAAGAGATATGTAACAATTTATTTATATCTCTTATATAACTGCTCATCAGCGTATTAATTTTTACTTGTAGTGGAGTAATCTAACGATGTTTTCTTCTTAAAAATAACCCAAGATAATATTCTATTAAGTTTTATTGAACGTTTAAAGGTCAGTTTTTTTACAGTGAGAATAAGATATGTATATTAGTTGTAATGTATAAAAATGAGCAAGAAAAAGAAAAGTCAGTTAATAATTAACAGAATTAAGGTATCCGACTACGTTCGGAACAGTGATTTTAAAAAAGCGCATAAATGGATAATTTTCATGATATTTAGTGTCACTCAGATTAGAATACATGCATAAAATTGTTTTAAGGACATTTTGACAAAAAAATTTATTTAAATATAAGATTTTGGCAAAAAATTAACTTAAGAATAATCTTTTTTTTCAAATGTTCTCCTTTTGTGAAAAATAGTTCTATTATAATAATATTTTGCCTGTATATAGCTTAGACCTCTCTGCAGAGGCTCAACTAGAATTTTTGAAAAATTCATATTATTTTCAGAGTTACCACCAATTGAAATAATTATTGGCGTTTTTTTCTTAAAATTGCTCCCCTCTGTTGTCGTAAAAAAGTAATAATCCCACTTCTAAGTTATATATTTCAAAAATTCTAGTTGGTCCTTTGTAGAGAGGTCTGAGCTATATACAGGCAAAATATTATTATAATAGACCAATTATAATTTGCCAAAATATTATATTTAAATAAAAAAAATTTGTCAAAATGTCCTTAAAACAATTTTATGCATATATTCCAATCTAAGTGACACTAAATATCATGAAAATTATCCATTTAGGCGCTTTGCAAAAACACGGTTCCGAACGTAGTCGGATACCTTAACAGAGAAAAAAATTCGCTACTAGTTTGAAAGTTATAAATTCAATCAGTTAGTTAGTAATTCCTTACCTAGACTTTACTTATTCCTTACTTTGAGAGCAATCTTCATCTTGGGTAGGTATCATAACAAACCTCATTGAAAATTGAATTCAAAATTCCTGTCTAAAAAAGTAAAGAACTTCCACCGTTCACCAGGAAAACCAGATTCGGAATTCTTGTTAAGGTATTACACATAGGTGCAGGGATTGCAATTTCGGACCAGAAGTTAAATACCGGTATTCGGTATTTTTTAGATCTTAATACCGGAATACCGGTTTTAATACCAGTATTAGAAATTTTAGAAAAGGGAAGAAAACACAGGTGTTTCTTTGTTTTATGTTTGCCAGTTTTATTAGCGAGTGTAAATATCTCACAAAAATATTTTGTAACTTATAAAATATAACAGTATATAAGGAATCACAAAAGAAGTAAAAGAGAATATCTTATTTATTTAAATCACAAAAAGTGTGTGTGTGTAAATATCACTATATATATATTCAGTCTGTAGTGCTATTACAAATTTTTGAAATGGGATCTTAAATGCATCAATTGCATTGTTATTAAGCCTGGAACATAATGTTGTGCAATAATATTTGATACAAATTATCTTTTTTTTTCTTCAAAATAATCTAAAAAATTCCCTGATGTCTTAGAAAGTATGCTAAAATTTGTATCTTCATCGCAATTGGATTCTTTCCTCTTTAACAAATTTGTATCATGTTTCGTTTTCAAATGTGTATGGAATCCGCTTGAAACTTCCTCCATTCACTTTAATAACACTTGAACATTGTGCTGCCATATTCTTTTCATCATATGAATAATGAAACCAAACCGAAGTATTATCAACTGATTTTTTATGTTCTGTAAAATTATTCTTATTCATTATTATGGGTTATTATTTATGAGTATATATACATGTGGGAGTCCGAATAAATCTTCGAATAAAAATCAGACTCTTCAGAAGGCGGGATTTTAGATTGGCGAGGTGGTTTGTCTAGGGGTAAATATTTAAGGGTGAGTGATGAATTAATTGAATCAAAGTCATTTAAACACAGATACTTCATTTAAGTAAAAAAGAATTTATTTAAAGTTAAAGGGAAATATTTACAAAAGGGGATATTTACAAAGAGAAAGACATGCAGGAATTAGGTTAATTAAAAGTTGAGTTATACCTTTAGAAGACGGGGAAATAAACCTTTTCTCATTCTTGGACGTTAGGACGGGTGGTGCCGCGCAGGGCGCGGAAATGCGGTAAAGACGTGACGTGTTGAACAAGCAGTGGTTAGTAGGCCTCTGCCGAAAAATTATTCAAGCCGGAGCTACGAAAGCTCACTAGATGGCGCTGCTTCGGAATGCAGTAATAAATAAAATTGAGATTTATGGTCCTCTGAAAAGGATATGACTCAACCTTTTAACAAAATGTTTCAAAGGGAAAATCCTACATACATATGTATGTAATTAATCTGAAAAATATTTTAAACACTAAAGTATGATATGCAAATACAGTGGGAATAACAAACTCACCAATTGTAAAAGTATCGAAATATTACGCACTTTCTTCACAACTACAACCTTGTTCTCCCAGATATGAATATCCGACTACGAATCCGAAGCGTGTGCATTATCGCTGTGAGCTGTAATAGGATATAGTTTTGACCCTCCCCTTGGATGATTCATATATTTTATCACTTCTCTTGACTGTACGATGCAACTTTATATTCACAGTTTAACTAATTTTGCCCGTTAGGGAAACATAAAAATAAAAACGTATACACTTTTACTATGTTGGAGATACCTGAACATATAGTGGAGACAATTTTTAAAAAATTTCTAATAAATACCGAAAAACCGGTACTTAAACTTGTGAATACCGGTATTACAAAATTGTACAAATCGCGCAAAATACCTGTATTCGGTATCCCGGTATACCGGTATTGCAATCCTTAGAGATAGGTGGTATATAAACATACAGATTTCAGTATTACAGATAGGTGGATTTGATATTTTTAATTTAAGTGATTTTCATTTTATATCTTGAGTAGGGATAATATTTAATAAACAATCAAAGTGAGACTATTTGTGTTTGCAATTCTTTCCAAGTGTTTTATGTCACATCGACTATACCTGACGTAAGGTTGGCTTTGAGTCGCAATCTTCCCAGTGCGAAAGCCTCAGAGTTAAATTGTGAGATTGTCGGGTGCCCGCTTGCAGGACTGATATCGTCATTTAATCGTAGCTCAAAATTCTGAAGTCTGTTAAGAATTTTTTTAGCAATTAAAAATGTGTCATTTTAAATTAATAAAAACTTATACATTACATTAATATAAATTCTGTTTTTAAATATACAAAGTCGGCTAGCATTAATAAAATGTCGGTCTTCTATTGCCATTTGAAATCCTCTATCAGGATTTATTCTTGCAGAATTTAAACTTTTCAAGAAAGTTTTCTTTTTTTAGAAGCTATCGATACCTATTTTTAATGTTAAATTAATTTGAGTTTTTATTGACTTTTCACTATAAATTGACGCGAGAGCTATTGGTGATGGATCTCGGAATCCTGAAACTCGGTCAAGTGGCGGGGACAACACCTGAACTGGAACCTCTTCTCTCTAAACTTCCACACCATACTAACTGGAAGACTTTGAGTCACGGCAGATTTGAAGCATCAACCCTCTTAGACGGAGAGTCTACAGATGCACCACGATTTAAATGCATGACTCGCTGGCCACAAATTCAACACCATGTCCAATCGACCATTTTGGCCAGTTGTTTAAAGTGAAATTAATTTTTATAAGAATTGTATTTTCATTTCACTATCTACTCCTCAATCACATGCTTATTTCTCTTCACTCGTTTTTAATACTTTGTAAATTATCGTTTTAACCCTTTGTCTACCGCATTATGATTAACTGCAGTGTTTTTTCATGCAATACTTTTTTTTGAATCACTACTTTGGAAATTAAGGGATATACATAAACAAAATACTCAACTTAGGGAAATTTAATCTGTTAGAGCTAATTAATTAATTAACGATATTCAACTGTAAAATAATTATATACACTGTTCACTTAAAACAAACAGTCAAATCATTTTCTAAGGTCTTCATTAACATGCAAAAAATAAGACACTTACCTTTTGACATTAACTATTTTTTCGGAACAAAAATGACAATGTTTGCAATCCTCTGAAAACGCCGTCAGCTGAAAACGCAATTTCTGCTATAAAACCATTCGCCTTCCTCGCTAAAATACTCAACATAGAATCTGTGCTGCAATATATCTTGAAAGAGTGGATTCAAAAGAATATTCCTGCTATGTATCGTCAGAGTATTCGTAAAAATGGTTATCCTATGTAATTTTAAAGTGAGGGGTGCTTATAAGTACCGTCCGTAGATAAAGGGTTAAAAAGTTAATGAGAAATTTTCAAAATGTATTGTATATTTTATCTCTCTCAGAATAACATCTAATTGAGACAAGTCTTTTGTAGCTTTGGATACGAGACATTGTAAGATGTATAGGTCTGAATTGTAATTAATCGATAATCTGCTAAAGGTAATGACGTATATATAGATTGATGGATAGATAAATATGTAATACTGTATTATGCAGCAAGAATTAATATATCATTGTTACAAAGATGATTAAACAAAATCTAGAGAGGCTTAAATCAATTAGACTGTGAGTTCTTGATAATTGAGTTTGGTTTCATGATTTTTCATTGTAATAGCGGAAGCACTAATAATTAATTCAGATACAGGTTTAGAGATGAAAGAATCAGAAAATTGGTAACTATACCATAGAACAGAGGTAGACATTAAGTCGATCGCGATTGACCGGAGGACAGCAAAGACATTTTGGGGTGACCGCCTGAAGATTAGCGGTTATTTAAAAAAAGCGAAATATTCAAGTTTGGCTAAAAGTATGTAGACTAAGTCTTCTATAACTGTGAGCACTAACTTCAGATGAAAATGCTTTATTTTTAATATGTATTCTGAATTTTTTCATATCAACTGCATAATTTTACATTATTATATTTTTGCTATTAGTATTATGTTTGTATCTTGCCTTTGCTTGTCTTAAAAGCGTAAGTTTTTTTTATGGTTGTTATATGGGTAAGTATATATTCCGTACTTTTTATTAATTTATAATTAATATTGTAGACTTTTTTCTTAGCTCACCACACCTACGCTACTGGGTAGACTGCAATACCTTGAAAAAATTAGAAGTGGCATGTATCCTGGAAAAGTTTGCCCACACCTGACATAGGACATTCAATACTCAATGTTCGATTACATAATAAAATTTTCACTCCTATTCAACCTTATCCCTTATCCAACTACTTAATAACTTACTCAGTTAACCGAATCTCTAAGCCTTCTATTAAAAAGGACGTAAAATAAATAAAACTATATAATTATTTTTAAATGAAAAATATTTACTCTCCCTAATTTGTGACGTAAAAAAAATTCAGTCATTGATTGGAAAGGAGATAGTGTAATACTGAATACAAAACTAACTCTAAATAAATCTTTGTGAATCTTACAGGGGTATTTTCAAACTCGGTTTTAATTTTATAGCTTCATATTTAGAATAATTTTATTCCATATTTTATCATTTCTATTTCTTCCAACAATTCAAAATCTTCTCCAGATGTTAATTTTTACATATAGATTAGGAAACAAAATTAATTAATTTCCTATTTTAATATACGAGACTTTTTTTTTCCCTTCAGTTGCCGAAAAGAGTGATAGAATGCGCGTTGATCTTATGCCGTCAAGGGATAATGTATTTAAGCTTCCCTCTTTTTGCATTTGAGGCAGATTTACATTGAAATACGTTAAGTTTCGTTTTAGAATTAGCCATCATTTTACGTATTTACTTGGTTTGATTTATATCAACCTATTAAAAAACGTATAACATTCAAGAAAAGGGTAATAAAAAAATAGCCAATCTGTTTATTGAAAAAAACATCAGTAAAAGTAGTTTTGTGATGGCTCTATCCGCGATCGTCTTACTAACAAAATGGGAAATTTTTTTGGTCCTTAAAAATTATTTTATTAGAAAGCTTCTTCTGATGAAGAAAACGTGAGCATGCAAATTAAGACTACTATATAAAGTCTATGCTTTCAGGTTAGAAAGGAGAGAGATAGGGTAGACTGCTAGTGGAGCTGTGATTAATCAAATTTAATGTGAGACGTGGATATTTAGTAATTGATAATTGTATTACTCAAGGTGACGATCTGTTGCATGAGATTGAATCTAGATTAGGTAGCTAAGAAGGCAGAGTTATTGAAGTGACGCAAATGTCCGATTTAATTAGACTTCTCATATGCTATGTACTTCACTAATTGTTTTTATATCTGTTAATTTTTTGGCTGCTTCTCTTAACTTTGGTTGATCGAACTTGTGTTGTGGTTTGTGCTGTGAATAAATTAAGTTATTTTGAATATGGCTAGTCTTCCTTTCCTTTCTTCCACACCTGTAGGCACACAGGCAATACTTTTACAAAGATTGCGTGTTCATATCACGTCCGGGTCACCAATGTCGGAGGGAAGGTTCGTTCTGGGTACCTTCCGTTCCCGAACGAATGCGAGTACCTTACCGATCACGCCAAGATAAACCGTCTTTGCGTGGTGTTGGTACTAGTTCATATAGATATCACACCGCCGCAGTTTAAAATGAACTAGTTGAGAATAAATCATATATTGTCAGTTATATTATGAATAGTTTAGTACTACTATCGAAAGTAAAAAATTGGGCTTACAAATATTTATTCATTGTATAAGAATTGGTCTTTATGGTGTGTTTCTTTTGAACTTTTCATCCCGGAAATATTACAAGCACGAGAAACGGAAGACGAAACCTCAGATCATCATTTTGACGGGAGCAATAATGAAAGTGTTAATTTCTCCAGTTCCGTTCCTCTACCGTTATTTACTCAATAAAGGTAGAGGTTTTCACTTGTTGCATCTACCAATCAAAGACTTTATTTAAGAAATATTTGCTGCACGGAGTGTCTCATAAAGCTTTCCATTCGATTTCTGGACAATTCATTGTTAATCCAACAAACACTAATTAGTACACATATTCAATCTCTCGGGTTTTTTTTAAATAAATTAAAACATGTCGATGTTTTTAATTTTTTTCATGAAAAATATGATTATCACCCTTACTAAGATTAGTGTCAGAGGGCTGCAAAAAATAAGAACAACTCTTTTGTAAATATTTCCTACTATTAATGCCTATATTATTAATCTTAAGATTGAATAATGCATAAATACAAATATAAAAATTTATTTTTAAGTTGATTTAACATATTGTATTTATTAGTTTACACAACTTTTCTGATATTTGTTGGAGAAGAGTAAATACACTCTGTCGCAAAAAAATATATGCACCCAGAAGAAATTGAGCTACATTCACGAAATTTGGTATGCATGTAGTGTATATGAAAATAAACAAATGATTAAAAATTCAGAACAAAATATCATTTTATTAAGCGGTTACAGCTTGCAAAAGGTTAAAAATCAGTAAGTAGTAAAGCCACCTCTGGCAGCTATACAAGCCGAAATTCGGCGTGGCATCGATTCAATTAGATCACTTATGACCCCCTGTGGAAGATCCTGCCATAGTCTTTGCATCTGCGCAGTTAATTCTCCTGTATCTCGGGACGGCTGCAGTTGCCTTCCCAACGCGTCCAGACATGCTCTATTGGCGAAAGATCTGGTGACCTGGCAGGCCATGGTAGGACGTCATATCCTTGAAGACATTGTTGGGAGAGTCGCGCAGTATGTGGACGAGCATTATCCTGTTGATAAATGGCACCTGGGCGACTTGATAGCATGGGTAGCACAATCGGCGATAAAATATCGTCCACGTATCTGCGAGCTGTCAAAGTACCTTGAAGGACCACTAAAGATGATCGTGTGTCCCAAGAAATTGCTCCCCACACTGTCACACCTTGTGAAATTGCTGTATGCCGCTCGACAATAAATGCCGGATCGGACCGCTGACCGGTGCGCCTCCAGACACGTGTGCGGTGGTCATCAGCACTGAGACTGAATCGGGATTCATCACTGAAGATGACACGTCTCCAGTCTGTCACACTCCAAGTTGCCCGAGGTCGGCAAAAATCCAGTCGACACTGCCTATGATGTGGGGTCAGTGGTAAGCGTCTTAGCGGACGTCGGCTCCTCAAGCCAACTTCGGTCAGTCGTCTCCTTATGGTTTCTCTTGATGGCACTGGATGTCTGGAAGGAGGTAAGTGGCGTTGAATCGATGCTAGCGACGTTGTTGGTGCCGAAGTGGCCACTCTTCTGATTGCATGATCCTCGAGATCATTTGTGTTCCTGGGACGTCCTGACCCTCCGCGACGGTACACTCTACCTTCTGTGATCCACTGTTGCCAACACCGAGCAACTACCATATCGCTCCGACCGAGGTGGCGGCCGATACGTCTATTCGACCAACCTGCTTCTCTGAGGCCTATTATACGGCCCCTATCAAAGTCCGTCAGCTGCTCGTACTGCCGCCGGTTACGTCTTAGAGGCATCCTAAGTCTCAATATCGTCTATCAAAGTCATCAGATTCATTTGGATAGCCGTACGGCGCTCGTACTCATGCTTTTAAACTCTCCCAGTTGCGCAACTAATATGCGCATAGCACACTTAGCCTTGTCTCATTGGCTTCGAAATTTTAATCATTTGCATATCTCTTACCAGACTACATTCTTGCCGAGTTTCGTGATTGTAGCTTGATTTCTTCTGGGTGCATATATTTTTTTGCGACAGAGTGTATAATGCTTTCTTGTTCAATGTTGTTATTTAAAACTGTAAAAGAACACAGTATATGAGGAGCTTATAACTTTTCAACACTTTTTCTAAGAAATAAATTTAATGAAATAAATTACATTTACGGAAAAAAACTTCAAAATTTTACACAAATTTTTTCGTACACTACTAAAGATAAAAGTAGTTGCTTGGTTAATTGTAAATAATTCTTTTTATTTAAATATATAAAATGAATCGCAAATAACTTAACATTTGTTTTCTATGTAGAGAAAGAAAATTCCGACCGTAATTTTACTTTTAATGCTATAACATCGAGAAATAACAGCAAATTTTATTAATGGCAAATATTACACATGGAAGCCTTATGATGAAACGTTGAAAAGATTACTATAAAAATGGGAATCGGGGAAAATATGATAAAAAGGCAGTTTTTTCTCTTTGTAAAACGCCCTGTGAAATTCTACGCGTATCAATTGCAAAACATATTTAAAATACAAATATTTCTATCAATTTTGATAGAGTTTTTTAGATAACAATTATTTTAACAAACATTAATAATGTATTCTAGAAATTTTAAGGACTATATGCAACTATCAAGTAAAATTTTTACTATTTTTGAGATATTAGAAGAGATAAATGTGTCTTCTTAAATGTAATGGCACTATACATTTTTCAAATTACTTGGAACTTTTTTTTTAATTCTGTTCATTAACGGTATTGATGTCAAGGATTTTGTATCTTCTCATTCTGAAAAAAAAGCTTCCTAGTAAAAATTGTTTAATACTGAAATATTGAAGGCTGTTATAAAGAATAGAGAAAAAAAATTTAAAAACCCTAACAGATATATATGTGTTTTAGTCTCATGTCTCATTTTTTATAAAATTAATTCTGAATATTTTTTATTTTAAAATTTTTAATATAATCAAAGTTTATTTTTACTTTTTTTAACTTTATTAACTGGGAAGAGATCCTAAATCTTCTTGCCTAAAACACAGCAATCATAAAAAAAACACCTTCTTGATCCTACTAATCCAGATCTCAAGTGATATAATACCAAGGATTAACTGAAAATCCAACTAACAGTAAACTTGAAACACGAAAGCATTATGACAAGACAAGGAGGGGGAAAAACTCTTTCACCCTTTGTTGGTTGGGACAGAAAACGACCCAAACTATCTCTTTTCCCACACCCCAGCCTAAAACCCAAATCTGTAATTGCGCACCTCCGCTGAGAAGCAGCTGAGCTCGACCGCTCCTCCTCGCTCCGCTCCACCACCCTTACTCCGCGGCTCCAGTGACAAATGAATTCTCTGAGGGGTCTAACAGACGATCAATGCCACGCAGAGAGAACAGCCGAGGGCCTAGCTGAGTGTGGACGATAGAGAACCAACGGCAGCTGCATCGGTGTCCTACGCGTTCTCAGGGGAGCACAAGGGATCGATTGTCTTGACCCCCCCCCTTTAAGAAACTTAGAGAAGTTTCTCTCCAATTGTGTGCTGGTTTCAGTTCTGCCCTGTGCCCGAGGCTTCAGAGAGTTTTCCCCTCCTCTTTCTGTTTCTATCTGTCTGTCTTGCCATTTTCTAAACTAAATAAGAGTGGAATTAGGGCTCTGGCATGAGATGAGCTTGTTAGTTTCAGAAAAGGACGGGAGAGGGGTCGTGTTTCTCTTTTTGAGGTGTGCCGTTTGTAGTCCCTTGGGGAACTAAGCTCTGGTCTCGTTCGGAGTTTTAAAGTAAACTTTTGGAATTTTCAAGAGGTGTCTTGCGGTATTGGAATTTTCGGATAATGAGTTTGTTTGTAATTCGTATGACAAACTGAATTAATGGCCTTTTTGATTCCTGTTGTTCTTGTTGAAAATTAGAATAGTTCTCATCATTATCACTTTTTTCTTCATCACTCAAAAGCATAATAAGCTCCAGGTTTTGTACCAGGCTACATGAGACTGGCAGGATACGATCAAATACAGTCAGCCTGTTCCTCTTAAAAATGCGTTAAATTCAGAGATTACAATGCAAAAATAGAATATCAACCATAAATATCAGTGGTATTTTTTATAAAATCTGGTATCCAAGTCACAAAATACTAACTTGATTTTAAAAGCCCTTGATGAGCTTATAAAGTTTGTGAAGGAGCAACGAAAAAACAGTTTATTACGAATATTGCTTAGATCTCTGTGGTTGTATAAGCTTTAGAAACACAAAATAATCCACTATTAACAAAATATCCACATAAGCTTGCATTTAAATAGTTTTTACTTAATTTGTTAATTTTAAAATAATAACTGAATGTGTGATGGTTCACAAATTTCAAAGTTCGTTTTTACTCGTGTCAATATTTTATGAAAATCATAATTTGTGTATATCTTTGAGAGCCCATAATTTCTATTGGTATCAGGACTTTTTTTTCAGGTTTCCGTAAATCAGAACTTATGAAAAAAGTTCATAATTTCTCCAAATATTATTAAAAAGTAAAAGTTACTTTTATAGAAAAAGTCATAAAACATGTAAGATGAATTTAAACTGATATAAAAATGTAGACATTTTACACATAGTTGAAATATGTACAAAGCATTTTACACATACAATGTTAAACAATTATAAGAAATGTTTGATTTTTTTTATTAACATTGCACTCTAAAGCAACGCTATAACTATTGGAGACTTACCTCGTAACTTTGAATCTCAATCTAGTGAGGAGTGATTGATTGATTGAATATTAACGTCGCACTGTTTAGTTACACGAGGGCTTTTGGCGACAGACCATGTTATTTTGAACCATGGTCAAGAAATGAAGTGAGGAAGACGACACATGAGTTGGAACCTCATTCTCCAAACTTCTCTCTGAGTGTTTTGAGCCTTGACAGATTAAACAGGCGTCAACCCCTCTACCTGAGGGGTCTTAAGTGGCAACAGGACTCGAGCCTACAACTTGACAACGCGTACCGCGAGTTAGTGATCATGATCACCAGCTCAAAAAAAACGACACAAAAGTAAAAAAAGAAAAAAATGTTTCACATACGAGATCATAATTTTTTACCATTCTTCATACATGCGAATGGAATAAGATAAATTTTTTCTTCCTGAATGTTGTATATTACTTTTCCCTGTTTATTTTATTGAAGAAAGTTTTAAGCTCATTAACGAATAAGTAGTGCTTAAAATTTATTTTAAATAGACTTATTTTTTTCATTTCTGTAAAAAAATTAGGTACATTGAATTATATTTAGCTGATTACCGCCTGCTTTCAATGTCGAGGCGAAATAATAATCATAGATGACACGTGACAACATTATCAATGGTATGGTAAGCATGTAAAAGGTGCCGGAGGGAGGCACAAAACATTACAGTCGTTGGAGGAATGCAAAATGTAAGCAATTTATCCGACATCCAAAAGAGAAGGATCATTGGCTTCCGAGATAAAAGTGACAGGATTTCCGAAATACTAATTTTATGTTCCGTTTGCGTTCTTCCAGGATAAAAGTGTTTTATGTATGGTAAAATGGCATTTTCCAAAATTAACAATTTTGCAAGCGTGATTCGCCATAGGCCATAGATCAGCGGCTATTAAACTTTCGATTGCCACAGCCCCCATTTATGTATCAGGGTGACATCGCGGACCCCTCAAGATTTTGAACATCCCTCCTTTACTTAATATTCTTGATCAAAATACAGTTTCTTCTATGGGGAGTATTTAGTAATCTAGACTATTACGGTACATCTTGAAGTTTTTCCACGAGATCTTTCAGAGTCTATAAAAGAGAGAAATCTCAACGTTATACATGAGAAACTCCGTGGATCCCCTAGAGAGACGTTGCGGATGTCAGGGGGTTTGCGGACCACAGTTTAAGAACGGCTGCTATAGGTGTTAGAGATGAATGACTGGTGCAAAGGTAAATTCATGCAAATAAACATCAAACTGTCGACCAACTAACCATTCAGATGAAATAAAAGGCTACCAAAAGCGTATTCTGAGAGACAGTTCAAGGAATTTTACTGCTTTTGAAACTCCTCAACAGACGCCTATGTAAAGCACTTATTCTGACCGCTGGCCATCGGTAACGATGGTGTGAATTTAAATCCCTGTGCCACAACTGAGCCTTCTCTGAGTGACGACAAGGGGTTTTTCGTGTGTTGAGTTACGTTTTATGTTCCATCATTTTATGTTTGGTGGATTGAGCGTTGCAACAATTGCTAGAAGAATACAGAATGGAGGAGGCAGTATTACGGTTTGAGAAATGTTTAACTCAGTTTAGTTTTCGTAACTTTCCCTGGGATCTCATGTTTTTCAAGTAATCGGCTTAAAATTATGAAGTTCTTTACCCGTAATTAACAAAGCTCATACATAGTTATTGGTAACTCTATAGCTAAACTTTGTGAAGATCCCCTTGGATCTCACTTTAAGAACGAGAATAATTTGGAGTCAGATAAGAGCCAGTAGCCATTTTTATAAATAACTTTATTTGGTTATCTTTCCCAAATAGAATCAGACTTTTAATAACAAATAATTCAAATTAGCTATATGAGGTTTAAAAGGGACTTTCCTTTAAATTAACTTAAATATTTAATGATCCAATTAACTAACAATTAGAATATCGATCACGCAGAGATTACCACGATAAGAGATCTCAGAATTATATTCAATAATATTCCTATTCAACATTTAACTTTAATCTCACTCCTAATATAAAGCTTTAATGAGACTTTAAATATAAATCAATATTTACCACACTGAATCTCAACTCTTCCTGAGATTAATTTATCCACCTAGAAATCTTCAATAATAAATCTCTAACTTCACTATTATACCTTTCTGCTTCAATCTCTCTCTCCTACTGCTTTTTACTTTACTATTCCGTTTGACTTAAATACTTTATCTAATCTGCATAACAAGGAATCCCGTCCTCTTTTTGGAGCTGATTGGAAATAGGTAGGGGAATTAATTTTCCCTAAAAAAGACGTCTCAGAAGGTTAGTGATAAAGTTCCGTATAGGTTTGTCACAACTTTAATATAATTTAATTAATCTAAGCTTCTTTTTATCACTCTCATTGGAATACGAAATTGTCTGCGTCACTTCTGTTTATGAAATCATCATTAAATAAAAGTTTTTCATTTCAAGAATAGTACACGTATGCATGTTTGTAAAAGTTTCAATTATATCATTTGAAGACTCTCAATATAGCTTGCATTTGAATATCTTTTTCAAAGTTAGAGATGTTAGGTTTAAAACATGGATTAATAAAAACACTATGGTTTCAGAGCCAATTTCTATTGTTTTTCTTTAAAACTAACGTTTTGTTATGGTTTGCAATGCAATTTTGAATTCTTCAACTACAGTTCATATTTAACGAATTTAACTAAGGATGCTATATGTACTCTTTTGTGATAACGATAAATCTAGCAATCTACACATCACATTAAACCAGAGGTGGGCCCTTGTTTTGGTTTAAGGTTCACATCGTAGAAGCGGAGGATATCAGAGGCCACACTCTTTTAAAATGATGGCATTTATTAGTTAACTTTGCACCTCAGAAAATGTATAAATTCTACCATAAAAATCAAAAAATATAATCTAAATAAAATTGTGGTAGTTCTTTTCAATTTATTTATCTTACTAATTTGATATCTATAACTGCAAGTACACTTAATTTTAGAATCAGTTTAACGAAACAAATTTACTCTATCCCACTTTGCTACAATTATTTGGTAAATCTAGAGGGAGATTGCTAGTAGAAACCCTCATCC
This sequence comes from Trichonephila clavipes, assembly GCA_019973935.1. Taxonomy (NCBI): domain Eukaryota; kingdom Metazoa; phylum Arthropoda; class Arachnida; order Araneae; family Nephilidae; genus Trichonephila; species Trichonephila clavipes. The sequence continues at coordinate 1,362,535 of BMAU01020946.1, forward strand.
TTGAGTGCAATTTAATGTCAGCCAACTGGCATCTATACTTACTTATACTATTCATGCAAGAAAATTTTGATCCCAAATATATGTTGATCCAAGTACAGCAGTGCTTCTCAAAGTTTCAATATATTCACGACCCAATATTCAATCATAATTTTCATCGCGTCCCCCTCATACAATAACAATGTATTGAATTCAATAATACTATATTTTGATGCTAAGACTACGATACGACTTTAACCTCTTAAGTGCCACTGGCGTATATAAACGTCTCACTCAAGTGCGCTTATTTCACCGTACGTATACATACGTCTTTTCGAAGTACGATCTTTTCTGTGTAGTGTTATCCATAAAATTATCCCGAATGCTTTGGAATTGAATGAAAGGACCTTGGCAGTGTTTGCGTTGAATTTACTCATTTCAGAGGCTCTTTTTTATTGCTTTTATTTATTCCTTTTTTCCCGTAACTTTTAATCGGCAGTTAAGGCATTTATTATAAACCGTACGAATTATCAAGATAAGTGTTAATTTTTGTATATAATTTTATGTATGTCAATACCATGGGGCACTGGTAATTTATTAAACTTGTTCTAAACTTAGTATTGGTAAATTAATTATGAAATACATTGTGTAGCATTGATATATTTATAAGTTCAATACTTAGTGTAAATGTGTATTTTATTTTTTTATGTCAGAATGTATTTTGTTCGTTTACTTTCAGTAAATTAATATTTTTTTAAAATAATATTTTGTTTTTAACTTTTCAATATCCTCTCAGAATTATCAAGCCCCAAGGGAGAATTATTAAGCCCCATAATTTGAGAAACGCTGAAGTACAGAGAACATTTTCTGTTTATCTGGTGTTCTAATTATCTTGGCGGGCTGCAAAAAACTCTTTGAGGGTCGCATATGGCCCGCAGGTCACTATTTGCCCACCAATTTAAAAATTGATCTATGTAGTGCTTTCTGTTGAAAAAAAACGATATTTACCACCAAAAGGCCTTCTCCGACTTTGAATCTAAGGTATATCGCTAGTGATCATATTTACCATACATATCATTTAACTCGTTCAAAAAAAACCCTTTCAAAGAACAACAGCTATAAAATTTAAGATCGTTAAAAACCCGCCTTCTACCCTTAACTTGGCCAATGGCCCATAAATCAAAAACTATATATAAGTACTTAAAATTCCAATATTTCAGGCCGACTATTGGAAGTTTACTTTCTCGAATATACATTTTTAAGGGGTAGAAAAAGACCCCAAACCTATACTCCTAGCCATACACGCTAATGTATAGATTTTCAATACGAGGAAAAAGACACAGTTTTATACCCGAGTGTCGAATTTTCTCCGTGAAATAAAGCACCTGCACACCAAAGTATACACACACGCCACTTATACATATATATATCCCCCAACAAAATTACCCACACTCTCTGAAAAGCGAAAAATTAATCACGAATAGCCGATTGTTTTTATTCTTATCGAATTTTGGGGCCCCCTTGGAAAAGATTTTTCAGTTTTATTTCTTTATTATTTGTTTTTCCAAAACCCACCCCTCTTTTTTCCATCCAGTAGAGTTTGGTTCTTCCCTGAAGAGCCAACCTTAGATGGGTTGCACTTTTCTTGCTTTCCCATTCGCTCTTTTAGGGCTGATTAATGAGGTATAGTTCTTTTCTTCGAATTGCTTCTGTCCTGTGAACGTCAACACCTGATCTGATTCCAGTAGAAAGCGCGCCGGAGCGGAGCAGGGGAGGGCCCACGCTCTACAACAGTTAGGGAAATCCATCGATTTCGATTAAAGAGTTCACGTGCGTTGGAAGGATTAAAATTTTTCGTTTGGGAAAAAGGAAGGGGGTAGATAGGATGGGCCAGAAGTGCACGTTCTCGAAAACTGAGTTTTATTCAGCGCAAACCTTGAGAAAATGAATTTTATTGGTGGATAATATTTCGTCGTAATGCATGTTCGCAATTATAGCATCGGAAGAGGAAAAAGTTGCCCATTTTGTAATGCAAAAATGTTTTGGTATTTCTTTTGCAACCAAATATGAAATACAAAAATAGTATTTTATTTGTCTGAATTATAAATATATAGCATAATATTTTCGTTCGATTTTGTTCTGTTGATGATACTTCCGCTTGCATTCGAAATTTGTTGGGGTTTTCGATTACTTAGTATCCTACACTTCACAAACAGGTTCAACTTTTATTTGAAGAATTGTTATTATATCATTTCTTATTTTTTTTACAAATACGAATATTACAGTATTCGTTAATCGTGATGAATGAGTGTTTATTAACGCTACATTCTAAGCAATGCTAGTGTCATGATAAAGATTAATATTTTTCAGGAATGAAGCTAGAAATTTTTTTTAGGTAAAACTTAAATATATTTAAATCCATTTCTGCCCAATATTAAAAAATATGAATCAAAACTTGAATATTTTTATGTTGGGAAATTTTTCTACCTAATAAGTGACACATTTTGATTTCTTCAAGCAAAACGCGGTGCATTTTATCTTAATAGTCACTTTTGTTTGAGAACAATCCTCTTTTCTATGCTTTAAATATATTCCATCATATGTACTTCCTACATTTACAATACCAAATGTAATTTTAACTTACAGCATAAGTCTAAAACTATATGTGTATAGAATTTAACTTAATTTTAAAGACATTAGATGGCAAACAAATGCATGCGTCAAAGCTCTTCAAACTTGATTTAACATAGTGAAGCATTTTTTTTCTAAATAAAAATAAATTGCAATTTTGATTCCATTTATTTTTCATTAAGCTAAAACAGTCTTAAATTTAAAAAAAAGGCAAAGTGTGTGTTCTAAGTGCTTATGTTCATTTATGTATTTAACTGTTTGTAATAAATAAGTAAAAATGAATTATTAATTAAACATTAACATCAGCTTATTAAAAAATAAAATATTTATTTAATATTCGTCTCAATAATGGTTCATTTCATTCCAATATTCAACACTTTCACCTCAAGTGTATTGTTTTACAAAAAATTTTAAGAAATCTGAAATTGTAAAATTAAAATCGTTTGGAGCTAAAACAAACCCAAGAATGAAACAAATTAAAAAGAAATATTTTTGATTATTATGGCAATTGTCTGAAAAGGCTGAATAGTTTAACAATAATTTTTATTTTTTCTTGGATTTTTGTTTACATATGCAATCAATCAGACAAGAAAAAAAGTATTTAACTTTTTCTATTTGAGAATTTTACTTTTATTTAATTAAAACTTTAAGAAATTTTTAACGCAATATTTTCAAAATTAAGCTCATTTCTGGTGAAAGCAGGTATGGGTGGTGACACAAAATAAAGTGAGCATAAACACAAATAAATTTTTTATTCATATTTCCAATGCAAATTGAGACCATTCTTTTTGTTAGAAAGAATTTCTATACATTTTAAAGCATAAAAATGAATTTTTTTATACCCTTATCAAAATACTTTACCAGGAGAAAATATTCTTTATTCTATTTTCCAAATTAGCTTTTTGAAAATATTATGATCCTTTTTAATCGCATTTTATTTTCGTAGAAGTAAACATATACTCTTTTCAAATGTTAATACGTGTAAAATTATTTTTAAAATTGAAATTCCTTTCAACATTAATGATTGTAATCGCTTCATTTTGACGCATAAATGATGTACAAAACTATTTATACAGCACACAAATTAAACTATTCGTATAACACAGACAATAACATCGTGTAAAAAATATTAAATTTCGAAGTCATAGAAGTCAAATATCAAAAAATGAGCAGTATAATTCAAATTTACCAGATTGATAATAATCTTTTTCTTCTTTTCCATCCAAAATTTAATATTAAACTCAAAAAATCTTTCTATAATTGGAAATGGATTATAGTTCAATAATGATGATGCACATATATCTATATGGCTATAATTTCATTTAAATATATTTTTCAAACTGCTTTCGAGTCACGAAACAGAATTCTTACTCGCCAAACATTTTAACGTACAAGCTAATGAAAAGATTAGTCTCAAGCATATTATTAAGTATAACCGTATGATTACAACACGTATAAATATTTATTCTAACTTTAATAAATATATATAATTTTGAAACATTTAAAATTTTAAATTTAAACATCTTTTAAATTTTGAAACATTTAATTTTTCATTCTAAGGGAGGGAGAATTATAATAAAACGTCACACCATACAGTAATAACGACCTCTAATTTTGAACCTCGGTCAAGTGACGAGGACAACACCTAAGCTGGCATTCTTTCTCTTTCCAACCACACCATCCCAAAGGGGAAATTTTGAGCTTATCAGATTTAATGGCATCAGCCCTCTCTACACGGTGGGACTTCAGTGGTACAAGGACTTGAACCCGTGATACACCGGCCACGAGTTCGTGATGATAACCACTAGGCTACCACGTCCCCTTTTTACGTTAAGAGATTAAAGCAAATATAATTAAAAAACTGGAAATAAAGCATGAAACATTAAGAAAAGATTTCAAAAAAAAATTATCGTCTTAAATAGAATTGAATTGTAGAGAGAATAAAACAGTTATTGAACACACACACAATAAAGTCACAACGTATATTTAACCTCAGAACCATTTTTCAGCTTGAGAAATGTTCCAAGTTCGTCTTATTTAACATCGAATCAAAGACAGTATTAATTCATATGATAGATTAATGTCAGCGGGAAATAAAGATATATTGCCATATACATTATATATATATATATATATATATATATATATATATATATATATATATATTATAAACTAAAATATATACATAACTCTAAATTTTTCAAATGCGGATGTTTTTCTTACTTTTTTAATACACGGCTCTTTTTATATATTTGAAACATAGTATTTTCTCACTCTAACCCCTTCAGACATGAAAAACCGATACTAGTATCAATCTAAGCATCTTAGAGGCAACATTGTTTACTGTTGGCGACGGAATGTAGGCTTAACACTTAGAGAGAAGGGTGCGTGTGACGTGAAATCACGTGCTCTTGACACATGACGTGACTAATGGTGGACCGTCCGTCATGACAGCTGAATTCGATATAGATATATTTGGAGAATCCCAGATTCACCCTCGTTTGCATACTCCGGTCGGTTAAACGGTGTGGATACAATCAATATAGGAAAACCGAAAAGTTTCAACCACTACTGGCTGTACAATGCAGCTGCCCGATATTTTTTAACCTTTCTGTTCTTTAAAAATATCGTTTGTTTGTTAAATTCGAATTATCTTACACTGCCAGATGCATTTATGGATTACTAAATTGATTATCGTTTTCAAGTCCCTGTATTTCCGAAATCGGTTAATTTAATGTGAAAATTCGTGTTTTAAAAATGAACAACTTTTTTTCATCCATGATATTTGAAACTATAAAGGGATATCAATATTTTCAATGGAAGTGTTTTCTATAGATTTATCAAACTATTTCCACAGTTCGTAGCAATGTATCTTTCATCTGTAAATTTTTCATATCAAGGCAAAATGTCTTTAAAATTAATATAGACAATGATTTTCTATTTGGAAATATGTATTGTTAAATTTCGATATATGTATTACAAATGTACAATGCTGGCCACCGTAAATGCAACACCCTGAAGGAAGTATGCAAATAACATAAAATTTACAACATGCATTAGCGAAGGTGAGATATGCAAATGATTAGAATTTAACCGCAGACACACATCACGTGCGCCTGTGGCGCCACATCAAAGCGCTATTTAAGGCTTGAAGATTTCGACGATTTCAAGTTCGGCAATTGTGTTTTTCTTGCGGTTTTTTCAAAAAACGATCATTTATGTCTCGTAGAAAACAGCAATCAGCTTTTGATCAAGTATCCGAGTTCGACAGAGGAAGGATGGTGCCCTACCAAGATTGTGGATTATCTTTCAGGGAAATCGGTAGTCGTGTTGGACGAAAGCAAACAACTGTAATGTGGATATGTGACCGTTGGATGCAGGAGGGTACGACGGACTGACGTGGTTGATCGCATCCACCTCAGTGCACCACTTCACGTGAGGACAGGCAAATTGTACACATGCAGTAATGGATCGCTCAGTCACATCACGAACCGTAGTACAGCACATTGAGTCTGTAACGTATCATTCAGTGTCTACGCGTACCATTCGACGCCGTTTACAGCAGAGTGGTCTGTCCACAAGATGTCCATTGCTTGATCTATCCTTGACGCAGAACCACAGACGTATCCGCCGCCAATGGTGCGATGAAAGAAGGGTGTGGGTGGCAGAATGGAATGAAGTTGTCTTTACTGACGAGCTATATCGAAGTGCCACTAACCTGGTAAATGTAACCGTCTAGCTGCGCTTTAATTTGAAATCTATCATGAAATTTTTAAAAAAAACCCGAGTGAATGTTTTAAATCAGTGTTTCTCAAACTGTAAGGTGCGCCCCCTAGGGGGGCATGATAACGCTACAAGGGGGGCGCGAGTATATCGGAAAGGCGAAAACAAAAGATTATTTAAAAAAATTATTAATTTACTGAAAGGAAGCAAAATGAAATACATTCTGACATAATAAAAAAACACATTTATACTGATATAATACAATTATAAATGTATCAGTACTGCACGATATGTTTCATAATTAATTTAACAGTACTAAGTTAAGAACAAGTTTAATAATGACCATTGACCCCATGGGCTTGTCATAAAATTATATACAAAATTTAATATTTATCTTGATAATTTGTACGGTTTATAATTAAAGTCGTATTGTAGCTTTACGTCAAAGTATATTAATATTGAATTCAATACACTCTTATTGTATGGAGGGGGCGCGATGAAAATTATAATTGAAAATTGGGTCGCAAGTACAGAAAGTTTGAGAAGCGCTGTTTTAAATTGTTAAAAGAGATGTTTGGAGATAATTGCGCATCACATAGTCAATTTTTGAATGACACAAGCGATTTTCGGAAGATCGGGAGGTTGTTGAAGACGATGAACGTTCTGGTCGATCTGTGACATCAAGAACTCGCCATGCTTATTGTTTTTGTTCGATTTTAATGGCATCATTCTGATTGAACGGGTACAAGGCCAAACGGTAAAACAGAAGTACTACATTAAGGTCCTGAGGAAGCTTAGAGAAAGAGTAAGCAATCTGCATAGCAATAATGCTTGGATTTTGCCCCAAAACAACGCCCGGTGCATATTTCGCTCTCTATATAACAGTTTTTGGCTAACAAACGCATTACTGTGTTCGAGCATATATCGTACTCACCAGATCTGCTCACCATACAGCTTCTACCTGTTTCTTAAAGGTTAAAATACATTAATGCGAACACATATTCAGTCTGTAGAAGAGGTGAAGGCAAAAACGGCTGACTTACCGAAAACGGTGACACCTAATGAGCCAGCCGCAGCACTGCTTTGAACGGTGGAAAACTCGTATGCACCTATGTATTGATAGGGAAGGAGAATAAGTTGAAAGGGATTAAAAGGTATTTGTACATTGTTTTCAACAAATCTAATTTTTAAGACTAATCCGCTTATTTAATTGTCACACCATATATATGAAAGATAAACCTACGCTTCTCCAAAAATTGAAAATAGCAGAAAGACATAAGAATAAAGCAAGAGTTTATGAAGGCCTAAGGAGTGTGATGAAAAAGAATCTTTCTGTAAATACAGGGCTCAAAAATTACTGAAGTGAGAAAGAAAAAGTTTTCATATTTTTTTTTTGCCAAGTCCCTTCTTTTCTTTTCTTTTATTTCTACATTTAAAAGTTTCAATTCCTTTTAGCCAAATTAATGCAATCGCCTTGTATATTATTTATATGCGTGTACATAGGAGAAAAGTGACTCATACACGCTCACTCATTTCGAGACCTTCAGAGCTATTAATTTGGCAAGCATGTATTTCTTCAGTTGAGTGGAGATCCCTTAAAAAGGGATTTTGGGGGAATTTATTCGAGAGGGGGCGGTTACAGAGGTGTAAAATTATACTTCTGTTTTAGATTTTTAAGCTCAGTAATTTTTAAATCAAGAGTCGAGAGCTATAATAATGCTTTTCAATACAATTGGAAGCATTATTCTAAGACAAATATAAATAGTTAAGAAACAGTATATTACAATCAAACAACATCATGAAGTACTCAGTAAAGCTGTTGGATAATGGCCAGTATATGTATATAACAATAATTGAGCAAATATCTCATATCCTAAAGAGGATATTATACATTGTAAAATTCATGGGGAGGTGACGACCTGGAAAAAGGTTGAGAAAACTTATGTGAACTATACTAGCCGTTACCTGATCGTTTCGAACGATTTTTCGTTATATTGTATTTTGTTTTTTAAAATTATTTTTGTCTAAGTTACCATTAAGCTTTTGGTTGCATTAAAAAACTTTCTGATAGGTTTCTCCTTTTGATTTAAAAAGGACAGGACTTAAGTTTATAAAATGGGAGTATAGCTCTCTTTCACCTCTCTCCATATCCCACCTCCACCTTCGGAGTCTATTTCTGCAAAAACCCTTTCCGAACTTGTCTCTATTCTACGAAAGAAACATGCTGAAGCAGGATGTCAGATCTGTACGTGTAATAGTTTCTGAAATATCGTAATAAATGAGTGAGTGAGTATCCGTTCTCCTGTGTATATATAATTGTACAGAATATAGAATTTGAGAAACGGTGAATTTCTTCGATAATTTTGTCTAGTAATATTTTGTATCAAGTAATACAAGAGAGTAAAAGTAATAGTTTAAGAAACATTTGACGGAGTGATAAATATTTTTGGAAGTTAAAACTTATTTCCTCAATAAGTTATTCTCTTGGAAAATCATACCCATTACATAAAATTTTTGAAAAGTAAGCAAAAATCAATACACAATAATAAAAACACAGCATCAATCAGGCAAGGATACAAACTTGAAGCTAAACTATAACGTTGCAACCAAGATATAGACTGTATTTTTATTTTTAAAATTAGTATTTATATTTATATATATATGCTTTAACATTTTTACTCAGTTACGTTCACTTAAATATAACAATTACATCTATTTTATTGTTCAATAATTATTCAATATATATTTAATATAGTTAATTAATAACAATTAATACAATTAATTCAATATTTTTTAATATAAGTATTAAAACAAGAGAAAAATTATATACAAATTTTTAATCAATTATAAAATCAATTTATTAAGAGGCAGATCTTTAATTTTCTTTGAACAGACATTCCTTTTTATTTTATTTTGAGTATAATTTACTTTAAAAGTAAGGATTGCTCAAAAAAAAATTTTTTGTTTAGTGCATAAGGCGTCTCACTGAATCAAAAGATTTAGGTTTAAATACTGTCGCTGCATAAGGTGGAAAAATCACGCAGTTTAAAAAATTTTATATTCATATTATATCTGCCATTATTATTAATTATAACATTTAACTTTTCATTGATAATGATGTTAAAGAACGATTAATCAACAATTGTTTAAAATGCCTGTAAATGAGTATTAACCTTATTTAAAATTCAAAAGGAATTATATGCATTTGGTGTAAGGTAAAGTTCTGCTTTTTTTTTTTTCCTGAAGAAAAAACAAAATTCTTTTTTCACTTTTTATTTAAAATTCAACCTAAAACATAATGTCCTTTGTTAGTTACAACTGTCTGCCAGCGTTCTGACAACTTATCTAACCCCCCTGGAAAAGCTGGAAAGCTCTGTTTTGGAGATAAAGCATTCTTCCACTGCCATTTGAACACTCGCATGATTCGTAAATTTATTTCCATCAAGAAAGTTTTGTAGCTATCTGAATAGATGATAATCAGATGGTGCAATATGAGGAGTATATGTTAACTGAGGTGAAGTTTCCCAACCCAACTCCGCAATTTTTTTCGCGGTTTTTCTTTCCACGTGTGTTCTATCATTGTCGTGATGAAGAATTACATCCTTTCTGTTGTCCAAAGATGGACGTTCATGCTGTGTGTGAATTTCTTTATTCAAAACATCAAGTTGCGAACAAAGTAGCTGCCGTTTCATTTTCTTTCGTCAACTCAGTGCTCTATACGTTTTGTAACGTTCCCGCCGCACAGTGGGCAGTTTTCCCAATCTCTGGAGCACGGAAATTATTTTAAGGCTTTAGTCTTCATAATGATCTAAAATCATAGTAATTAATGTAAATTGGGTATTCTTTTCTGTTTTTTACTAGCAAATAAAGTTAATAGGGTCTTAACTAATTTATGTCAAGTTTGTATTTGATCAAGAATAAATGATTACTAAGTGGAACTAAGGATCTAAGGATATTAACAGAAGAAGTAATTTACGCGTGGGAGAATATATACAAGAAATAGCGCGGCAAGTTAAAAAAATTAAATTTAATAATTGTTAAAGATTAATCAAACACAATCAAACATAACATACATTTGTACATATACAACAAAGGGTAATTTGTAGTGATTAAAAGGACTCGGCACCCTTTGAGTATTTTTTTTATTTATGTATTTAAAAATTACCTTTTTTAACATTTCATATAATGTTTATTTAAGAAACTGACACGAGATAAAATTGTTCACTTATTATTCACACTATTTTACAAATTTATTTTCTTTTAAAAAATTTGGAATTTTTTAAAATTCTACTCTTTTTGTGTTAATTAATTTTTTGACATGAAATTTTTCTAATATTTCTGATGATGTTTTAAACACCTTTAGGGATCAATTTTACAATAATTTAATTATTTTTGGGGAAAAAATAAGATGTTGGTAAATGGTATATGTAGCATCGATAGTAAGCAACCATTAAAACGTTTTATTTTGCTATATTGGTAGGCTAATTAGTTAGTTTATATTTTTAGCAATTCATTTTCTAATATATGGTAGTATTTTATAATCTGTTAGGATAGTTTATTAACAGTATATACTACAGAAATGTCGAACACAGTAGATAGTGACAAAATATTGATTGCAGGACATTGTAGAGATTCTACGAGACTTTTTAATTCATATAATACTAGAGTATTCTGGAATAAGGAATACTTAAAGAATTCTAAAAAAGATTTTTTGCAATGTAATAATGTTTCAAATAACTCTAATGCTTACAAATGTAATAGGTACCTAGATAAGCTTCAAAATAGTAAATTTGGCAATATTAAAATTCCTTTATACAAAAGATGTAAAATTTGTAAAATGATCCATAATGATCAAATCAAAGAGGATTCTAAATTTACCTTCTGTAAAATATATAATTGTATTTACTTATTGACGTGTAATAAATGCCAACTTAAATATATTGGACAGACATCTAATAAAATTAATATTAGAATTAATCAACATAGGTCACACAGATACTAAATACTTCAATAGTATTAAAAATTCAAATAAAATATAAATAAGACACTTTAGTACACATGGTTTTGAAAATGTTTCACTCAATATTATTAAAGTTGTCCCTGATATTAAAAAAAAATTATGGTGGGAAAATTATTATATTAAATATTATAATGCAGTTTATTCTTATGGTCTAAATGTATTATACCAAGGAAAAAATATTCTTAATGCAATTAAACAAAATTCTCAAGATTATTATTACAATAATGGGATTAATAAAATAATTAATAAAAGAAAAACTAGAGGGGGTAGAACTAAAAGATAAAGTAGAGACAATAATATACTTACAGATAGTATTATAGATATTTGCAATAACTTTGATAACTATTTTAACATAAAACATATTAAATCTTTTATGTTTGGACTCAGTTAGACAGAATTATGTATTACAGAAGATGTACTAATTCCAAATAAAATTAAAGATTGCCATGCTTTGCATATTATAATGGACATTCACAAATTTTTGAAGCATAAACATAAAATAATAGTTAATGTAAATAAAGATTACCAAATAGAATATTGTACACTTTTATATATGAATAAATCATATGATAATATTGATTTTTCTGGTATTTTTAAAAAAACACATGTCATCTTTCCCAATACAAAATATTAATATTAAAAAAAGCTTTTAAATACAATAAAAAAATAGGTAGATCAATTTTTAACTATAATGCGCCTATAAAGCAAGAAAAGTACTATATATTTCATAAGGGTAACTATTATCTGCAGATTAAAGGTTTGCCACAAGGTGGGCCTGCGAGCAACTGTCGTGCCAATTTATACTTACATTATTTTGAAAGTAGTTATGTTGATAATTCTAAATATTATATTTATCGTTATATAGATGGCATAATCAGTTTTGGCAAGCAAGTCAATTTTATACCTAATGCTAATTTTTATCCACAATATCTTAATTTAATACAGACAAATAGTAACAACAATGAAGCAAATTTTCTTGACATACATATCAAATTAATAGATAATGTAATAGTTTTTAATATTTACGATAAAAGAGAAGATTTTAATTTCAATATAATAAAAGTTCCGCATTGGGAGAGTATGTACATATTTCTATATTTAGAAACATTATTATTAATTACATACAACGCAATAAATTTCTAGTGTCAAAAAATCATAAATGATAAATAACTATAAACATTTTACTAAATATTGCTTAAATCAGAAATACCCTATCCATTTTATTAATAGTTATATGAATAAAGCTATTCAATATTGTAGGGATTAAAAATTCTTAGATTAATTATAGTTTAATACTATAAATTTACACATTTCATAGTTATAGTTACCTCCATATTCTATTATTAGTTAAAATTAATTATTATTATTCAATTCATATATACTCTAGTGTCTCTAAAGTTATGGTTTTTCGTAATTCTTTTATAAATTTTTGTTTTCTATTCTTTTTATACTTTTGTTAAGTGCTACATTTCAGCCATTCACATGCTTTGAATCTGCATTAGGGTCCAGAATCTGGCAATAACTTATTTATTACACTCAGATTTAGCGCGGGCTCTGCATTTTCAAGTGCAATTTTTAGGTAAATTACCTCTATCTTGTAATGGATTTAGATATTCCTATCCATTACTTTCAATAGGTTTTTGCTCAGTATTATTTACATAAAGGGGAAGGTTGGCTGGCCAAAAACATGTTCAACCCCACTTTTTTATAATTTATATATTAGCTGTTTCAGCAATGTTTATATTATTTTATTTTAATCTATATTGTAGTTCTCTTTACTGTCTCTGTGTTTTTTCAAATGTGAGAATGCTTAGAGAATGTTTATAATAAAATTCAACCAGCCATCCCATTTTTTTTTTTATAATTGATCCCTAATTTTGATCTCGAATAATTGTTGAAAAACCATTTTAAAGTTTATAATTCTGAAAAAATAATTATTATAAGCTTAAATAAACATAAAATACCACGCTAAAATATTATCAAAATATTTTTCTTAAAAATAATAAAATATAATATAAATCTTACTCCCCCGACAACGCATCATTGAGGAACCATTTCTATGGCCCTCATCCTTTTCCTTTACAAATGAGTAGGTTGTAACATTTTTTTCATTTCGCGCTATTTCAAAGTCCGTTGTAATTTTGGCATTACATTCCGAGCGCCAGATTGAAAGGCAAAAACATAACTTTGGGAGTAGCAGGAAGTAGCAGCTAAATGTGCATATATCTGCTTTACGTGACTTAAGTGTTCCTGTGATCAATCCGTGCCAATCCCAAAAAGTTCTACTCCAATAAACACAAAAAACCGACATATGTTGTAGGAGTTACATGCTGTGCTAAATGTTATGTTCTTGCAACTTTTAATCAAACTTGAACCGTGCAATGACTTAAACCTGCGAAACGATTAAATTATGACGCTCGTGTTTCTTGATACCCTAACTAAACTGCTGATTGTAGAATAATAACGAAATCTGTTTATCGCATGTCGGAACCTATAGGACATAAATACTGGGTTGACGCTATTTCATTTTTGGACATTCCGAGCGCCAGATTGGAAAAACTGCCCACTGTGCGCCACACAGCTGTGAATCCGCTCCTTTGTGGGTATGGTCGTCACACGTGCAATGACACCTGCAACCTTAAATTATGGCTCGGTCTTGTCTTGAACATCGTCCCGGTAACCTTTGACACCAGGATGTACCCCTATTCCACTCACGAACCGGATGCAACCCGAGGGTAAAGGGGGCTGTCCGCTGGCATCCCGAGTCCTTTGCGAGGGCAGAGAGAGAACAGATGATGGTATGAAAACTTCTTTAGGAGCGAACCCGCAAAAAACTCCTCCCGCACAAACAGAACTCTGACTCTAATAATCTAATGTATAAGTTTAATAACTTCCATGTATAATATGTAAATAAGAGCTGTAACGTAATAAACTGAATATTTAAATTAATCAATATCACGCAACCTTTATTTATTTCAAACGTCACAGCTTGCTGTCTTACCAACAACACAACATAACCTTCTAATGTACGCCAGCTTTAGATATGGATGGTGGTGTCTCCCTTTTATAAACGTATGCTGTTTTTCTACCCACGTGTTTGTGCACTATTCACTTTTCATCTTCAGTCACCAAGTGATCCAAAAATAGTTCCCTTTTGTGACAAGCTGGATTTTAAAAGCATATTGAAATTCTGTCCATTAGAATTTTTTCGCTTAATTCAAGGGGTACCCGAATAGAGAGTTTGGACGCGAAAACAAGCATTTTAATGCAATCCAAAGAAGTAATGTGATGATTTCCAAGCTTGAAGTCTACTTCTGTGTAAGTTAACGTGGAATTTCTTCTGATCATACTGCTTGGCTCTTCGTCACTAACATCTGATGATCTTCCTGATCTGGGTTAATCTTTCAGAGAAAAATCACCCAAGCGAAATTTCACAAGCCCTCTTTAGCAGGTTCGAGCTGTTACTGATTCCTCTCCAAATATGTCACACAAGTTTCTTTTTGCCTGCATCGCGTTATTCTCTTTTTGTCACTCAAACAACATACAATGTGTGTTAAGTGTGCTTTTTTTCATTCATGTTGACGATTTTACGCTTAACAAGTATATTATCTTTAAAAAATTTTAGTGCACCAACGGACTAAAAGGCGTAATTTTTGTTTTCTTCATCTTTATCTCCTTCTTTTCGTTTTTTCTTTTTTTTTTACATTTCCATGCATTGTCATTCACTTCTGAGCTGTGGTCCAATTTTCTAGCTGATCGGGAAATTAGTTTAAAATCATTTACAAAATTCCACCCGGACAGACATACAAACCTCTTTGGGGGTCCTTTTTTTGTACGTTTTCCTGCATTTTCATCCACTTCTGAGCAATGGGTCCAAATTTTAAGTCTCTAGCTCATCGAGAAGTTACTATTGGGGTTAGCTCAAACCAACCTTAATTCATCATTTCTAAATTCAGTTCAGCTCAGTGCAGTGATACCACTGTAAATCTGGAGACTTGGCCATCGCCTTATGCTCCGACAGAATTTGATGTTTTTCTGTTGTTGTTGTGACTAATGCCACCTGCCTGAGAAAGTCAGATCGAGGCCCACGAAATTCATCGTGGCTAACGGCTAGAATTTTTACGCCTGTCGTTAGCCTTAGCTTTAAGCACCATGTAGGTGATAATACGATTTTGCTCGGTTCCACCTCAATTTAGAGGGAGAAAACCCTGGGGGTGACTAGAGGCTTCCCACTTCTCCTCCCCTTCCACCAACCACACGAGAGGACTTGCGGCTCAACGGCTATTTAGAGTACCCCCTGTCGCAAAGGCACTATATATTTACAAACATCCATGTCTTCTCTGGGATTCGAACTCAGTCCCTACGGCACCGCAGTCAGCGTCGCTAACCACTATACCGTTTGGGTGATGTAGTTTCTTACAATGGGTTACAACGTACAGCTAGTGATTGCCCTGTAAATCTGTAGACTTGGTCGGTCATCACCTTGTGTTTCGACAGAAATTGATGAAAATAGAGTATTTAGAATCTATTAGTTGATATTTTAGAATCTATTAGTTGATATTTTTTAGAATCTATTAGTTGATATTTTTTAGAATCTATTAGTTGATATTTTTTAGAATCTATATATATATTGGTTGATATTAAAAATTCTTCTACTTTTTGGACATGCTCTATTGTTTTACAATTCGCTATTGATGAATAAGACCATTCTTCGTGGCTGGAGATAAAATTTTTCGTTGCGTTTTGTATTTGCTACAGATTAAAACAGTGGTTCTCAAACTTTCACTACTGGCAACCCAATTTTCAATCATAATTTTTATCGCGCCCCCTAAAAATAATAATGTATTGAATTCAATAATAATGCACGTCGGCGCTAAAGCTACAATACGATCATAATTATAAACCGTACAAATTAACAAGATAAGTATTAAATTTTGTATATGTTACTTTTAAGTAATATATATATTCATTTTTTTTCAACTTTTTAGTTCGATTCTCTATAAAAGAGTATTTTTTAGCTTGTTTTAAAACTATAATTTATTTTATAATTATTTTTACTATACATGATAAAAATCACAATTCCAGTGAATAATTTAATTAAGAGAAAATATACTTACCCCTACTTTCAAGAAGTTTTCAATTTTTCTTTGAAAATTTGAGACAAAATCCAATAAAACTAAGGAAAATGTTGCAAATGTGTGTGTCCTTAATAAAGGACGTAAATCGCAGACACTTTTTGCCAACACAGGAACGTTATTTTCCACAGCAAAACTGTCATATTTTGTTCACTTTTTTGTAGTTTTCTGTAGTTTGATGATCTACAAATAGCATTTTGGACTTTTTCTTCCTTGTGTCTTTTTGACAAGGCGAAGTGCTACATTATGGCTTCATAGTTTTCTTCATAGAGATCTTTAGGCAGCATTTGAAAATTTCAAAACAACTCAAACGTTTCATGTTTAACGCTTTTCTGATATTTACTTTCGTTACCTTGATTAATATGCATTACTTCAGTAGGTTCTTCAATAGCTTGATCAGTTTCAACTTCTTTCATTAGGAATCACAGATGCCCATTTTTTTTAATATTCTGCTCATTTACATTTATAAACCATAATAAGTCACACAAAACTGCAATCAAAACCACAAAATTGTTCATGGGGAAAGTGTAGCATGTGTTTTAAGCAATAATTTTGTAAGAAAGGCGAAACAGAATTATATTATTTACAACTTCCCTAAAAAACGACGGAGATAACCATACCAGTAAGTTCGAAGGTCAGCTAAAGTAATATTTTAGGTTAAAAGAGACGTAATAAAAAAAATATCTCATCGTGGGATTACAGCAAAGCAAACAAAATATTTTTTTAAATTTGGTTATAGGATCAAAGATGGCTAATGACCATTTGAAGTGGAATCTTTTATTTTTGATGATCACCAGATGATAAAAATAAGTTATATCAGTGTAAATGTGTATTTTTTATTATGTCAGAAAGCATTTTTTTTTACTTCATTCCAAAAAATTATTATTTAATCCTTTTATTTTCAAGATGCTCGCGCCCCCCTCGCAGGGTTACCGCGACCCCCCAGGGGGGCCCGCCCCACAGTTTGAGAAACACCGGATTAAAATGAAATGTTCACTTGCTTCTGGGACTCTACATTCCGAACACATTGAAGGATCTGCTTGTTTAAAAAGAAAATAAATATCATTTAATGGTAGTTTATTTTGCTCGCATCCTATTAATTAAAACCTCTAAATCTCTGTTGTTTGCTGCCTGTCTATTCCACTTTTCAAGATGAGAAATATAATTATAGCGTTTATGTCTTCTGCTCTTTGTCCATGCTTCTTCATTTTTACTTCTATGTTGTTTTTTGAATTACGTATGTAGATCTTCAACTGAAATCCAAGGAATAATATTCCAAAGTTCAGGAGAGGCTTTGGCTAATTTATCAACTTCTTCATTTATCTCTATTCCCTTATGTCCCTGTACCCAAATGAATATAATGGATTGAACTATTTGGAAACTCTCTTGCAAAGTTGAACTTAAATTTAAAATCATCGTATTGGATTTTCTACTAATATTTTGGATACTTTTAAAAACTGATAAACTCTGGCCGTCAGGGTAACATAATTTTCTGCTTCAGTAACCCAATTTTGTAACGTAATCCATATGGCTATAGCTTCAGCTGTGAAAATTGAAATCATTTCTTTCAGTAAGAAATTCTATCAAACTTTTTTCTTGGGAATCAAGATTTCTATTGATGTTTGATTTGTAGTTTTTGAACCATCTGTTGCTATTAGGAAGTTATTATTAAAATTTGTCTGGATGTAATCAATAAACATATTTTGCACTATGATATTTGGAAGATTTTTGTTTTGAAAAGGCAATTCACACACATAAGTATAGATGTTTATTTTATGATTTTCGTAGATCAATGGAAGAGGGATCCATTGAAGAATATCTACTTTATAAATACAGAGTTTTGGGATGAGGTTGATTCTTTTTTGAAAAAGACTGGTTTCTTTTTTTCTATATTTATATAAAATATCATTAATATCCCTAAATAATCCTGCATTCGGTGACCAGTCCTTTAATGCTAAATTCAAACTCCTTCACATTCAAATTGAGCACAGTTACAATACTTCAAACAGTTAATAATAAACAATAACGAGAGTTTTTCGCACGTGTGGCTATTTGCATCTACTTTCTTCCCCTAGCTGGCAGGCTGACTGGTTAAATGTTCACACAGTCAAAAGAATACGCAATACTGTCAATAAAGCAATTTTTTGAAATCGAGTTAATAAAAAAACATGGTAACTTAGGGTCTCTCTTTTACCCCAGAGCCAGGAAATTAAATATGTAGACACAACTCGACCCGTGCTATCAACAGGTGATCTTTGTTCGTGGAAATTCGTGTAAGTTCCAGAGTTACAGTGCCCCTGTTAAAATTGGGGCCCACCTCTTCAGGAGCTCGGGTTCGAGACCAAAACTTTTTTTCTATTTTCATGCATCTTCATCCACTTCTGAGCTGTGGTCCAAATTTCAAGTCTCTAGCTCATAGAGAAGTTAGGTTAAAATCAATTACAAAATTCCACCCGTACAAACATACAAGCCTCTTCGGGGGCCCGGGTTCGTGTGTGTGACTAGAACTTTTTTTTTACATTTTCATGTATTGTCAACCACTTCTGAGCTATGGTCCAAGTTTCAAGTCTCTAGCTCATCGGAAGATTAATTTAAAATCAATTACAAAATTCCATCCGGACAGACAGACAAGAAAGTAAGTTAATAAAAAAAACATGGTATCCTCGGGCCCCTCTTTTACCCTAGAGCTACGAAATTGAATACGTAGACACAACTCGTCCCGTGCTATCGACAGGTGATTTTTGTTTGTGTAAATTCATGTAAGTTCCGGAGTTACGGGGCCCCTGCCAAAATCGGAGGCCCGGGTAGCTTTTTTCCCCATTTTCATGCATTGTCAACCACTTCTGAGCTATGGTCCAAATTTTAAGTCTCTAGCTCATCGGGTAGTTAGTTTAAAATCAGTTACAAAATTCCACCCGGAAAAACAAGACAGCGAGTTAATAAAAAACATTGTAAAAAACTAACAAAAATGCTAAAAAATGTGTATAAATCATCAGTAGTATACTAAATTACTGTTTAAATCGGTTTCAGTTAGATCTGAATTCTTGCTAAGGATCGACAACGCATAACAGTGACCGTGTTAAAAAAAGCGACAGAACTTTCCCTTATACCCAATATCTATTAATTTATGCAATTTATATATGCCATACCTCAAGACTAATTTTTGCACAACTCTGTTAAAGTTATTTTAGATTTTTAAAGAATAAAAAATTTTAAACATTAAAAAACACAATTGTACCAATACTTGTTTTTCTTGGTCAAACAATAGCTTAGATTAAGTTTATAAGTCCTATTTTGTAAGACGCATTTTGAAAGATATTTTCTGAAATATCTGTTTATGTTGTGTGTGTGTGTGAAAAGGAATCATAAACACATAATTGTGAGATATATTACAAAATCTAAATTTTCCTTTTCCTCATCCGCTCAAAATATGCATCAAATTTCTTATTTTTGTCAGCTCAAAACTAGAAACTTCATTTGATTTTTTTAGAATGACTAGCCCACACAAACCAAAGTTTATTCCCTAGAATAGGTGTATATGCTCAGTAAAGTGCGTGCACAAAGCTGTATGCGTGTATTTTTAGACAAGCAGTATTTCAGTCAGAAATGTTGTTTTACACGTAATGTGAAAGTACAGCACAGTATAATGTAATGGTTTAATAAAAAAAACATAGGGATGGATCAATGTGTCAATACGCGATTCTGTTTTAAGCTCGGTAAGTCAGCAAAAAATTTCCATTAAATGCTTTTACCGAGTATGAGCAAGATATTGCACCTTTGAAGAGTAGTCTCGAAGATCTTTCACTGGTTGTGACAGCGTGGAAAACGTCCCACGAAGTGAGAAAATTATGGAAGAGATTCGTTACTCCTCCACTACGTGAGAGGTTTTCGATCTGCTAGTCGAAAAGCGTTAATAGATTGTACGAATGTTAGTAGAGTAGATTGGAACTAATTTTGGGGCTTTTGGACTGAAAAATGGAATAATTCTACATTTTGCTCGCGTGTAGTGCATTGCTATTTTAGTACAGAAGTAAGAACATTTAGACGCATGCGAGTAATTCATTGAAATTGCAGATAATGATACCACATCTCTTAATGGTATTACCAGGGATGAAAGTTAGTGTGTGTCCAGTGGCATACACAAGGGAGGGGGTTGAGATTTTTTAAGCCCTTTCCCCATAGACAAACGAATTTTTAGCTTAAATATTACTCCTCGATGTTTTCGTCTATGTTTTTCTCTTTTAAATATGGCTTCCTTCATCTCCTTATAAAAGAAGTATACAGGAAGTATACAGGTACGAACATAGAATCAAAGAAGTAGAGCATGGAATGACTGGGACTGGGT
Organism: Trichonephila clavipes; assembly: GCA_019973935.1. Taxonomy (NCBI): domain Eukaryota; kingdom Metazoa; phylum Arthropoda; class Arachnida; order Araneae; family Nephilidae; genus Trichonephila; species Trichonephila clavipes. The sequence continues at coordinate 1,383,365 of BMAU01020946.1, forward strand.
GTGGGTTCGCCGATTTCAAAAAATGCTCTAAGAGAAAAACTTTCTATAAAGGCAATGTTAATTTGGGTTTTTTTTATGCTGTATGCTAAATCATATGGAAGCAGTAACACACGCAAGGGGAGAGGAGTTCTCGGGTCCAAATCTCCTCCCCCCAAAAGCCCTCGATTTTTTTTCGATTGACTATTATCCTATGTATATAGTGAGTAAAATTTAAATAAGTATTTGTTATTAATAATTAATTTTATTAATTAATGTTAATTATTCCCTCAATAATTAATTTTTTACTGTTTTTTGTTCCCCAAAATCGACGAAATCAAAAGAATATGTTGGGTGGTATATTGGAACATGATACGAGAATAGTGGACTTTCGACCCTGGAACCCCTCCTCTTGAAAAATTCCTATGTGCGCTACTGTAAGGAAGTCATATAATTGACCTAAGTACTTAGAAATATTTCATTGCCTTATGATATGAATACGGTAAGTGAGGTCCGGTGTGCAGTAAAGGAATCGTGGTTCGTGTAACTACATACGGCCATCATTGTACGCAAGTTTCTAGCTAAAAAAAGGAGATTGGGTCACTTTTTTTGTTAATCCACCCCTACTTTCCTGATCCAGTGCCTAGCATTACTTTCTCTTGCAATTACTAAAAAGAGCCTTGAAAGGAGAAAGACATTTGACGATTGAGAAGATTCAACAAAACGTAAACGCCGGAATAAAGTACATCCCAAAAGACGCTTTTCCGAGCAGTTTCAGTGTGTGTGTGTGTCTTCTACACCCCCTTTGTCAAATGTATATATTATTGGATGGTGATTATTTTGAAGGCGAGTGAACCTTATTTGCCTGTATGAAGAATCCTTTTTAGCAAAATATATGTTTCACCAAAAATTTTGAACAGAAGGTTATATATTATATCTTTAAAAGACATTTTATGATGATGAACTAAGTGCCACTAATATCTTAATGGATTGGGAACTACGCACTTCGTATTAATGAAATAAAAAATGGATTTTGAGAGAGGTTAACTAACGGTATAATATTTCACGATAACTACAAAAGATCTCTCTTGTTAGGGAATCTGCTGTTGCGCCACCGCCGAGCCCACAGCCCACGGCTTCAAAATACGAGGTACCTTACCAAAAAACAGTATTACCCTCTCATCATAATTAATAAGAAAAAAGAGAAGAATTAATTAAAAGTTCCATAAAATTTAAAAGATACTATCAAAATTATTAACAACAGCTCAGAGCCTTTCTAAAAGAAAGCTTCTCACCAGTAGCTGAGGACATACTACCAGTGAGAGAGCGAAAATAATTCAATCGGCAAGTATGGAACATATTTAATGAGGCAACATCCCGGAGGGAGGTGGTAGAGAAATCTGTGCTCTTCTCTAATTCTTCCTTAACGGAACGAAATCAGAAAGTAGACACGGAATTTGAAAGATAAAAAAGATGAAATGGAAAATAAAAGCAATTAATACCGTGGTGCTCGTGGTACTTGATGTTTAAATAAAGGGGTAAAGGACAAACACTGCTGAATCGTGTAGTGATGACGGGAGTGTCGCTGAACGAAAAGAGAAGGCGTTGACACAGAAAGTGTCCATAATGTGATGCCATCTGCTGGAAAATGAGTAGAATAAAAGATGATCCACAAAAGATGTGGAAAAGGAGAATAATTGACATGGAATTAAACTACCACGCAAGACCGATTCAAAAGAATGTGCGTTTAAGTCGAAGTAATTTAATGGAGATGAAATCTTACACATATATACAAAATGACAAAAGTTAAAATTAGAGAATGTTTTTTTTTTTTAGAGAAAAAAATTGAAAAGATTTACCAAAGACTATATTTAAGATAATTGGTTCGGAATTTGAGGTAATCTGTCAAAAAACTTTTTGGACTGATTTTTAATGAAATCAAGAATTGGATCAATCTTTGAGATTTCGTTTGACAAACCAGGGAGCATTCGTAATTTTTTGAAGGTGATTTCGTTTCTGACAAACCAGTGGTATAGGGGACTGTGGCTTGCTTTGCATTCGTAATGCACGTTTTTCGAAGGTGTTTATTTTGAAAAACGTGCAATTTAGCTGAACAGTGCGACGTTAATATTTATCAATGCATCAGAAGCCCATATGGGAGATGCATATAACAAAATTGGACGGAGAAATAATTTATAGAGCAAAACCTTGTGTCTGATTGGGAGCTTACACTTTCGAGAAATTAAGCAATTGAGCGTTTGGCTTATTCCTGCCGCTTTTTGAAGTGCAGCACGGATGTGGGGGGAGAGGTTCAATTTTGCGTCGAGAATGAACCCTAGGTACTTAAATTCAGTGATCCAGGGGACAGGTTGGTCAAAAATATAGATATTGGGTAAGTTTCCTATACATCTTTGTTTCGTAAAGAGGACGCTTGTGCTTTTTGATGCATTAACTTTGATTTTCCAAGCAACGAGTCAGAGCTGAAGCCTTGTTATGTAATTTTGTAATCTTTCAATAATTTTGAAATTATAAGTGTGTTGACTAATGATAGCAGTGTCATCCGCATGCATAGCTAAATGGACATTGTCAGCCTTCGGAATGTAGTTAATATATAGGTTAAGAAGTCTTGGTTCAAGCAAACTTCCTTGAGGAATTCCACTTTTTACTGGACGAGGGCTGGAGAGGCAGTTTTCGACTCTAACTCTAAACTCCCTCGAGTTTAGGTATGAGTGAATAATTTTTAGGATTTGGTCCGAAAATCCAAGTCTCATCATCTTGGATACTAAGCCATCATGCCAAATTTTGTCAAAGGCTTTGGCTATGTCCATAAATAGCATACCCGTGGCCTGAGATGGTTTTGGCAGCTTGTGTGAACCAATTCAGTGACTCTGAGTAACTGGGTTACTGTAGAGCACTTAGTTACAAAGCCATGCTGTTCTGGAATAATAATATTCCTGGCTAAGCAGTGTTGGTTCAGGGCACCGCCGAGAGGTTTTGATCGCAAAATTGTGCCTGAAGCTAACAAGTCGGGGGCTCGAGTCCTGGTGTCACAGAAGATCGGTTATATAGAGGGGCTGATGCATGTAGTTATTCAAAATCCTCCCGTTGTTGGGGTGAGGAAATTTGGATAGTGAGATATCAGATGAGATGTAGTTCTCTTCACTTGACCGTGGCTCAGAAGTCCATTGTCAATAACATTCATGTTTTCTGAAGCTTGACGCTAACAAACAATATATAGATTGATCTTGCTAGATCATACAGAACTTTTTAGCAAACTAAAACATCTAAAACCAATATTTAAAAAATATATTTAGCTTTATTACCAACTTCTTACATATTTTACGAGAATGGATGCATAATTATATTTTGACATAATGTAATAACATGTAAAGCAGATCTAATTAACTGTCTTATTATAAAAATCGTGTATCTGAGTTTTCGTCAAAACTTTGTTCACGTTGTACAACAGAAAACTGTGTTTTGATGTTTTAAACTCAGTGCATGCCTTTTCAGGATTAGGTTTCGGAATATTTGTAGATCAGAACTTTAAAAAGCTATATACTGAAAGTTAACATAGAAACTTTATCAAGCTAACAAAAACTCCCGCCAAACAAAAGTTGTCATTCACTATTCTCCAAGCAAAAGAAGCATGCTTTACAAAAAAGAATACAACGTACCCAAAAACCAAGTAAACATATCCAGGAAGAGAAAAGCCGATATCAAACTTTCTTACGGAAAATGCAACCTAATGAACTAAGGTTACATTACCTTGTGTGCGCACGAAGGAATAATTTTAAAGAAAACTATAGAAAAGTATAAGCAAAAATGCACAAAGAGAACTAGAGAAGTAGGGACGTGAAATCAATAGCAAACGAATCTCCACATCTGGTCTCGTTCCTACAATTTAAATTTTGGATATTGACAACTTGTACTACAAGCTGAGTCAACGGTGTAATGAAGCTTTTGAGCTTGTAGAGAAGATCGATACTTTTGTGCTTCGTGCAGGATGCTGCGGTGTGGAGAAAAGTTTTCAAGTAACAATCGGGATATTTTTTTAGTCTTTTCTTTGTGGCGGTGCCTTTTTCTACGTGCGTTAGACCGGTTTTTAACCATTGTGATACGTTTGGGTGTGTTCGTAGGTGTAAGGAAATAACTGCTGCTTCTATAAAAACTTCAGTAACTGGATTAACTTAATTATCAGTTAATTATCAGTTTAATACTTTATTTAATGAATTTACTTAAAATGTTTCATATAAATAAAAAATTAAACTGATTCAGATACTAAAACATCACAATCTGATGAGTTATTAGTTTACTAAATTTAGAGTATTTCAACGTCGTATTATAATTCTTATGAGAGTTTTGATTATGCATAAGTATAAAGCAGTCTATAGACAACTCTGCTGACATGAGGCTTAGAAGTGGACACGATAGACGAGTAGTCATATACCAACCATGGAATTCACGTCTATATTTACCAATAATTTGAATATCTTTACATAAATTTACATAAATAGTAAATGAATAATTTATCTTCTTGCGTTATTATAATTCCCGTGGTTTTCCAAATAACGAGCTGCGATGACGCTTTCGCCAAGCCACGCGTTTGAGTCCTAATTTCACGAAACATATACTACGTAATGGAGTTAATGTACGTTAAATCTGCTGAGATTTTAAGTCTTCAAGTTTGTCGTAGTATAGAAATTTGGAGAATGAGTTTTGAGCTCTGGTGTCATCTTCACCAGCTCACGGTGATTCAAAGTTACAAGGTCCATTGCCAAGAGCTCATGAGAAGTTTCTAAGTACAATGTTGATAAACGTTAATAAATCTGAGGCTTAACAACTAGAATGCTGTGAGTTTATAGCACACTTTTATTCGGGATCATTGTTAAAATCATGGGGAGTGGTCGTGGTAACGTGGTGGTCAAGGTAACCAACTCGTGACTGGCGCGTCATGAGTTCGGTCCTCGTGCCGCTGAAGACCTACCGTGCATATGAGTACACTAAATGCGTAGAACTCAAAAGTCCTCCTTTGGTGTTTTGTGGAAGTTGGGAGAGGGGGATGCTAGTTCATGTATCATCCTCGTAACTTGACCAAAAGTACGGGTCCATCGCCCTCAAGTAGATGAATATAGTGTAACGTTAATATTCACTCACTCAAAATCGTGGGAAATTCTGTGAATACCTAATTCAACTGGATATTCATTTCTGGGTGCCTTTAAGATTATCTCTAGGGGCTTCAACTTCCTTGTAGAAGATAAAGGAAGGAAATAACAGCTGAGGTGTCTGCTAGTCACTGAGTTTATTTGAAAAACATAGAATCAGCATCTATAAAACAAAATTGCAGCACTAAAGAGGCGTCGATTCAAGGCAGATAAATACGCGAAATTTTTCAAGCTTTTGAAGAAGGCTTTTAGACACATATTTCCCTTTTCAGTAACATCATAAAGGATATTTTATGGTAAGAATTTCTTTCAGAACGTATGGCTTCCTAAAAATATTTAGGTGGTGATCAATTTTGATCTAATAAATTCTCCTTTTAATCTTAACAACACACAGATGTTCATGATATTCGAAGTTTTCAGTTTCTATTTCTTGGACTAGAATTAATTATTAATGTCGCACTAGAAGCAACACAAGAACTATAGGTGAATGACCTTTTAATTTTAAACCTCGGATAAGGGATCAGAACAACATCTGAACCGTAGTATAAATCATGGTCTGAACACAAGGTCGCCAATTAATACCAATTGGCGAAAGGTTTTGACATGAAAGGTTTTGACAAATAAAACATGTATTACCTTCTTTGTATGACTGGACTTTTGTAGAATAAGAATTTGGATTCGCAGCTCGACTTACTTGTGAACTATGGTCAAGAGAGGAAAACGACACCACACTTACCACACTCACCTGCAAACATGAAAGTCCTGAGCACCCCGATGCAGCCGCTGTAGTTGAGGAGCCACAGTCTCAAACTCGAGGAGGTGTAGTCAAGTCACGAGCTCAAATACTGGTGCAACTGAAGACCTCTCATGTATAGTGATTTATGCACGCTAAATCTGTAGTAGTTCAAATTCTTCAAGTTGATATAGTGGGGAAAATAGGAGAGGGAACTGTCAGCAGGGCCGGACCCCCCTCCCGGACGAAAATGGAAAATTCCACCTCTCTCTCCGAAACAAAAGATTATAATTAGAAAAAATAAACTGTTGACATATAGATGCACACAAAAAAAACTTGAATAACATCTTGCAAACAAAAAGGAAGTATAACAATATTATGCATACTATTTTAAGTCAAATGTAAAATAATTTCAAATTAAGGGCACATAATTACCTATTATTAATTCAAACGAGTAAAATGTAAGAGAAGGAATTGCCCATTTTAGCATGCCAATTTCTTCTTAAAAAATCTGCTTATGGGGGGGGATCATAAACGTTTATTTTACCGTAAACTATTCTCACTCAAGTTTAAAATAAAACATCTCCTGCGACTCTCTGTCTGCAAAAAAAACTCTTATTGCCCATGTCCTCTTTTAGATATTTAACACCGGACGTCCTATGGGTGAAAGGAATGGCCATAGTGACCCCACTCCCGGATAGGGAGAAAATTACAAGTAAAAGATGTGTAAACTAGTCAAATTTCACGTTTGAACATATAATCCAGCATCGAATCTTTTAAGTTTCAACATTAAAGAAAACTGACATTAAGCACATACAGAGTATAAAATAAGGAAGTAAGGTACAATAAATGAAATACGAAATTTTCACACCCACAATAGTATTTCAGAAAATTTATCAAATTTTTTGTAACAGAAAAAAAAATGTTTTTCAAATTCATTCCAAATGCCGCCCTGGAAGGGGTCCAGTTTGTCCGGCCCTAAAGCCACCCCTGATACCAGTTCAGATATCATCCTCGTCTTTTTGACCGAAGTTCAAAATTACGGGTCCGTCACCACTGCAGTCGGATTGCTGTAGTGTACGACGCTCATAAAAGACAAAATAGAAATCGAATTGAACCCAGATAGTGATTTGATAGGATCGATAATTGATTCCATTATAGGATGATGCAGAAGACGAGACCCAGAAACACTAGGGTAGTCAGTCTTGAGTGAGCCCCCTATCCAAATTCCTTGGAGGATCCTATTTTGAAAATAAGTAAAAATAATCGTCTTGATAAAACTTGTTCGAAAGTGTCAAAAAAATATAAATGTTAGTGCCCCTGAAGCTTGGGTGCCCCGTATCATTGAAACGGCGGTAACTACGCCCCTACCCAGAAAGCTATTCATCAGTTATAAGTAATTAATTCTAACAAGGGTACATGATTTATTATTTAAAGAATAAATTATTTAAGTTGATAAAAGTCAAATTCTACGATCACACAATTACAAACGAAAGAGAAAAAAAAAAAAAAATAGATTCGAATTAAAAAAAACTTTGTTTCGCATATAATTTTTTCTTTTTTTTTTATTATTACTCTCGTTGCTGTTATGTAGAATAACATTTTTAAGGTATCCGACTATAGGTTCGGAGATAAATTTTTCAAAAATTGATTTTCTGAATAATTTTATTGTTTTAAAGAATATAAATAGGCTTAAAAAGTCATAACTATTAAATAACTAACATGTATCGCTTTTTTTAAAAAAAAATATTTTTAGGAAAATTTAGCAAAATTTTTAAGTTAAGAAAAACCTGATAAATAAAAATAAATTGCGCATTATGCAATTTTAACACGTCATTGATATACTTCTTGATTCCTCTGAAATGTCACAAAGCGCAGGATAAAAAATAGTTTAAGAAATAAATATTTTATTAGCATTTAAATTTAATGGTCATGATTTTTCGTCTAAATTACTGCATGTTCTAAGCTAAAAATGGCTGTAAAATGTGATTAAATGTAGCTGTTTGTTACACTCTGAAGGACCCATAGCATATATGTTATAAGTTTCATTGTATTTGATTGGATTATTTAGAAGATATCCCGTTTGTCGTGCACAAATTATCATGAAAAGTTCGTTCTTCAAAACACGAATTAAAAAATATTTTTTATTATATAGATAAAGTAAATTCTATAAAAAAACTCTCTAGTTTTATGTATTAGTACTTTCTCAATAAATAATTTTTTTTTTCCCTAATGACCCAAACAACACGAAACATCAAACACCTAAAAAGCACTTTTTCAACCTAGTCGGATACCTTAAGTAACAAGAAGTCTCTATGCATAAAGCTAAAATGCACTTTTTTTAAAAAATAATTTTGTTTATTAAAATATGTATGTGTGTGGAGATTTTTTGAATTTAGCAAAACCGTAGAATCAAGATGAAGAATCATATCAAATATATCTTGTTATAGTTACAGAAGCATGTCTTTGGGGATTATTCATCATTACATAAAATTACCAAAGAAAAGTCCAGTTTATTTAAAACTATGGAGCATTATAGAAAATCAAATGTGCTCTCACATGCGCTCCCCTACATGGCGGGTCTTCAGCGGTACTAGGCTCGAACTCATGACTTACCGACTACGAGTCCACTAGGTTATCACGGCCAGATGGATCTCGTTATTTTGAGCTTCACTCAAAAGACGAGGATGACAGTTGATCACTATAGATGTTACAATTTAATAAACTGTTTGATCTATTGAAAATATAGTTTCACATCTGAAGTGCTAAAAAAGCAGTAATTTTTACAGGTTGTTAAATATTGACTTTAAGTAAAAGAGAAATTCATATTTTTCAACTCTATAATTGAATAAAATTACTTTATAGATCAGAAAAATATATATATATAGTTTTCTATTCAGTTCCCAATTATTTTTATCAACCACCATTGTACTAACATACTTTGAATCATTCCCCAATGTTCTAAAAAATTAATAGTTAATTATAGTAACAATGAAAATTATGGTCATTGTTACGAGAATCAAATTCATGCCCTTGAGAGAAGCTGCATATTACTACTTTATTGAGGTAATAGTTATCTATAATATTTATCTTATAAATAAAATAGACGGTTTTATAAAACAAAAGCAAAAGACAAAATAAAAGCACATTATGCTCTTTTTTACAGTATTATAAAAAGTAGGTGTACCGTAGGTGGTATATTTTACCGTCAAAAATCAAACGTTGATAAGTTTAAATCAAAGCACATAGCCAAATGCCACATTGTGCAGCCAATAGTGAAAACCGTTCCCACTCATGTTCGAACATTATTATAATAACAATAACATTTGGTGATATTTATTGAGTTGACGTCATTTGGTTTGGCGAAATTGGTCGACATTTTAATACGTAAGTGCCAAAAAGCATTAATAACAAAATGTTATATAATATATATACTATATACTGAGTTACCCCTCCTCTCCTAATAAGACATTGAAAATAAATTACGCTTTCCATTCATTTTATCATTATCAAAATGCATCACTTAATTACATAGAATCTCTAAGGAATACCAAAATATTTTTGAATTCCATTCGAAACATAATAAAGTACTTTGGGAAATTTTGATTTCAGTCACAGAAAACAGCCGAATCCATTTTTCTATTTTACATCCTACTACAGAACCACTTATTTAGTCTACTATGCAACTGCTTAGCCACCTCCCTGCAACGTCCACCCCTCAGAGAACCCCTCCTGAGCCAAAACTTTTGCTTTAATTTCAAACATTGGTGCAGATTAAGTAAAGTTTCACACGGAAGGACAATCCCACCTTTAGAGAGAAGGACACGGCAGACCCAGCCCAGAATTCCCTCATAAATCACGTGACAGTGCCTTACTAAGTATCACTCTAGACTTGTGTATCCTTAAATGAAACTTTTAACCCTACAAGACAGTTTAAAAGGGTTAACTGATGGACATTTTCTACAGATGTAGGGTTGTCTTCCGGTTTCACACGACGACTTCCGACCGTGGGCTTCAGGTGAAAATGATAGCTTAGTTGGACATTAAGGCACACTGGCGCTAGAAATTAGTCTTTGGATAGTGTTCTGTTATATATTTTAAAGATATTTCAAGTGCTTACCTTCTTTAAATAGATTATACTTTGCATCGCGTTGAAACCTTGTTTGTCTCAATAGCTATTTAAACTTGTCAATTGCTATTAATGTTTATCACATGCTACGTTGTGTGAAAATTCCGATGTAGAATTAGCCGCTGGTATAGCTTTTCCATCAAAACGAATGAACATTTCAAAATAACAGTCGTAAATCTATTTAACGAAGTCGGTAAATCCCAAAAAAGTTTATATATGGAAAATTCATTAAAGAGATTCGTCTTTCAATATACGTTAGAAACCACATAAAGCATATTTTAAATTCATAAGCACTAAGTATTATTAAAAAAGTAATATTATTCATTTTTTGTTAATTAATATCTATTTATTTTATATATCTCACACGTCAAAAGAAATCTCAAAGGGTAAGAACATTGTCTGGGGGAATACACTATACATTTTCAAATTTAAAAAATAATTTTATATTAAAATTAATGAATATTTAAATGACATTTTCTAATATTAAGCCTAAAAGTCATTTTAAACATGCAGTAATTTATAACCAGTAATTTTAAGCATATACTACCACATTCATCCTTAAATTTAATTCCTTATAAAATCTATCAATTTCATTTGAGCTTTTTTTTTTGTAGAATTATGGCAATTTATATTTTGCTTTAGATGAGTTAGGCACCTGGTAAAACTAGTTCAAGCTCACTGATCACCATCAAATTTACTAAAAGAGAGAATTATTCGAAAAATGTCCTGAAGTTTTTTAAAATGAGAAAAACAATCGAATCGCAAGAGAAAAGGTTCGTTAAACAGAAACTGCACTTCGCTATTTAAAAGTTATTTTACGAAGAATATAGTAAAATGTTCTTCATTCCAGAAAAAAGTTTGTAAAATAGAGAAGTTCGTAATATAGAGGTTCGTTATATGGAGGTTCGACTGTATATGAAAAAATTTTAAAGAAATAATTTATAGATTTTTTTTCAAAATTAAAAAAAAATTAATGATGCAAAAATTTTAATAAAATTAAGACTTGTAATGAATAAAAAAATATATTAACGTCGCACTGAAAAAAGCTTTTGGCGACGGATTTTATTCTGACGTACTGAGCTGGTTTACCACACCACACCAACGGGGATGGAGAGAGAGAACCAGATGGATTGAATTACTCTTAAATACTTGTAGATTCATATACTAATTATTGAGGATGGATTGCAACATTTAGAACCTTTTTTCGGATGTGTGTGTGTGTGATGAGGGGCAGCTGAACTACATTGATCTCGAACTTTATCTAATGCTCAGTTCGAGCCATGTGTGAATTCGAGTACGAATTTTAAGAAAGAAGAAATAACAGGAGATTTTGCATGTTTTCAGCGGAATTAATCATTAATTTTGAGTTAAATATAGATTAAATAAATTAAATTACTTTCAAAAATTGCTTCTAGAATTAGTAATACTGTGTTAAAACTATTTTTGTAAAAAAAAAATGATTCTATTGCATTTAGATAAACTTATTAATTTACACACACACACACACATCTAATGGTTACATTTTCATAACTATGACAGAGGCTTATTTTAAGTAATTTGAAATTTTTTGATCTCCAATAAGTACTAGATTTTAATAATAAACAAGGTCTGAATATATATATATATATATATATATATATATATATATATATATAAATATATATATATATATATATATATATATATATATATATAATTCATTATGAAGTCTCAGGGGTGTTAATTTTGTTTCAAAAGCTGAAATATAAACAACTTTTGATTTGATAAAATTCTTTGAGGTTAAAATTAAATAATTCGATTCTTTTACCCTTTATTTATAAATGAAAGAGGTTCCTAAAAAAGTGTGGAATGTTTAAAATATATAATTAAAATTTTAAAAATTATAAGCATATGAAAATAAGAAATGTTTCTGTGAGAAATATCAATTATGTTTTACGCTGCGCATGATATTTTCTAAAATAGTAGCTGTAAATGCTAGCAATAAGTTGATCTATAGAATTAAATATATTCTTATTACATTGTAGCATTTTAGTATTTATAGAATCAAAATAATAATATTTTTAAAAAATAAAAAATTTACATTTTTAAATTTTTTTTGAAATTTCAATATTTTTTAAATTTTTGAAATAAAAAAGATATATAATACTAAAATTATAGATATGATTTGAAGAGCATGATACATTTTATAATTCTATAAAGTTTTATGCATCATAGGCTACTATTTTAGAAAATATCATGCGCAACGTAAAATTTACTTAATATTTATTACAGAAAGGTTTCTTATTTCCATATGCTTAAAATTTTTAAAACTATGAATACATTTTAAACAATTTACACTTTTTTAAAACTTTATTCGTTTAAAATAATATGTAAAAAGAATCGAATTATTTAGTTTTAAATTGTAAAGAACTACATCTATATGAAAATTCTTTATATTTTCAACTCTCGAGACAAAATCAACATCCCTGAGACCCCTTACATTCGGAAATCAAAAGCATTTTATTAATTTTTACACAAATGTTTATTACATTTTTCCTAAGAGTGTGTATATGTGAGTTAATTTTATCGCAAGATTTTTATCACTATGAGAAATCAGAGGTCTCCCCCTGAAATAAATATTTAATAATATATATTTTCTAAATAAAATTCTTTAAATTTGCATTATAAAATAGATTTTATCATAGATAAAATGCAATCACCGTAAAATCCGACGTATAACGCGCACTTTTAACTCAGAAAATAAGATCGAAATTTACGGGTGCATGTTATATACCGGATATAAAAATGAAAGCTTTGAAAATAAAAATAGAGATGTGTGATAATAGAAAAAAAAAATTAGACTTCTATATTCATTGAAATACAGTTTATTTAAAAGAAACGACATTCCTTATGAACCTAAAGGGTTGTATAGTTTAAGAAATGTACTAATTTTTTTTCTATAAATACCTCGAATAATTAACTTAAAGACATAAGAGCATTACGAACATATACCCAACACATATATGCCTGCCAAAATACCTCGAGTAAATGATTCACCATACGTACATTTCAGGTTTCTCCGTAAAATAGGAAGTGCGCGTTATATGGCAAATGTAACAAAAAATTTTCAAAATGCAACTTGAAAGTACGGGTGCCCGTTATACGCCGGATTTTATAGTAAGTTATAATTCAAGTTTGCGATTTTTCCCCCCTAAAAACGAAGCAATAAATACTGTGCTTCTCTCTAAAAATTGAAGAAAAAATTCCTTTAAGTGAAAAGGTGTAGAGATCATCATGAGAAATAGGCTTTCATAGAATATATTTTATAAATTAAATTATCTGTGTGTGATTAATAAGTTCGTGTGATTAAAAATATGTGGAACACGGCAGATTAAAATTTTATAAGCAGGAAGCTTTCCCACTAGCCAAATTACATGAATAAGATAAGACCATAAATATTCAAAGCACATGTAAAAAAATATCAATTTATTTCACTTATTAACCAAATAATTATACATCCATTAATTTTTCCGAAAATCCCGAAAACAAAACAAAAGAGTGCTGCATTGCGGGTCTTAAGCAAATTCCTATTCCACGATGCGCTGAAAATGTAATTAAAAAAATACATTATTTTTTTTCCCTATCCCTTTAATTTTTTCCCCATTCACACACTCTCTTTATTCTAATCTAAATTTCAATGCTTTTCCATCCCCTCTCCCTATTCCAATAAGACTCTTATCCGCCCTCATTATATGGGGAAAATTTCAACCTAATTTAGATGTTCGCATAACTTGAGGTATAATTAATTCCGGAAAATGAATAATTAAAAGATTTCTCTCCGGTTTGCATGCCATTGTTAACAATGATTAGAAGAAATCGGCACACTCGGAACAAGCACTAACTGAATAAATGAATTGCATTATTGTAAGATGATTGAAGAAAGGGATGTATAGTAGGGAATAGGGTGGGGTTGCAAAAAAAAAAATCGCCTGTCATAATTGCGTGCCTAAAACCCGAACACGTATTTTTTCCTTCTTTCTTTCTTTTTTTTCCCTTCGTCTTACCTCTACCCCTCATGAGGGTGCTTATTTAAGAAGTTTTTTAAGGAAAAGATTTTTCAATTATGGGAACAGTGGTTACAGAAATGGGAAGACATGCTCAAACAGCATTTGAATAAGTGAGAAATCCGAGGGATTATTTTTTTTTCTGGGAAGAAGAAGAAAAAGATGTTACAGCAAGTAGAATTGATTGATTGATAGGAATAAAACCTGAACTTTGATATCCGAACTAGATTTTCCTTTAATAGGTTAGTTTTAGCGTTTTAAAAAGTCACCTATGTTCTGTCTCATTCACGACATAAGTATGGAATTTAATATGTATAAATCTGGTTTGGGGTTTGACACATTTTAATAAAAACTTATAGCTAATGTTTCTTTAAGAAAATTTTTGTCTCAAATATTGAAGTCTGTGTTTAAAAGTTGCATTTTCGTTCACTCTATCTTATATCCATGCATATAATACAGTAGAGTCTGGAAAACTCGGTACTCGATAACCGGGTAGTTCGATCAACTCGACCATATCCTTGCAGGTCAAAAAATTTCCCACGTACAGACCCGTTCAAGAATGATGCCGAACAGGACCTAATATCCGGTGCAGATATTATTGCTCCTGTTGCAATTAATGAAAAAATTCTGGAAAATGAAAATGTTAATTCTGAGGACGCCGTACGAGCTCCCAAAATATCACATAGTGAGGGACAAAGGCCATCGAAACCAATCTTCAGTATTTTGAACAATAAGGTGCGTTGGAAATGGACTTATTGTTTCCTTCGTCTTCTTGATGAAGCTGGAAAACATAGAATACAGTATTGAAGACAAGACGTTATGCATTTCTTTTCAAAAAAGTAATCAATTTTTGCAAAGCTATCTATAATTAAAAATTATAGACAGCGTTATGCTTTCATAAAGTAATTTTCTGAGCTGTGTCTGATTAGATAAATTACTGTATACTATGTATTCATCATAATTTTCATGTAGTAAATTATCCATGCCTTCATAAGTATGTATTTTTCTTTTGTTTAAGG
The DNA here is from genome assembly GCA_019973935.1 of Trichonephila clavipes. NCBI lineage: Eukaryota > Metazoa > Arthropoda > Arachnida > Araneae > Nephilidae > Trichonephila > Trichonephila clavipes. The sequence continues at coordinate 1,398,430 of BMAU01020946.1, forward strand.
TATCCGACTATATATATACGTCCGGAACCGTGGTTTTAAAAAGGCACATAAATGGATAATGTTCATGATATTTAGTGTCACTTAGACTAGAATACATGTACAAAATTGTTTTAAGGACATTTTGACAAAAAAACTATTTAAATACATTATTTTGGCAAAAAAATAACTTAGAACAATCTGTTTTCAAAATGTTCTCCTTTTGTGAAAAAGGCTTCTATTATAATAATATTTTTCCTTTTTTTATATTCCAGACCTCTGCACAGAGGTTCAACTATGATTTTTGAAAAATTCACATTATTTTCAGAGTTACAACCCATTGAAATAATTATCGGCGTTTTTCTCTTAAAATTTCTCCCCTCTGTTGTAGTAAAATATGGATAAACCCACTTCTAAGTTATGTCTTTCAAAAATGATAGTTGAGTCTCTGTACAGAGGTCTGAACTACATACAGGCGAAATATTATTATAATAGAAGCATTTTTCACAAAAGGAGAACATTTTGAAAACAGATTGTTCTAAGTTAATTTTTTGCCAAAATATTGTATTTAAATAACTTTTTTGTCAAAATGTCTTTAAAATAATTTTTTACATGTATTCTAATCTAAGTAATACTAAATATAAAAATTATCCATTTATGCGCCTTTTTAAAATCACGGTTCCGAACGTAGTCGGATACCTTAAGGGTATTTGAGCTGTTTATTTTCTGCTGTATTCTATCAAGCAAGCAATGCAACATATCAATATATGTTCTGAGGAAACACTTGTACTTGTTCTATTTTAAAACCGATCTCGATTACCCGGCATCTTCCCAAACTCGGTTACACCTCGATCCACTTTAGACCGAGTTTTCGGAACTGTACAGTGTTTGTTTTTTATACTTCAATTTCACGAGAAGTCTTGTATTTCAAGTTTATTCATTGACACATCTAATGATTAAAAAAATTGCATTTGACTGTTAATTGTGTATAAAAGTAAAATGTTTTAAAATTCTTATAAATTGTTTTTAAAGTATTAATTTAAACCTACATTGCTATTTGTGATGGATATCATCAATAGTTAATCTTGAACTAATATCGAAAAACGAGACATAATTTGGAGGCATGGTAGTTAATTCGTGGGCAGCATTGTTTTTGTCGATCCACAGGTTCGAATTTGAATCTCATTACAAAGGAATCCACGCATGATAAACCTATTGACGTTCAAAGTTCTCACATTAAACTGGTATACTTGTTTGTTGGAGAGTAGTTTGCCAACTCAGGTATCAGCCTCATCATTTATGCATTACTTGAGTATCCATCTTGAGTATATGGTCTCTTGGTTATTACGGCCTTACTTTCGAAATATTACTTTTTTTTACACTATTCCATACAAATACATGTTCTGTACGTTTCTTCATAAGTATGTCAAGTAAGAGGTGAGGTTATACTGTTAGAGGTTAAATGATTCGATTGGATTTTTTAAATTTACGTCACAGTCTGAAGCAACACGAGGGCTAGTGGAAACGGACCTTATAACTTTGAACCATGGCCAAATGAAGGGATGTCACCCGAGCTGGCATCCCTTCTTTAAACTTCCACAACACGCCGATGAAAGTATTTTGAGCCTTGACAGATTTAACGTGTAGCAGTTCCTTAACACGATGGGTCTACAGTGACACAAATACTGGAATGCGCGACTCGACCAATCTTGGCCATGAGTTCCATGACCATGAGACCACGTTTGGGTTTAATGAGCCATCTAAAATATAAAAATGAATTTTTTTTAAAAAAAAAGCTGTTTTCTCTAATTTAGAGAACATCAATAACTTTCATTTTTTTCTTCTCCCAGAACGATCAATACCTATAATAAGTCTTGCAAATAAATTTATCGTAATCCAGTTTTGGGTAAATTTATAACGAAAGTAAAACAAAAATCAGCCAAAATATTTTAAAACGTGAATCATTTTGCTCCATATATAATATGTGTATTAATATGCAAGATGTTTTCAAATGAAAAGATACAAAACGACATGGGGGTATAAATAATGACTTTGTTCAAAGTCTTGACCATAACGATCCCACTCATTAACAAGCCGATTGATTGAATATTAACGTCGCACTGTTCAGCTACACGAGGGCTTTTGGCGACGGACCACGTAATTTTGAACCATGGTCAAGTGACGTGGACGACACCTGAGCTGGCACCCCTCTCCTAACTACCACACCACACCAACGGGAGGACGTTTCAGCTCTCGACAGATTTAACGTGCATCGCTGCCCTACACGGCGGGTCTTTAGTGGTACTGGGCTCGAACCTGTGACAAAGCAAGCCACAGTCTGATACCTATACCACTCGTCTACCGCGGCCTTAACAAGCCGAAGGATTCCTTGTTCCCAGAATTCCTGTGACCTCGACGAGATCCAATCCTTCACAGTGGCCTTGAGTTCTTCGTCCGAGTTGAATCACTTCCCTTTCAGATGTTTTTCCAGGAGGCCAAACACATGGAAATCGCAGGGCGTTATGTCTGAGCTGTAGGGTGGGTGGTCAAGCTGCTCCCACTTGAACTTGGTCATCTCCTCGTGCGTAGATGCACGTTATCATGTATTAGATCCCCACCGTGGCGATAAATAGCGGCCGGTTTAACACCTTCCGCTGTCAGTAACCGGATAACACCTCTCTGCTTCTTATTTGTCGAATTTTGTGATATGAACGCCACCTTGTCCTCACACGCACTGTCTTATCAATTCGTCGGCACTCTTTATAAAAGCCTTTGCTCTCTCCTGCGCATGCGGTGGCATAGGCAAATATGTTAACGGTTACGTTGTTGCGACGTTTCGTACCTTTTCGTTTGAACACCTCTTGTAGAGGCCAAGGTAGCCTAGTGGTAAAGGTCACGGACTCACGGCTGGCATGTCACAAGTTCAAACTTAGTGCCGCAGAAGCCCAGCCGTGTAGAGGGAGCTGATGCATTTTAATCTATCGAGGCTCAAACACTCTCCCGTTGGTATGGTGTGGGAGTTAAGGTATGGAGTGCCTGCTCAGGTACCACTCTCGTCAATTGACCATGGTTCAAAATTGCGAGGTCCGTCGCCAAAATCCTTTATGTAGCTAAATCATGCGACGTAAATATTCACTCACACCCCTTGTAGTTAATGATTCTTTATTCGTGTGTGTACGAAACATATTTCCATTAAAATTTATCAATTCGTATTCAAAAAATAATATTAATAGTATGTTCTAAGTCGGTAATCAATCATTTTAGTGGTTGCAAATATATCATTCGGATACTCTGTGGTTTATTGGAAATATCCTTTCAATACTCTAAAACATTTAGATGATTGATTACAAAATAATATACTTTAACTTTGATTCTCATACATTTTGCGTTGAATACTTTCTTAAATATGCCTAAAATTCTATTTCAATGATAAATTGAACCAACTATTAATCATACTTTGTGCCAATTTTTATACAAAAAAATAGTACGTACTTCCATATTCAAGAAGTTAAAATATCTTGTAAAATTATTATATTAACAATATGGTAACTTTCGAAACGAATTGTTCGGCTAAATAAAGCATATTAACATAAACGCAATATATTATTTAATGAAAAATGTACTGATTTCAAATCATCACGTATTTATTTAAGTCAAAATTGGAAAAAGTCTTCAATAATTCTAAAGAGTAAAATGCAACCTTTTTAAAATAAGAATACGTTTTGTGGGTAAGATTGTTTAATATGACTAATAATTTTCTTTATTGAATCATATTTCCCAGAGATTTGTACAGACATTTAAAATTTTGAGTCACGCATTTTTGTATTTAAAAAATCCGGTATTTAAAGTCTGGACCAATTTTTATATGCTACTGAATTCCTTATCATACAATGCAAATACTCTAAACACAGAAACGATATGTCTATTGAATGCTTGAAAAGATTTTCCTTACTTCCTTAAGAAAATTGGCCTTTATTTATTTTTAAATTTTAGTTTATTGCTACTTTTTCTCGTTTATTCACTAAATTCTTTAAATTTAAAGTTACAGAGTCCTATTGTGCTTCCAATTATACTTCCGTTAAAGTGTTCTTCATTACCGAAAACTCGATTCGGATTTTAAAAATATGCGAATAGCTTTTATGAGCTTCAGTTAGATTGTTGTTTAATAAAGCCTTGTTGGTATTTTATGTTATTATTATACATACATCTTTCTATATTGTATTAATATATTCAGTCCGCTTAAGGCTACACAGTATCCTAAAAATTTCAATTTTACCGATTTTTTTTTGTGTGCTTGTTTTGGTGGACTATATCATTGAGATGCTTGCCACGAAATTTCAGATCTGTTAGCAAATTAGTTAAGATATTTGAAGCTTTATGAGCTATGGTTTTGGTTTCGGTTTCCTTTTAAAGCATTTTTTCACGCTTAAGTTGAATTAATTAAAAATATTTTTAAGCTTTTAGTTTGAAATGGTTATTAATTCCAATTTTCATTACTAAAATCATTTCTGCTTGATTCTGTTTTGAGTTTTTTGAGGTCTCATAATTAATAAAGATTAATTTCATGGCCAATTTTTGCTTTAAAAATAGTTTATATAACTTAAAAGCTTTATCATTAATTTTTTTTTCCTGTAGAGAAAATGCCATGGCAAATGCGTTCTGGGTTTCTGTGAGAAACAATATTTCGAAGAGATGGAATACTACTGAAAATGATGTATCTAAAAATCAGTCCTCAGCTGATTCTGCAATTAGACTTCCGAATACAAGTATTCTGAATTCAAATGCTGCAGATATAACTGAATATTTCCTTGATGTGTATATATATATATATATACCAAACTACATTATACTAAACGTATTGTAGTACTATATTTTAGTATTTTAAAGTCGTACGACAAGAGCTAAAACTTCCAAAACTACCCCAATTTAAAACTGAAAAAAAATTACATTTTAAGAGAAAACCTGACTATTTTTTAGCTTAAGTTAGTATCATTATTTTGTACATACATGCTTCGTGTTTCAAAACTTTTGTGAAATGTTAGGTTAAGATAAAGCTGCATAAACTGACGTCTTAACAAATGCTATCAATATTATGCAAAAATATATTTTGAATTAAAAATATAATTTTCAGTCATATTTAATAAAAATAGTGTTTTAGTGTAGAACATACATTGGAAAATAACATATTAAAAAATTGGAGTTTTACGGGCATTATAAGTTTTTGTTTTATGACTTTACAAACTTTAAATGCGTTTTTCTCAGAGTTTTAATTTTGAAGGTATAAGTATTTTCTAATCCCTAAGGCTTTTTTCCTGTTCAAGATAGAGCCTTGAATGTTTTTGTATATACTCCCAAATGTATGTTCTATGAAAGTTAGTATGGGATTAGGGCTGAGAACTCTAGTTATTTTTCTAAAAAATGCTAAAGTTGATATTTTAAAACTTTTCGTGTTTTTTCCAGGTTTTTCTAGAAAAATAATTATTAAAAATCAACAAGGAAATATATTTTCAAATCCATACTAAATATTGTTTTCAAAAACCTAAGAATCATAAATAACTTAAAATTACTAAAAAAATTTAAAAATTGAGTATTTTATAAGAGTTTGAAAAAACTTCAAAAATTCCTAATTTTTTAAAATTGTAAAATAATGGGTGGTCAAACTGACTTTTTGCTTACAGAATCTGCTTAATAATATAATCTAAATATAAAACATCAATTATTTTTACTGTAACTGTCTCCAAAAACTTTTTTCGAAAAAGGGTATCGTGTAGCCTTAACAGATTTGTTCTCGTCATCTAAGGAGTATGGTAGCATAACATTACCACTTTAGTGCTAAAATTGTACATCTGTACGTTAATATTTTTTTTTCATGTGAAAGTCATCGGGTCTACTTTATAAAATAGCTGAAATTAAGCGATTAATGTCATACTAAGATCTTTTAAGCATCTTCAATATTTTAAGTTCTAAAGAAAGAAAATAGAAGGAAAAAAAATAATATTCTTTCACTTTAGGATAAGTTATAAGTATTTTTTAAAGCAAAACTGACTACGTTCGGAACCATAATTGTTATAAAAATAAGTGAATTAATTTTTTTTTATGTTTAGAGTCATTTGAATTAGAATACATATATAAAAGTTTTAAAAATATCATTATAATAAATTTTCTTTTAAATAAAATCCTTTGGTCAAAAATAAAATAAGGAAAAATAACATTTTCAAAATATTCCCTTTTATGGAAAACACTTCGATGATAACAATATTTTTCAAATATATAATTAAAATTTATCTATACAGAGCTAGAACTAGAAGTTTTGAAGAATTCACATTTTTTTGTTTCAGAGTTATACATTCATTTTTTTTAAATAATAACATAAATTGCGTTAAAATATCTCTGCTCTGAAACATTGAAATATTAATAAATATCCACTTTTCAACTATGTATATTTCAAAATTCCTAATTCAAGCTCTAAAGAACAGGTTGAAAAACATTTCTACCAAAGTTTATATAAACGTTCGAAAAATCCTTTAAGTTTCCACTTTATTAAAAATTGTCATTTTTCTAAAAATAAAGTTTTTCAGAAAATGGATTTAAATATAAAAATCATTTTTTGGAAACAAAAATAAGTATTATCAATCCAAGTATCAGATTCGATTTCAAATTATCAACTTTTTTTCCTCAAAAATTGTTTTATATTAAATTGCATGCACATAATCTCCCTTCTATTGCTCGTAGCTTTAAAAAAAAGGGACAGTTTTAGAAAGCTAAGATTTCAAATATTTATTGGACAAAAAGAAAAAAAATACATTTTATCAAAAATATTAAAGTTTTCAACGAAGTTATATACCTTAATAAACATGCAACACCATTCAAAGAGAATGTGTTAATTTCAGTAATTATTTAACTTCGATTCCAGTCGGTAAATTTCAATTATTGTGATTGTATGAAACAACTGAAGTGAATTAAATATTTTTTAGCAAAAAAAAAAAAAAAAAAAACAGTTACATTTTCGCACTTTGTACAAAACGATTAAAAACTAAATGGAACCTTGAAGATTACAATTTAACAGCTACATGTGCATGAGTTCGCACCTTTTTTCCATAATAGGTAGAATGTACTTTTCATACAAAATATACTATTTCGTCCGCAGAACGTTAAAATAAAAAGAAATCCAAATGAAGGAATATCTATTCCGAAGCAATAACCCACAAACTTCAACTCCCAATATTCTAAATTATTAAAAATTAAGGGTATCCGGCACTTCCATAGGAGCCTATGTTAAATTACGTAAGTTTATGTACCTTTTTCTCAGAAACTTCTAACTACTAATAGATGATATTTTCCCAGTAGGTTATATGTACTATCAATAAGACTTTAATGGAGAGTTTTGTCTTTTTGTTAAAATTTAAAATAATTATCAATTTTTTAAAATATACCAAATTTTTTTCCTTAAAATTTAGTTTAAAAATACATTATCTAAAACAGTTCTCTAGATATATCTTATTCCCTCCATTAAAATGTGTAAACATGTTGAAAGTATGTTCACTGAAATTTTGAGGCTCCTACATTTATAACCTTTTGAGAAAAAGGTCCATAAAGAGAAAAATATTGCATTTTGAAAAAACAGGCTCTAAAATAAAAATTTGTAATTTGTCAATGAGAATGGCTTACTTTTAAAAAAATAATAAAAACACTTCTAATTATCGCATTTCCATTCATTATATATCATTTTAAGCAGAAATGTTTGAACTTTTAAAAAATGTAAAAAAGTCAGACTCGATAATTTTTCAAAAATTCCTGTGCCGGACCCCTTTAATACTGCTTTATTTAAATTTACTTTTGATCTATTGATTTTAGTACGACTCTTCATCAGGAAAGGTGCTTCCCGATCCGCTTTAGGTACCGTTAAGAAAATTTTAACGAATACTTCAATTCCACGTTAAACAGCTACTTGACTATACTTTGCTGTATAACCAACATGTGCCGTCGAATATAAAAAGAACTTTAAGCCTCTTCTCCGGGAAAAAAAGAAAGGGATCCAAAAGAAGGAACACCAATTCCGAAACAAAAGACCACAAACTCCAACTCTCAATATATATCCCTTGGTCCAAACGAAATCTCACTTTATAACAGGAGGCGGGTCCTGCGCCTGCTGTCGTAGAAGACTCTAGGTGTACAGCTGGCGACATCTCTTTTGCGTTGCAGAACTAAAACAACATGCCCGACGTACCATCTGGGGCCCCCTGAAAACCTTCTCTAACGCGAAAATGGAACAGGGGGGTAGCAGGAGTGACTCGTCGCTTAAGTTGTGATTCCAAATTTCCTACCCTTCCTTCTCTCTGCCAGAAACAGGAAAATAAATATTAGCTTCGCCACCAGAAGAGAGGTAGATGTATGTGTATTTGAATATATATGTATATGTATTCGCAGTTATTTATTTAGATGCTTTTTTTCCCTTCTTACTCGCAAATGTGTGTGTACAGAGAGAGATGTGTTGGTATTTCTAAATTGAGTGTGGGGTAATCGAAGATTCAGGCCATGCAAGAATCGAAGAGTTTTGTTGATTCGTTAAATATTCGAATGTATATTTTCTGATTAATGTGAGGATTTGTGACACTTTTCTGAATACCTCGAAAGTAAAATACGGATTGGTGCAATGCAAAAAAATGTCACTATGATCATTAGAAAATATTTAACTTAAATATTTTTAGATAGAATAGATTTTAGGTGCACATTAGAGAAACATTTCAAAATAAGAAAGCATTAAATTAAAGTAGCTTTACTATAAAGTCACCCAGAAAAGTATTGGGGTACACTACAAGTTCATAGATTTTTATCGTAATATTTTTCTTAAACATACAAATGAAACCAAAGAAAAGAAGTAAATGTTATTTTGGTAAATATAAATAATAATTTGAACAAAACTTACATACATAAATGCAGTTATGATTAAATTGAAAATAAAATAAATAAAGTTAAAAAACGTGCTCAAAAAAGTATTGGGACACTTCCCAATAAATTAAGAAAAATAATTCAAACTTAGAAATTAATATCTTGTTGGGCCGCCCTTTGCTTTTTATTACCTCTCAAAGTCTATTTGGCATGGTTTGGATCAATTTTTTGCATAACGACCTATAGATTTTGGTCTTCTCTTCGACAAAATATTTTCTTAAATCCTTCTTGTTAGAAATTTGGTGATCATATAATTTTTGCTGCAAATAATCCCACACATGTTCAATGAGATTAAGGTCTGGACTTTGTGCAGAAGTAGGACAGTGGAAGAGAACCCATAACTTGCAAATATCTGCAGTATATTCAGGCTCATTATCTTGGTATAATTTATAATATTCTGAGATTCCCAGCTTGTTCGCATTTTGCTTTAAATTTCGCTTGAGAAAGTCAAGATATAAACATATTTATTCATTGTATCATCAATATAATGTAAGTTCCTGACACCAGAGCTTGCCTTGCAGCCCCAGACAATTTGGTTACCCCCTCCATATTTGACAGTAGGCCATAAATTCTTGATCTGTATTGCTGTATTTGATTTCCGCCAAACTTTTTGCTTGCCTTCCGATCTGAAAATGTTAGATTTGCTTCCATCAACAAAAATTACATTTTCCCAATATTTTTTTGGCAGCCTTACATACATTTTAGCAAATGCCAACCTAGCTTATCTATTTGCTTTTTTTGCTGACAGGGCTTTCTTTGAGGTACTCTGCCATGATACTTACGTTTTCTTAAAACATTTCTGACAGTTTCAGGATTTGCTGATTTTCCGAGCCTACTTTTACATTGCAAAGTCATTTTTACTGCACTAGTTTTTGGATTAAAGTGTACTTGTCTCTCTCTCTCTCTCTCTCTCTCTCACACACACAATCCACCTTTCTTAACGTTCATTAAATATCCTTGGACGCCCTGATCTTTGCTTATTTTCAACACTATTTGTTTTCTTGAACCTATAAATGATGTTAAAAATAGTAGACTTGCTCAATTTCAAGATTTTTCCTACACAGCGAGCTGATTTCATCTCTTTCCAATGTCTTATTACGAGATTTCGTACGCCAACCGATGTACCTTGGTTTCTCACCATTTTTTCTATAAATAATCTTATCTGTTGATACGATTATGTTTAAACTTCTAGTCTAAAAAAGTGGTGTGAAATTAAATTTTATCTATGCGCTGCATATTTGTTAAATTTCAAATTTCAGAAGGGTCCCAATAATCTTTTGAATCCAGTGTGCCTTTGAATTACATTTAAAAAGCTAGATCAAACTGGAATTCTATAATACTATAAATTTTTCCTTACATACTGTGCACCAAATGTTAAAATATTTCTTAGTTCATTTTATTTTTGTTTTAATGTGATAAATATTTTTATAAATGGCTTACAGTTTTGTATGCCAAGTGTCCCAATACTTTTTTGAGTGACTGTATATATTCTACATGAATACTTCTGTTGTCTCTACCATAATTTTCTGTATTCCGAATAAAAGTTCTAAAAAAGTTTCAAAACCCATTTCCAAAAACACAGACTGCTGCAGAAAATATTGAATTGTTAAAAGCTGTTGGTAACAGACCGCATAATTTTGAAGTACAGTCAAATGACGAAGATAAGACGGGATCTAGTAGTCCATCTATACACCTCCACAACGCACCAACGTGATGACTTTGCACTTCAATTAATTTTGTGGCCCTGATAGCCTAATGGTCAAGGTAATGAACTCGTGGCTGGCATGTCATGAGTTCTAGGCTAGTACCACCGAAAATCAGCCGTACAGAGGGAGCCGGTGCATGTTAAATATGTCAAGGCTCAAATGTCCTCTCTCTGGTGTGGTGCGGGTTGGGAGAGATGGGGTGCCAACTCAGGTGTCGTCCTCGTCATTTGACCATGGTGCAAAATTACGAGGTTCACCGCTAAAAGCCCTTGTGTAACTGGATATTGTGACGCTAATATATATATGTAACTGGATATTGTGACGCTCTCTTACTCAAACATTCAATCAATTTTACGAACATCAGTCCTTATACACGTTGGGTTTTAGCAAATAATGTATGATAAAGAGAATGAGATCAATTAACGTCGCACTGCAAAACAACATAAAGTCTATTGGCGCAAAATCTCAAACCTCGGTCAAGTGATAAGGACGACACTTATAAGCTGATCCCCTCTCCAAACTACCACTTCACACCAACGAGAGGACATTGAGCAGTAATATTTAACGTACATCAGCCCCCTCTACACGACAGGTCTTCAGTGGCACCAGGGCGCTAACCCGCGAAATGCCGGCTACGACTTCGTGACCATAACCACTAGGCTACCGCAGCTACTTGATATTATATGAGTGAGTGGAAATAACCGTTGCATTGTTCAGCTACACGAAGGCTTTTGGTGACGGACCTCATAATTTGAATATTATATGAGAGATACTTGCAAAGGAAAGATTTTTCCTCTATATGGATACTTTTTGTGTTTCAAATGATTAAAATGATTCATAAGAATTTTAACAACAATATAAACAGCGTATATTCAAAGAAAGCTATAGCCATTTTACGGCATCTAGTGTAGATTTAAAGATAAAAGTAGAGTAGAGATACGTTATATTATCCATTTGTACATTATGACTCAGATGTTAAAATCTAAAATAAATGCCCTTGATTATGTTTGTTAAGTAGTACTCTTTAGTTAAAAGTAATGTATGTATCAAAGGTTATGGGAAAAGATCCTTCAGCTTTATCCTACCTTCTAATAAAGTGACCGTGGCAGCCAAGGCTAAATCGTAGACGCACGTTGTCGAATCACGGACTGAAGACATGCCGTGTAGAGATGATGAACATAACTCTGTTCTCACGATGAAGATCCTCTCGTTGGCATGGTGTAGAATTTCGCAGAGGGTTGCAAGCTCAGGAGTTGTCCTCATCGCACTTGACCGAAATTCAAAATTACAAGGTCCGTCCCCGTTAGTTGTGTGCTTCAGAATACGACGTAAGTTAAAATCAAATAAAATACCCTTTAACATTAAACTTTATATTACTTTTGTATGTCATCACAAATATTTTTCTCTTGAACTCATTATTTGCAGATACATTATTATCAATGTAGTAGTTATCCTGTATGATAATTTAAAATTATACAGTCTTTGATGCTAACTATCTTAATCATCAAACTACCGTGGGCTTCTTGGATATTCAGAAAATATTCCTTCAAATGCCATCTTTGAGCGAAGCTATATGTGTGGTTGAAGTTTTTTTAAAAAAAAATCTACTGCAAATGACCCACTGTATATTTTTTGCACAACATTCACATCATAAATGACTAAACTGCCCAGTTATGAGCCAATGCCTTCCTCTGCAGGGCGACTTTTGATTAATCTTTGATCTCCAGTTACTTTCATTAATTGCCAGAAAGTCAGATTTCACCAAATCAACCCTTTTTAGGCTCAGTTTTCCTAGCTTTCTGGTTCCTGTCGGTCTAAAAAGCAAGACCTTTTTTATTGTGTTGTCATCATGCATTCGCGGGTCACATGGGCTATCCAGCTCATTCTATTTATCTAACTAGGAGAGGGCACGATTAAGGGAATTCATTTGGGGTCGAGACTAGGTGTAATAGTAGTACTCTTTTAGGGTGTTCAACCCTCAATGTAATTTCGCCGAATTGCCAGTCAATTCGGAGAAAATAGCCTTCGAAATTCATGCTTAGCTTTTATAAATAAAATTAAGTTGCAATTTCTTCCAACGGTCCCGTAGCCCGGTTGGTATATCATCTGCATATTGTGCGCGAGGTTAGGGTGCGATTCATCAATCAACTTTTTTTTAAATTCATTTAATTATTTTTAAAAATTAAGTGAAGTTATTTATGAAAGGTTTATTAAATATTAAATAATATTTTACGTAATTATTTTGTATTTTATAAATTAACAAAAATTAAATAAATTTATAATTTAAACTATTTACTATGAAAGTTATTATTTATTAAACATATTTTAAATTATTATTAATTAAAAATATTTAAGATTATTATTAATAATAAATATTTAAAATTATTATGAATTAAAAATATTTAAGATTATTATTAATCAAAAATATTTAAAATCATTATTAATCAAGAATGTTCAATATTATTATTAATTAAAATCATTAATAATCATAATTAACTAATTAATCATATATTAATAAAAATTATTTTATTATTGAAATTATTATTAATTTATTAAAATTATAATCAATTTGTTATTAATTTATTATTCAAATTATTATTAATTTATTATTCAAATTATTATTAATTTATTATTAATTTATTATTAAAATTATTATTAATTTATTATTAAAATTATCATTAATTTATTATTAAAATTATTATTAATTTATTATTAAAATTATTATTAATTTATTATTAAAATTATTATTAATTTATTATGAATTTATTCTTAAAATTATCATTAATTTATTATTCAAATTATTAATTTGTTAATAAAATTATTAATTTGTGAATAAAATTATTAATTTATTATTAATTTTATATTACAATTATTAATTTAATATTAATTTGTAATTAAAATTATTAATTTATTATTTATTTTTGAAATTATTAATTTATAATTGAAATTATTTAAATAAATTTATTAAAATTATTTAAATTTATTTAAAAAGGACTTATTAAATATTTTATAAAAGTATAAAGTAATTAAATTAATAATATATAAAAAAGACATATTTTTATCATATTAATTATAAATTAATTAATTTAATAATAATAAAATACTTTATATAAATTATTTTATATTATAAATATTTTATTTATAGTATATTGTATTTCACATTATAAAACTATTTGTAACTAATTTTTATGTATAATATCATTTAATATTTATTATATATTTTATTATAAATGTTATTTATTAATATAAAAAGATATTTATAAAATTTAATATAAATATTTATGTAATTACAGTATTTTTTTTTATTTTATAAAATACAAAATAATTACATAAAATGTCATTTAATATCAAATAAACGTTTTATAAATAAACTTATTTAATTTTAAAAATAATTAAATTGAATTGAAAAAAAATTCATCGATGAATCGAGCTCTGACCTCGCGCATATTATACAGACGGCTACATATTATACAGGCTACAGAATCGGTGGAGGAAATTGAAACTTAATTGTATAAAAGCCAAACATGATTTTCGAAGGTTATTCTCTCCGAATTGACTGGCCATTCGACGGAATTACATTGAGGGTTGAACACCCTACTATTACACTAAGTCTCGACCCAAAATGAATTTCCTTAGTCGTGCCCTCCCCTTGTAAATATATTTAATAATTAATAATGTCAGGTTGTTTGTATAACCTGCATAGTTCAAAATTGAATCTCCTTCTCCAATTACCGTTTTCATTTATATCAACAAATATATCTTCCAGTTTTGCCATTGTCAACATTAATTTAGCAAAAACAAAAAAAATCATCTTTCTCTTTTTTTTATAGTACCTTATATATACGATCACATACACACATTGAGGGTTATTATCACCAAAATACTTGCGTTATATCTGAAAATTTTTTAAAGCATTACAATTGTCTGAAGTCTCAACCATTCATCTTATTATTTATAAAAAAAAATTAATCCTTATTTATAATTTTACACTTATTTAAAATTCTAATGCATGATTTTAAAAAATTAGTCATCGTAGCATGATTATCGTAACTTATTTTTAATCTTCATTTTTCGATGAAATATAACTAAATCTGATAGAAATGTGATCTCGAATGTAATAACCATTTTTATCAAATCCTTGAGAAGAATATGTGTAAGCAAAATTTTAAAACGAGAAAAAAACTTTTTGAAACATTTTGTAACCCATAGAACGAAAATTTTGCTCTTATGCAGTTAAAATACATAGCACTTACAACATAAAAAAGTATCCAGCTTCTACATATGATAGAAATATTGCCGCACGCATAAGTCCCGATAGCCGAGTTGGCAGAGCGTTGGACTGAACTTCCTCAGGTCTCGGGTTCGAATCCCGGCCCCGGCAGATTTATCCAAAGACTGGAATTTTGTTCTCGTTTTTAATGTATTGTTTCTCTAGGTTCTAGATGAATCCAGATCATTCTTTAGAGTGCATACTGGTTATTTCTCGAATATTCCGAAGTGTATAAAAGCAGAGTTCATCGCCAGTTGGGCATGTTCTCAGTCCAGTGTTGTATCGAGCTCCCAGCGTTAGAATAAATCTAATTGTTTGTTTAATTGAACTGTGTACTTCTTTCGAACTCCGTGACAAGTTTGGTGGAGGCGCGGGGTACAATTACGTCAAACGTGGATAATAGCGACAACCTTCGCAGGAGCCTCCGGTTAAGAGGATTATCCCCCGAATTCGGACTGTTAAAAGAAAATAGTAGGAAGAGGACAAAAATGCCGACCGAGCAAGAAGCCAAGCCCGCTGTAGTAACACCTTCGTTACAGCAATGGAGGAGCCCATCGACCTTCCGAGGAGCGCCTGGGGAAGACCCTCTCAAATGGCTTAAAGAGTACGATCGAGTAGCCAACTTTAACAAGTGGGATGACATGATGTGCTTGGCTAACGTTTATTTCTTTCTTGACGGTACTGCGAGACAGTGGTATGTCAACAACGAAGACGCCTTAGATTCCTGGGAAGCGTTTAAAAATGGACTAAGTGGACTTTTCGGTGACTGTCAAAGATATACCAGAAGGGCAGAAGAACAACTAAAATGCCGAGCCCAGCGTTCAGGCGAGGAGTACACAGTCCTACATACAAAGTGTATTAGGACTTTGCCAAGAGGTAAATCCTCTGATGAGAGAAGACGAAAAAAGTGTCACACCTAATGAAAGGTGTTGCTGAGGATATTTATCAGGCCCTTTTGACGAGAGAAATCAACGACACAGCAAGTTTTATCAAATGGTGCAACTATATCGAAGATATGAAGCAGAAGAGAGTTGGTCGACCGAGATTTGAAAGGCTTCCAAACGTCGTACCGGTTGCATCCCTGACGGATGAGACTGATTTGGTCTCTCTTATTCGCACAATCGTACGAGAAGAAGTCCATCGACTAGTTAACCAGACGCAAGAATCTTTGGACTCCGATCCCCAATCCTTAGAAGAGATCGTTCAAGACGAAGTTGAAAGGGTTTTGGCCCCAGTGTCAGCAAAATCTACAGAAACTAGACCACGACCAACATACGCCGCTGTAACTAGGAAATACAGAGCTCCTGTTCAGAAATTCCCACCTGAACCAAGAAAAACAGATGTGTGGAGAACGGCTGACAACAGACCTGTTTGTTTCCACTGCGGACGTCCTGGACATGTAATGCGCTACTGCCGAGAGAGAAAGGCTGTCTTTGACAACTCTCGAAACCGCCGACGGAACTTCGACGACGTTGGCACTGAAGAAGAAATACGCCGACCAAACTCTTCTCGCCGTTTTACGCCAAGTCCCACGAGAGGCCGATCCCCAATACGTCGTTACAGATCCCCGTCGCCATATCGCCGATCCAGTCAGTCGCCAGGCCGTAGGAGCGAGGAAAACTAAGGAGAGCGACCTTCCAAGGAGGTGAGGCCGCGTGTACTGGAAATCCTCCGTCGACCGCCAAGATGACTGGTAACCAACTAGACGTAATAATAGATAAGAAGCCGATACGCGCTCTAGTAGATTCTGGGGCATCGTTTTCTGTCATATCCGATAAGTATCGCCGATTTTTAAAGAAAGTTCTGTTTGCTGATGCCAAGAGCGTTATGCTGAAAGTTGCGGATGGAAATTTTGTTCGGCCGATAGGGAAATGTGTTTTACGTGTCCGTATAAACAATCGAGAACTACCTTTTGAATTTATTGTTTTATCCCATTGTAGCCATGACGTCATCCTAGGATGGGACTTTTTTAGAGGCGTCTCAAGCCGTTATAGACTGTGGACAAAATGAACTTGTTCTAGAAGACATCTGTCGAGACTCCACAGCGCCTGACGCCTGGAATTTGTATGCCACCAGAGACTATACACTTAAGCCGCATTCTTTAACTAGAATAACAGTATCAGGATATCAAATCCGAGGAGACATAAATGTAGTTCTAGAAGGCAGCAAACATTTGCTCTTCGAGAAAAATATTGCTACTCCGTCCATGGTATCCACATATCGTAACGGAAAAAGTGATGTCTGGGTTACCAACCTGCAGTTCCGAAACCAAATCATCCCTAGAGGAATGTGCATAGGCCAAGCTGAACCACTAAATGAAGGGCATCTATGTGTTATTTCCGACATCAGGTTGCTTGGATGACCAGCAAGAAACTTCGGAGTCACAGATGAATTGTTCGTTAATGATGTCACCCGAGTTAAGTGACGAACAGAGAAACAAGCTATCCGAACTACTCCGGAAATTTTCTGGGCTTTTCACGAAGACCGACAAGTCGACAGCCGCGAAGACGAATGTGAAACACAGGATTTTTACTGGTGATCATGCTCCAATCAACCAACGAGCCTACAGAGTCTCGCCGACTGAAAGACGCATCATTCATGAAGAGGTTCAGAAAATGCTTGATGAAGGTATCGTCCAACCCTCTGAAAGTCCTTGGTCATCACCCATTGTGCTCGTAAGAAAAAAAAAGACGGTAGTTGGCGTTTTTGCGTCGATTATCGCAAGCTGAATAGCGTCACGAAAAAGACGTTTATCCTCTGCCTCGTATTGACGATACGCTCGACTGTCTGAAAGGTGCCAAGTTCTTTTCTTCCATGGATCTCCGATCTGGTTATTGGCAAATAGAAATAGACGAAGCGGATCGTGAAAAAGACGGCATTTATTACCCCGAAGGCTTATACGAGTTTAAAGTCATGCCGTTTGGTCTCTGTAATGCACCTGCGACCTTCGAGAGAATGATGGACAATTTGCTACGCCATTTTAAATGGACTATGTGTCTTTGTTACCTAGATGACATAATAGTGTTCTCAGAAACTTTTGAAGACCATCTTATACGATTAAGACTTGTTCTAAAATGTCTTCAGGAAGCTGGTCTTAAATTAAATTCAAAGAAGTGTCTTTTTGCTGCCCAAGAAGTAAAGATTCTGGGCCATCTTGTATCTAGTAATGGCGTTCGTCCCGATCCCGACAAAATAAAAGCCGTAAGAAATTTTCCCACTCCAAAGAATATACATGACATACGAAGTTTTCTTGGCCTTTGTTCATACTTTAGAAGATTTATTAAAGGTTTCTGTTATCTCGCCGAACCTTTGCAGTCGTTGCTGAAAAGTGGCGTGGAGTTTCATTGGGGTCCTGAAGAGGTGGAAGCATTTAACAGTCTTAAGAAAGCACTTACTTCGGCTCCAGTATTGGGGATGTACGACGAAAGAGCTTCTACAGAAATCCATACTGATGCAAGCGGGTACGGTATCGGAGCTGTCCTAGTACAAATTCAGAATAATGTCGAGAAAGTTATAGCATACGCTTCTAGAACTCTGACAAAAGCCGAAAAGAATTATTCCACCACAGAAAGGGAATGTCTTGCCATCGTATGGGCTACCAACAAATTCCGGCCGTACATATTCGGAAAACACTTTACTGTTGTAACTGACCATCATTCCTTGTGCTGGCTCATGAATTTAAAGGATCCTTCAGGAAGGCTTGCCAGATGGGCCCTCCGACTTCAAGAGCATGATTTTGACGTAAAATATAAAACCGGTAAGAAGCATAGTGACGCCGACGCTCTTTCGAGAAATCCAGTGGAAGAGGAAACGGAAACATCAGACAAATTTTTAGCAGTCACGACGAGTATGAACCTTGCGATGGAACAGAAAAAGGATCAAGACCTTGCGAAATTAAAACTTTTGAGCAACTCATCCAAAAACGAAGAATTCAGATTTATCGACGGTATCCTTTGCAGGAAGAATTTTGATCCAGATGGAAAGTTGTGGTTGCCAGTCATTCCTAAACATCTACGAGCAGACATACTAAGGCACTTTCATGACGCCCCCACCGCAGGACACCTTGGTTTCGCGAAAACTTATGACAGGATTCGCAAGAGATTTTACTGGCCGGGAATGTACCGAAATGTCGTTCGGTATGTCATGCATTGTCGGGAGTGCCAAAGGAGAAAATCCGTTCCTCAACGACCACCTGGACGTTTAGTTCCCATCCCTCCAGCTATAGCTCCTTTCCATCGCATTGGAATTGATCTCCTTGGGAGATTTCCAAAGTCTGCTCATGGAAACAAATGGATAATAGTCTGCACGGATTACTCAACGCGATATGCAATAACAAAAGCCTTGCCGACAGCCGAAGTCGACGAAATAGCGAAGTTCTTACTTGAAGAAATTGTCCTCAGGCATGGAGCTCCTCGAGTAATTATCACAGATCGTGGAGCCGTCTTTCGATCCAGACTTGTTTCCTCTCTCGTCGACTTGTGTAACATTGATCATCGTTTCACAACGGCGTATCATCCCCAAACAAATGGACTGACGGAGCGCTTCAATAAGACCTTGGCCGACATGTTGTCAATGTATGTGGATGTAGAGCAGAAAAATTGGGATGAAATTCTACCATTTGTAACCTTCGCTTATAATACCGCTAAACAAGAGACCACAGGTTTTACACCGTTCTATTTACTTCATGGTCGTGAAGCGGAAACGACACTAGATACAATGCTACCATTCTGTCCTAACGATTTTGATGACAATAACATCACCAAGATAGCAGCCAGAGCCGAAGAATCACGACAGCTAGCCCGAGTGCACACTCTGAGAGCTCAAGACAAAGATCGTCGACGTTACGATTCCAAACACCAAATGGTATCCTACGCTCCCGGAGATCTCGTATGGATTTATACTCCAGTGAGAAAAGTCGGTCTCTCCGAAAAACTCTTAAGAAGGTATTTCGGACCGTATCAGGTGCTACGCCGTTTATCAGCCGTGACTTACGCAGTACAAGATTTTGATCCTGCTTCACGAAAAAGAAAACTAAGAGAAGTTGTCCATGTACTGCGTATGAAACCGTACCATGATCCCGCCGAGCAAATCGAAACCGAGGATATTCCTCCCAAAGAATCATACAAAGGACCCATCACTCGTTCCAGAATAAAGACCCTTGAACAAAATGACAGCGGGGCGCTGTCTTCTTTTCGAGGGGAGCAATGCCGCACGCATAAGTCCCGATAGCCGAGTTGGCAGAGCGTTGGACTGAACTTCCTCAGGTCTCGGGTTCGAATCCCGGCCCCGGCAGATTTATCCAAAGACTGGAATTTTGTTCTCGTTTTTAATGTATTGTTTCTCTAGGTTCTAGATGAATCCAGATCATTCTTTAGAGTGCATACTGGTTATTTCTCGAATATTCCGAAGTGTATAAAAGCAGAGTTCATCGCCAGTTGGGCATGTTCTCAGTCCAGTGTTGTATCGAGCTCCCAGCGTTAGAATAAATCTAATTGTTTGTTTAATTGAACTGTGTACTTCTTTCGAACTCCGTGACAATATAGATAAAAATTTCGTCGCACACAAACTAAACCAATTTTTCCAAAATCTATCAGATTTTTTATAAAACCCTAGAGGTTTCGATTCTGCCTAAGGTGAAAAACTAAATTTCTGTGAAAATCATTTCCTGGAGGTAAAAAAGAAAATATTAGAAATTCTAGAGTTTTCTCGAGAAAATCTGTAATAAAAAATCAGCAAACAGCTCCAATTTCAAAAATAATTTTTTTAAATAAGCTCTCGTTTTAGTTGTTAAATTTTCTTTTGGTTTTGAAAATATAAAAAAAAATAGAAAAATCTTCAAATTTTCCATTTGAAATTAAACTTAAAACCGAATAGAAAAAGTAAAAGATAAATGAAATAAAAATAGAGCTGAGAAAAATTTAATTTTATCGTATCATACAGAATTATATTTTTTTAATAGAATAATGATTAAAAAAACCCACAAACATTGGAGATTACAAGAAATAAGACACTGAAAAATATTTGTCAAATTAATTGGGTTGAATTAGTCAAATTAATTTTTTAAATAGTTGAATCATCTTAATTTCAGGATAAAGATATTCTATAACCTCTTCAGATCTGGCACATTTTAAATAAGGGAAAAAAAATTGGGTGGTTTGATTTTTCTATTAGTATATTCACAGAAGTACAAATGCTAGGAAAGAAATTAAATTTCTATAAATATTTTTGTTACGTTAAGACGTACACATATGTGCATCTCAGGTCTTAAATGTAACAATACAAAAAACAGCTTTTTTCCCCCCAATGGCATTTATTTTGATAAATCTCTTTTAAAAATGAAAGGAATGTATTATAATTAGGTTTTCAAATGAAGCTTTAAAAACAGTTATTCTTTGTAAAAGTACGTTTTGAATTTAATACATAAAATACGAGTTCTACATTTGCAACCTTCATATTTACATTTCGATGAAAATCTGTCTCTCATAAATGGAGGGAAAAATCCAAATTTATGATACCGAACATCAGAAAAAGATTGTGGTTCAGCATTTATTTTATAAGTGTTTATTATAATATCCGGTGTTATACCTCTCTATGATAATACCTAAAATTAAGAGTATAACTATATTAATCAGCAAAATAAGCACATCATCGTCGTAAAAAATAAAATTACTCAAAAATTTCAGTTTGAATGTCATTTGCATCTGAAACCGAATAACAACCTGGGGTGCACAAATGTGCTCTTAAAAAGTTACTTTTAGGTAGGTACTACAAATGTTAAAAGTCTGATCATTATATGATCTATCAATTATTAAAAATTATCTACGTAAAATTTAAAAAATATGAAACTCAAAAATTTTAATTAAATATTAAAAAAATAACTATTTCTTAGCCTTCTCTCTCTCTTGTCGAGTTGGTCATTGCTACTTTGTGTGTTGAAAATCTCCAGAAAAAAAACTACTATCATGATTTACCATGCCAATATTTTTCTTTATCATACCAATTCAAATCTCGTTATAAGGGACAAAATGTTTGTTTTTAGTATCATTTATTTTAAAAATTATTAAATGAATATTAATTTAAATTAATTAACATAATTATATTAATAAGTAAAAACTAAGTTATTTATATTAATAAATTAAAACTAACTTAATTATATTAATAAGTAAAAACTAAGTTAATTATATTAATAAATTAAAACTAACTTAATTATATTAATAAATTAAAAACTAACTTAATTATATTAATAAATTAATATTAACTTAATTATATATTTTTGTTTAATAATTTTCGAGAGAAATTATGTTTTAAAAAATATAATTGTATACATATTCTTATTTCACATTTCCGTCTCTCTCTCTCTCTCTCTCTCCCAATTTACATTTTTCCTTTGCATTCTAAGTATTTGGCTATTGGTAGATGTACATTAATCTATGAAATTCCCAGTGAAAATGCTCTTCTCACTTTTTTACTGTTAGCTATCAGATGCCAAAAATTTAGTTTCAAACTAATAAATACAGTTGGACCCCAATTTAATTAATTTACCGGGACCGAACCTTTTATTTGTTAATTAGGGGTTATTCGTTATATCGGGGTCCAAACAAAATACAAATTTTTTCGCAATTACCTTTTGGAAATTCTGCAATAAGCAGCTACACAAAAAATCCACTGTTAGAAATTACACATCTTTTATTCCGCACCTAAAAATACTATTACTGAATGATTATGTTAATTGGAAACATAAAAACACTCATTTATAGATGTTTGACAATCCTTGACTCGAAAGAGTTCTTTTTCGACTTTATGCAGAGAAGAAAATACTTATACATCTTGCTGCATAGGGCAGTGTTTCTCAAACTGTGGGGCGCGAGCATATTGAAAAGTCGAAAACAAAAAAATATTTTAAAAATTATTAATTTACTAAAAGTAAATAAACAAAATACATTCTGAAATAATAAAAAAATAAAATACGAATTTACGCTGATATATTATACTTATAAATGTATCAGTGCTACACAATATTTTTTATAATTAATTTAACAATACTAAGTTAAGAAAAAGTTTAATAATTATCATTGACCTCTTAGGCCTCTGTCAAATATAAAATCACATACAAAAATCAACACTTATCAGTGAACACTTTGTACAGTTTATAATAAAAAAACCCTTGACTGCCAATTAAAAGTTACGCGATTCGCTTCCCAATGCCAACCGTTTTCAAAGTAGACGCACGTATGTAATGTACTGAGTGTGAGTGTGTGGGGGTGGAGGAATAAATAAGCAAATAACCTGAAATTAGCGGAAATCCTTCTCAAATATTGACAAGGTCCTTTTATTGCATTTCAAAGCCTTCGGAATCATTTTATGGAAAGCAGTGCACAGAAAAGGTTTTACTTTGGAAATACGTATATATGCGTCCCGGGAAATTGACGCTTTGGTTGACAGAAATGTTTATATAATCCGGTGGCACCTAAGAAGTTAAAGTTGTATCGTAGTTTTATCATCAAAGTATAGTATTGAATCCAATACATTGTTATTTTTTGAGAGGGGCGCGACTAAAATTATGATTGAATATTGGGTCGCGAGTATTGAAAGTTTGAGAAGCACTGACATAGGGTATGTATTCACAGTTTCCGAACAATGTAAATCCTTAGAAAATGTAACAGTTCTGATAGGAGTTATTTTTTTAAAAATCAATTTCTGCATCAGAATCGTTATTCATTATATCCGACAAATCAATAATTTCCTCAGTTTCAGCTGCACATATAGGCAGTCCATCATCAAACGTAACATGATCGTTAAAGTATTAAAATATCCTGTGCGTTATAGAGTGGGACGAGTTAAGAATGGAATTTCCTGTCCTATTCAAAACTCGTACGATAGGTTACACTTGTGACTTATCTGCACCTATGAAGCCTAATATTGGTCTTCACCGAAATTTGCTGCATGCAAGTTAAGTCTTTCTGTTCCAGACAAAGAGGATATGCCATTTGAAAATAAATCCATTTTTTTCTAATACAAACTAACAAAAAAAATTTAGCTGTTAAAATAATTCTTTAATTCGGGGTTTGTTATTCGTTAAATAGGGTTTTTCCCTCTATTTTAAACGGGGAAAGAGAAAAATTCGTTGCGATATTCGTTAAATAGGGGTTCAGTAAATCGGGGTCCAACTGTACTTATGTTACTTATTATTTATCATGTTACTATATTTATCATGTCTCTTTAAAAAAATTAAAACTGCTCCTGCTAACCAATTTATTTTATTAGGATATTTTATTCCTAAAAAATAACAGTAAATGTTTTCCCCAATTAAAATTGTAACTCTACCAAG
Source organism: Trichonephila clavipes (assembly GCA_019973935.1). Classification (NCBI taxonomy): domain Eukaryota; kingdom Metazoa; phylum Arthropoda; class Arachnida; order Araneae; family Nephilidae; genus Trichonephila; species Trichonephila clavipes. The sequence continues at coordinate 1,422,659 of BMAU01020946.1, forward strand.
GAATTATAAAGCAAATTATTGTTTTCCTTTTTGACATGTTAAATTCGAATTTTTTTACTATCGAAAGTTTTGCTATTTATAAGTAGTTTTTCGAAAGAACTGATTTGTATGTGTGTGAGAAATGCTTTTTTGAACAAATTCGAAATAATATTCGTCTATACATATAGGCTAAAAGTGAATAACAATGAATACTCCCAAGGAACTTCTGAAAATGCATAAAATCCAAGTATCAAGTGATATAGTTTTAAGTAATTTGAGAAAATTTCATCTGTGATTGCTCTTTTCCCTTTTTCCTTGTTTTCAGTAAACCAGCTTATCTCAAACTGAGACGCGCCCCTATAGGGGGGGGGCGAGATAACCCCACTTGGAGGCCACGAGTATATTGAAAAGTGAAAATACCAAGCAAAAGCAATTACTTTGCAAAAGAAAATCAGTTAGTAAATCCGAGTTTCATAATTCTTGATTTTTACTAAAGAAATCAACCACTGACTCGAACATAAAGAAAAAAATACCATTTTTAAACACTTAATCATTCGAAAATAATATAACTAAAAAGCCTGAAGTAGTGCTTTTTTGCACCTTATGTGATATTGAACATGTAACACCAACGGGTGTTCAGAAAACTATGCAAATTCCAGGATAGACGCAACTCCCCGAGTAATCTAAAATGTGTACATCTCCGGCATATATTAAGTAGGATGGTACACATGAGAGAAGAAACCTTCAAAAGAATCAACATCTTTGACGTTATTTCAGCAAGGAAATACTGCCTATTGCATATTTTTTTAATTGTTTCAGAGGACTTGAGCAATTTCAAATATTGCCAGGTTGCTACCAATGGAAGAAATTCTAACCGGCCCGAGGATTTTTTTGTATCGTAATTAAATGGATAAGAGCAGAATGGTCGAAACTTCAAATTTCAGTTATCATCCTCTTAGAGATGTCCATGGCGCACCGGCTGTGGTAAAGATGGTTGGAACAAGTAAATGGCAAGTTTAAGGGGTGCCGAGGCTGCCAAAGTGAAGTTACAACATTGAATCGATGCATCTACCAACAAACGGTGATAGCCCTCCAGGGTACATCTGTTTCCATTTTGTAACCACTACCTGTTGATCGGTTAAAAAAGGGGATTACACTCATGAAGTCCATTGAGAAGATTGTTTAAAACTCCATTTACAATGGTTCCAGGTAGAAAGCGATGTGGAATATGGAATGCCATTAAGCTCAGTGGCAATTAGGGATTGCAAAACCGGTACACCGGGATACCGAATACCGGTATTTCGGGCCATTTGTGCAATTTTGCAGTACCGGAATTCACAAGATTAAATACCGTTTTTTCGGTATTTAATAGAATTCTGTATTAACTAGAAAAATATATACTAACTGAAAATAAAGCAGAATTTTGTAAATCAGTGTTTCTCAAACTGTGGGGCGTGCCCCCTAGGGGGGTAACTCTACGAGGGAGGCACGAGCATATTGAAAAATTGAAAGCAAAAGATTATCTAAAAAAATTATTAATTTACTGAAAGTAAACAAGCAAAATACACTCTAACACAATAAAAAATAAAATACATATTTACACTGATATAATTCACTTATAAATGTATCAGAACTGTACAAAGTATTTTATAATTAGTTTAACAGTACAAAGTTAACAACAAGTTCGATAATTATCAGTGACCCCATGGGCTTGTATTAACACTTATCTTGATAATTTGTACGGTTTACAATTAATCCCTTAACTGCCAATTAAAATTACGCGATTCGCTCCCTAATGCCACCATTTTTCACGCAAACGCGTAAATGTGATGATTTTTTGAGGGGGGAGAGCAAATCCCCTCGTAAATAAGTAAATTCTTCGCAAAAACTGTCAACGTCCTTTTATTGCATTCCAAAGCCTTCAGAATTATTTTATGGATAGCATTGCCCAGAAAAGTTTGCACTTCAAAAAGATGTATATATATGAATGCTTTGGCTAAGCAAAACGTTTATATACACCGGTGTCACTTAAAAGGTTATAGTCGTATTGTAGCTTTAGCGTCAAAGAATAGTAGTATTGAATTCAATACATTGTTATTATATGGAGGGGGGCGCGATGAAAATTATGATTGAATATTGGGTCGCGAGTATTGAAAGTTTGAGAAGCACTGTTGTAAATATTAGATTTAATTTTGTCAATATTAGATTCTAAAATAAGTTGGAACAATTTACTCCTAATGATGGAACGATTTTTGAAACTGAAAAATCTAATTAAAAAAGCAATAATCGACTTAAACCTGCCAAATATTTTTTCCGATAATGAATTCGACTTAATATCCAGAACTCTGTCTCTGTTCTACTTCCAATGAAACTAGCTGTTGAGGCATTATTTAGGAGAGATTCTAAGTTATTAACAGCTAATACAACAATAAATTTCATGTTGAAGTCACTCTAAGAACAGCACACAGCTCTATCTGAAGAATGATATATTACATTGAAAAATCGAACAGAAAAAAAAGCATACCGAAACAGAAAATGTCTTACGGTATTTACATAATTATAATGATTTTAAAAATGGAAATGAAAAAGAAGATAATAGACTAACACCAATTCAAATTTGATCAAGTTATTACTAATTTTTTTTAAAATAATTTTACCCATAAACCTATACACACATTTAGAAGAATTCGGTACAGTTATCGAAGATGATGATAATATTAATGTCCATAGTGAAAAGGAATTGTCTCTTGAACAGAAAGTAGAACTAGCGATAGCTAAAAAATTTCGGCTAACAAAAATACAATACAGAAATCAGCTATATCTAAAACCGTATGACGAGAAATCGATTTATTTGAAGATGAGGGGTTTAGAGGTAAGAAAGGTAAGTCGAGGAAAAAGTATATAGCGCATTAGTAACAATACCACCAACTAGCGTAAATGCCGAAAGAGTATTTTCGACAGCTCATAATTTTTGAAAAAAAAATGCGTTCCAGGCTAAATAATAGTACAATTGATGCATTATGTTTTTTAAGGTCGCATTTTTAATAGTGCCACAGACTGAAACAGAACATTTACACTTTTTTGTGATTTAAATAAGTAAGATGCTCCTTTTTTTAAGTGATTCTTTATATAATGTTATAATTTATAAGTTAGAAATTATTTTCTGTGATGTGGTTACATTCTCTAATAATAAAACTGGCAAATATAAAACGAAGAAACACCTGCATTTTCTTTCTTTTTCTAATATTTCCACTACCGGTATCTCGGTATTAGGATTTAAAAAATACCGAATACCGGTATTGAACTTTTGGCCCGATATTGCAATCCCTAGAGGCAATTTAAGCTCATTTTGGGCCCTGGGAGCAGAAAATCTACATACCCCCTTGGTACTGGGGAAACCAGAAGATCTGGTTAAGTCCAGCTTATCCGGACCTTTCCGAGCCCCGGATAACCGGAACTGCACAAGGTCGTGTTCTCTGACGAGTCACATTTTTTTTGTTCAATGATAGTCGCAGTGAACGAGTGTGGCACTGACATGGTGAAAAGCCCAATCTGGCAGAATCTGCGGAAAACCCACACCAAGCAACTGCGTGGCATCATGGTTTGGAGCACCATCGAATACTCTTTTGGTTTGTACTCAAGGCACCATGAAGCCAAGAGATACGCGGTTGATGCTCTGCGGAAAGTGACATTCCCCTTCCTTCGGGGAATGTTCATACTACACCCATCTGACAACGTGCTCTGCAAGAGATACAAATACTTCTCTGGCTACCATTCTTCCCTGATCTCTCACCAGTTGAACATATCTGGGATGTGATTAGACACAGCTTGTATGTCCACCTCCGAGTTCAGAAAGCAAGCTAAGGATAATGGTTGATGGAGAATCGTCATTCAAAGGTAAAATTATTGACTCTGTATGTAGCTGTCTATCACTCTCCGAAGTGGTCCTACAAAAATACTGAACAACACTATAATCCCTTAATTTTTAATAATATCCTTTTAATTTTTCTATCTTCCTTTTTTTAAAAAATGCTGGCATTCAAGCTAATAAGTTATCTAAAATGTTTAATTATTATTATTATTTAATCTAAAATATTTAAATGTTCAGCGATTCTTTAGCTCACTTAAATTTGTACAGAATTAGTGTAAAGCCATGTATGGAAATTATTATGCTCTTAAAATATCCCATTACGTGCAACACACTTTTATAAATTTTAAGATATTAGGAATTTTTTGCCGCTTTCACTTTTTCTTAGTGAATAAAATGACGAAAAAGCTAAGAAATTGAAGGAAAAAATGTTCCAGTTTTAAAATGAGAAAATACTGGTGAAAGATTATAAAAGACTACATTCACAGGGCATACTTTGAACAAAAAAAATTATGAAGGAATAATTAATTTTTCAACATCAATGTGTGTTACATTTTTTTTTTATTTTCATTTTTATAATGACCCAAGAGATAAATTCTTTTACATTTAAATTTTTTACAAGAAATAGAACTTTTTATTTTTGTCACTATACCAGAAATCGCTTTAAAAGCACATACAACATAACATATTTATACAAGTGGATGTAAATTTTGTAGTAATGCAGTGATTTTTTAAAATGTAGATCAAAACAATTTTATTGTTTCGTGAAAAAAAAACACGCAACAAACATTTCAGTTAATTAATTTCATAACTTTTTCAGCAATCCCTGTACCCGTTTTTATGTTTTCCGGGGGGGGAAAACGTATTTTGCATAAAATAACTGCGCACTATAAGTGACATCAGGTCTTACTAAAACAATTCTTACTTTTACACCAGGAAGCAGTATTTCTCAGTTAACCGGCACACGCGGCATCAAAATCAAACCATAAGACATTTTTTGTCCATTTTTGACTGAATCCTCGATTTTAAAATTGTTGGATATCGTAAAAATTTGTTTATACCTTTTTAATGCAGTAATTAATGTTTCACTTCAAAGATTCCGTTCTAAGATACAACGTGGTGAAGAGAATTAATTTATGGCACTTCTTTTAAATACTTCTCAGTCATACTCTTACCTGCAGTACAAAGCCAGATGACGCCATCTATCGAAAGAAAAGTATACTACTATCCAGAACTTTATCGCTTGCTGGGGAACACAGCAGGTGCTCCACTAAGAATGCAATCACAATAATCCTTTCTATTCCTTCCCAACTTGTATGCGAAGATAATCCCAGCTCCTGATAATCTTTAATTCCCTAAACCACGTCCGTTTTTGTCCCCTATTCCCTCTACGTATCCTGCTGAGGTGGATTAAGAGAGAATTAATTTGTCTCCGAGAAACGAAATATCTTTTTATTTTATTTAATTTATTAATTTCAGTGAAAGATTGCAACTGAAAAATCTTGTAGTTTTTTTCTTATTAAAAACTGCTTTTCTAAGAATGTTGTTCATAATCTTACAAATAGGAATTAATGTGTTAAGATTTTGTTGACAGCTGATTTACATAAAAAAACATGTTTTTAACAGTTTTTTTCTTCAAAATAATTTTTAATTTGTCATCTATCACATATGTCTCCAACACTCAGTTTAACTTCTCCAACACTATTTTTAATTTATTCCAAAGTAAAAAACAAATGATAGCGATTTTCACTTTTAAGTGAAATACTGTATTAACTATTTTATACATTGTTTATTCCGGCGTATAACGCTTAACTGTACTTTCAAACTGCATTAAATAATTGTTAGGTGTATTCCTCGTAAAAAGTGCACCAATTTTTATTTATTTATTTTCTTTTTATGAAGAAACCTGAAATGTACATGTGCAATGCTCTTACCTTTTGACAAAAAAGTTTGCATAAAGACAACTGATAACGAAATATCTCACTTTATTGTAGTGCTCTTTTGCATAGCGGATAGTACAACATTAAAATCCATGGTTATATTTAAAAGAAAACCGATGCCAAAACTTAATTTTCCGAAAGGTGTTTTCATGCCTGTCCACGAAAAGGATGTATGGACGAAAATGGTGTAAAATTGTGAACAAGAAATGTTTGGTGAAAACGTCCAGGTGTTTTAAAGAACCCAGAAAGTCTTTTAGTATGCTCAAATAGCATCTAATGGATAATACATATAAATTACTGATAGAGTGAAACATACACACACATGAAAATTATTCCAGGTGGATAAACACCATTAGTTCTACCTTTGATTTCGGGTATCTCAATAAAACATTCAAAGCAAATTTAAAACTACAGTAGAATGTATGTGTGTGCGTGTGTGTCATGGAAACTGTTTTTTTCTTGAAGATACTAGTCCGGTTAGAAAATGTGACATATACAGACGAAAAGACAAGGTGTTAACTACATGTGTGGAGAATGATTAGCACTGAACTGTAACACACTAATTTATTACGTTAGTATACAGGGCAATATAGTGTTCACTGTGCAAAAGAATGACAACACAGTACACAGTGCACCCTCCGTGCTACTGTACGGTATAATAAGGCATTATTTCTAAGGGCATCCACTAATTCACTGTGATATTCCATCGCATTTTTCCCTCGGAGAACGGCTATTTTGATGTAAGAATGCTGCTCAACACGGGTTACTTCCATCACACGACACTCAACAACTGACTGATTTCACAGCCCTCGCTACGCTACTACCAGCTATCCCAGAGCCTTCTGTTCTTTTGTAAACACACTATGTCTACAGAGCTTCCACGTGACAGATATACGTTTGGGATCCATTCACATATATACAAGAAAAAAAATATTCGTATATTTTCATTACTTAAGTAGTTTAAGTGGTGGAAAATTTATATATTTTTAAATTATAATAATTAGTTTTTAAATTTAAATTAAATTTTAATTTTTCAAATTAAGCAAAATTAATCCTTTTTTATTTGTTAACAACTATACGGCAGTTATTTTAGAAACATTTTTAAAATATTAACTTACGAATTTTTAATATATTATATGCATAGGTTAAACAAATAAAACAGTGCGTACCAGATAATAATTATCGCTGAAAAGAAGGTAGGATTCTTAATATACTCTCAAAAGTTGTGCGAAATAGTTCTCCATATTCATACATCACTTTCACAGAATATTGATTTCGGATACTTTTGAACTGAGTTTAAAATATCGAGAATATGAATAAATTACAACACATTTCTTCGAGAAATATTTAGTGCTTTATTTGGTTAAGAATTCTTATGAAGTTGAGAGTCGAAAACAGCACGGCACATTTGTATTTTGTATATATGCTCACATCATGACTGCTAGACTAAGAAAGTACAATTTCATTATGTTTTTTTCTGTCATTGTTTGCCTTTCTTTTTATTTTAAATCTCTTTAAAGATATGACGATCATTCGTTAGTCGTTCGTCATTTTTTGAAACCAATAATATTTTGGATATTTCAAAACACTTTTTTGTCTAGGATTTTTTTGTATCATAAACATCATAATAAATAGTCCAGTTTCCTTCTTGTCTATACTTGGCTTGACTGTATTTGAGAATATTAGTGAGGTTACTTTTATATATTCCCCATGCAACAGAAGATTTATAACTTAATATATAGCTGTTATTAATTTATATGTTTCCTTAAAGTTTTTTTTATTTAATATATTATATCATATAATTTCATGTTTTTATGGAATTTTTTAAGTTACTTTTAGCAGTTCATTACTTTTTTCAAATTCTGTGAATTGATAAATTAAGCAATTTTGAAAAATTAATCATGTTCTTTTTACTTATTGCTATTATATGAATTTTTAAATAATAGCTGCATGAAAACTGAAAAACAAAGTTGCATATTTACTAGGCTAAAAAATATTTTAACACTTTTAAAAAATCTATATCAATACCTTGTATTTTTGACAAAAAAAACCCGCTTTAATAATAAAATTTTCCAAAATATCAAATAAAACAAAGAAAAGGGAATCATAAATATTTTATCATTTTTCAATTCCACTTTAACTATATATATATATATATTTATTTATATATATCTTGTTCAAATTTTCAATCGTTAATAAAATACTTTCTATTCATCCAATCAAGTTCAAATAAAAATTTTTAAACTTGTAATGGATGACACTTCCTGTTAATACAGTTTTTCAAACATTAATTCATTTATTTAATTTAATTAATTACCGGCTTTCCACGAAAACTTATATTCGTCTCCATTGTTGTAACAATGCAACTGTTAAAGCAATGACAAATTGATTTATTAAATGAATATTAACGTGCACTGTTCAGCTACACGAGGGCTTTTGGCGACGGACCACGTAATTTTGAACCATGGTCAAGTGACGTGGACGACACCTGAGCTGGCAACTCAAAGGTTTTTTTTCCTGCTACAAAATTTCCTCGTGTCACTCTAATATAAATTTTTATTATTCCTTGTTTTGATAAAAAATAGGCTCTTCGTGTTGGAGTCTATATTTTCTAAAAGTTATAACCCTTTTTCAATTAAACTGGGGTTTTCTGTCAAATTCCCAACACACTGTCATTCGATCTTCTGATTGAACTGAGTCTAAAGTCTTCGTTTCTAGACCCAGTTCTTCATTTTACTTCATTTGGATGAAATAGCAGTCTCTCATATCTGAGAAGAAAAAAACAAATGTCATATAACAATTATAACTTGTATTAACAAACACACACTCCACAAAGAAAAAAATAAATAACACAATAAATTATTTTAGCTAAACGTCAATTCTACGCGATACGTCCGGACATATACATAAGCTAAACAGAAACCGAGGAGAGAGTAATCGAGTTATGTAGTACTCAAACAAAAAACGAATTGACGATATTTGAAAATCGCGTTACTCAGAATTCGCGTAAGTCTGGGTCGCGAAAATCGAAGTACTTCATTCTATTTCAACATCCGCCGATTGATTGAATGTTAACGTCGCACTGCTCAGCTACACGAGAGCTTTTGGCGACGGACTACGTAATTTTGAACCATGGTCAAGTGACGTGGACGACACCTGAGCTGGCACCCCCTCTCCTAACTACCACACCACACCAACGGGAGGACGTTTCAGCTCTAGACAGATTTAACGTGCATCGCTGCCCTACACGGCGGGTCTTTAGTGGTACTGGGCTTGAACTCGTGACAAGGCAAGCCACGGTCCGATACCTATACCACTCGGCAACCACGGCCACTCAATATCCGCCGAAGAGTTTTCAAAAAGATTATATATAAATTTCGTATACAAGGATAAAGTGTTGCATGTTTCCTATTTTATCGCCTCTTTGTGTGTCTGAAGTAGCAAATTTCATTTTAAAGTTGAATTGCTCATTTGTTAAACTAAATTGCTCTATACTGCATTACAAGTTATAAAACATTATATTACAAGATTCAATACACACAGTATCACAAACTGAACAACTAAATAATACCTCAAAATCTGTATATTATTTAACAAGAGATTTAAAAATTTACTTCCAATGTAAGCATTTCTAACCAAAAACTTATCTACAAAAGGCCCATTTCGGCCATTCCGTAAATTTAATATTATTAATGCAATTAATTCAGGTTTTGAAATTCAATGGAAGTTAATATTTATAAAACACTTTGTATTAAGTCACTTGATTGGTTTAAGGAGGGATATAGAAATAAACAGTACTTCAAAGTTTTTTGACAAAGATTGTGGAATCTATCTCTCTTAATTTAAACAATTATCTCAGTGATTTAAACCATTAATCCGATAAAAATGCAAACTCACAGATAATTTACTATATTAAACTGCTTTGAAAATTGAGATTTTGATATATTTGAGTATATTCTATCTGTAATAAAAATTTATTTGATATGGATCAGATACTTAAATTCTTAGAACACAATAACCTTAAAATATTGAACAGAAAATTTTCAATAGCCTTCAACACAGCGAAGCACCTTGGCAAACTACTATAAACTCATGTTAACCAATACTTGGCATGTATTTTCTCTAACCGTCTACCCACCCTATATCCAAAAAATGAATAATACAAACTTCACCACCCTTTTACCGGAACGAATCTATTTCGAACAGAATCATCGAGCGTGATCCTCCACCCTGAACTGTTTTCGGAATTCCAAAACACATGTTCGAATAGCGTTAAAACTCCCTTCATTAGCATACGACCACGTGTCGGCATACGCCTCACGTGAGCAACTTTTACCAACGGACTCTGTCAGTTTCTGTCACACGATACCCCCTTCCCTTCCAACAACAAAGGGGGTCGACAACAGCAGGTTCTCTGTTTTGTACAGCCTTCCCCCTCTCTCTTAATTAACGCTGATAAGTCAGACCACACAGGGCTGACATACAAGGCACCGGGAAATTAAATTCTTCCATCGCCTGGTGATCCTACATAAATAAACTTTCATAATTACAAGGCTTCCCCGGCGATACGTGAGGTGGATAAGTAAAATGGAAAACAACTACTACAGATGAACTTGTAACTTTTGTGGAGAGATTTCACATGTGCACAGAATTGCATCTTCGCATAAGTAATGTGTGAAGAGTTATTAAATTATAAATATATTCTTACACTATATAAAATGGATCATATGTAAGAATCATATTAGTTTTGTGAAAATGGTGAAGCACCACATGCCTGTCTTATACCAGTGGCACACACAGGAATTTTTCAAGGGGATGTCCTGGGTTGAAAGTCCATCATTCTCGTATCATGCACCAATACACCACCCAACATATTCTTTTAGTTTTGTCAATTTTCGGCAACAAAAAAACAGTAAATAATTAGCATTAATTAAAAAAATTAATTATTAATAACAAATACTTAGTTAAATTTTACGTACTATATACATAGAATTATAATCAATCGGAAAAAAATCAAGGGTTATGAGGGGAGAGGGTCTGGACCATGGCACCACCCCCTTGTGTGCGCCGCTGTCCTATACTATCTATTCCGATTCCATGTCACTACTTTACTGGACAGTTGATAAGGCAATTAATAACTTTTTCATCTTTTCCTAATATGTCATTTTTCATCAGCTAAAACTTATTTTATTGTATAATATAAAAAGATTTACGATATATGAAATATTTTGTCTAGATTATGACATTCCTAAAAATGGAAAATAGATGAAGAAAAGTATTTTATGTCTGTACTTCTGGATAAAAAAGAACATTCTCATTCTTCCGTATTATTAAGAAAACCTAATAAAAAATATTAAGTTCTTTACTTCACTCTTTTCCAGAGCGTGCTTTCGAAAGAACCCCCTAAAACAGCGATTCTTAAAATTTCGATCGCCGTGGCCTCTCTTAATGTATCAGCGTGACTTCGCGGATCCCTGTGGCCTCATTAAGAAAAATAAGCTAACATTTTTAAGACACATAAACTAATAAAAGTAAAGCAATAATAAGAAAACAACAATAAAATAAAAGTTTGACATTTCAGAAATCAGAACTCTTGATAATTGCAACGATTATTAGTACAGTATTCTCTCACATTACTGTTGGATCTATTTCTGTTCATTCGGAACGTCAAGGGACCAATAGCTGATATCCTCATACTAGCTATAACTAATCAGCAAAATGATTTTATTCGATATTTAAAGTTTTAATTTTGAAAACTTATTCAGCGTTGTGAGGAATCTGTACGCTCGTACCATTTACAACTCCTTTGAATCGACCTTGATAACTATTCAACTAAAAAATTTAATCAGTGATAGGCACAGACACAAAATTCTTCTAACAAGCATAATTGTTTTTTTAAGTCAAAATCATATATTTCCCTCTAATGTTAATGATGTGATTCTTACCTACTATTGTTATTATTATAAAACTTTAAACGAAATGTATAAGGTGTTTATAATTCAAATTCTACTTTCAAGTCCTGTAAAAAAAAGAACAACCTGTCAAAGAGACTTTAAATTTGAACTGAATATACTTCAAAAGAGAGAATGGTATTGCATAAGAAAAACTTCAAAGTGTATCAATGAATAGCGCTGTAACAACATAACGAAAGTGGATTCGGCTACAAAGGGCATTTTTAATTGAATTGAGATGGCTTTGGCATGAATTGCACATTTAACCAACCCTGCTATTCAATGTGCGCGATTCTTTCGGTTCTCTGACGGAAAAGATGATTTCCAAATCATTCAACAGTTGTACTGTTATTTAAAAGCCCATCCACCACGACAAGGTCATACCACATTGGAAGGGAAAAATCGGTTTTTAATTGTCCTTGGACCAAAAACCGTATAAAAAGCAACAATAAAATAGCCTACGAATTTTTCTTATACCATACCATTCCCTCTTCAAGCATATTCAGTTAAAATTTGAAGTCATTCTGAGCAATGGTACTTTTATTTGTGCATTTTAAAGTGAGACTTTAATTATAATCACCCAGTATAAATTAATGTAACTATAGGTCATATTAACAAGAAGAAAAATAGAACGATTCTATTTTGAAACTTAAGTTGGATCTATGCAATCCTCAGTTCCAGCTTGTAATTAATGAAAGCTTTAACTACACATTCCCACTTCAGATAAAAAGCGAGTTCATAATTCACCAACTATAAATTCCTAGAGGAGTCAATCCTCTGAATCTGAAGAAATCATAAAGATAAGAATTAAAAATGAGAGAGAGTGTTTTGGACCACATCGGCAAGAGTTAAATAAAATGATCCCTTTATTCAGCCAGACTTACTTAACAATAACGTATAACTTATTACCTATAGCATATTGAAAATTAAATTATCAGCTATAAATTATTAAAAATATATTTATCTAAAATAATTTACATAAGCTAAAAATAGCATCAGATTTTGTACAATGATCAAAAATCGGTCTTTTTTTAAAACTTTTCTCTATATTTCATAGTTTTAAGCCACTGATTCTCAAACAATGTGCAAAACTTTTCTCAAACAATTTTTTTTTAATTTTTAACTATACTCTGAGAAAAAAAAGTAAAAAAAATTCCGGAATCGAACCATTCAGCCGTTTTATAGAAATAAACTATTCATAAAATAGTAATTGACCATCTGACAACACGGGAGGAGAGAGAGTTATACATTACTCCCCAAATTTAGATATAAAAATATTTTATTCAGTTCGAATCCGTTTGTGATGTATATGAATTAACTTTGAATGAAGAGAAAGAGTTGATTTCAATACATTCGGTCGAGTCAATTAATTCATTTTGGATCAAAATTTGAGGCGACTATCTCATAGTAGCCAAAAAATCTTTAAAAATATTGTTACAATTTTTAGATCTTATTTTGTGTGAATTCGGATTTTCAGCATGAACAAATATAAAAATGAAAAAAAGATCGAGACTAAAAAATAAGTGAAGAAATGAAAGTGGCATTATTATTTTAACGACCAAATATATATGAAATTATGAAAAATCCTGAAGCTTAAAATTCTCATTAAACGTATTCTTACGAAAATTTGTAATTAATTACTCAATAAACATTTTGTTGTCTTTGTCGTAGATGATATGCTTGCAAATATTAATGCCGCTAATAAATTTCTGATTGAATTCTGAAACAAGGGGGAAAAAATTTGTACATATTTTGAGATTTCCTTACAAGTTTCAAATGACAAATAAATATCGAGAGATGATAATAACGTTTAGTTTAATGAACTAATGATGGACAAAATAATTAATGATGATATTACTCATCACAGGGACGTAGCTATCGCCGTATCAATATACGAGGCCCCCAAGCTACAGGAGTCCCAACATGTGTAACTACGGTCCCACTAACAGGGCTCCCATACGTAAAAAGGGCCCTGGAGGAATTTTGATACAGAGCCCCTTAGAGCTAACTACGCCAGTGATTCATCCTTTAAAGCGGCCGCGGTAGCCGAGTGGTATAGGTATTGGATCGTGGCTTGCCTTGTCACGAATTCTAGCCCAATACCTCTAAAGACCCGCCGTGTAGGGCAGCGATGCACGTTAAATCTGTCGAGAGCTGAAACATCCTCCCGTTGGTGTGGTGTGGTAGTTAGGAGAGGAGGGTGCCAGCTCAGGTGTCGTCCACGTCACTTGACCATGGTTCAAAATTACGTAGTCCGTCGCCAAAAGCCCTCGTGTAGCTGAACAGTGCAACGTTAATATTCAATCGATCAATCAATCAAGACTCATCCTTTAAAAAATTAGGGATTTTATAAAAAAAAAATTCATAATTTTCCAACTTTTATTTAGCTTTAAGAGTCTACTTAACCTTATCAGTCATCATTACGACAGTAGTAAAATGTGTTTATCTAAAGTAAAAATAATTAAAACTTACATAATATATATATATGCCAAAAGAAACTGAGTAACTTAAGTTTAAATACAATTCGAGAAAATCAATTGATGACGAACCTAAAAGTAAGAGATCAAGGAAAAGGATTTTTGAATTTAACTGAATAATTATAATGCATGTAAATGACTACATATTATTTATTTGGTATTAAAATGGGATGCTGATTTTTTTACAAAAATTTCTCTCTCCCTTCCCAAGAAAAAGGCCAACAATATAGCAAATAGGAAAGAATCAGCAGAAACTTTGTATTTCTCCTATTACCTTCCCTAGAGTTATACTGAGTTGTATTTAAAAAGTTTTCAAATCCTGTAGTGTAGATAATACTATAATGATAAAGATTCATTAGGTTCTTGTATCCAATAATTATATGGAATGGTGGGTTCTTCATGAACATACAATATTATTTCCTTGACAATCGATTTAATGCATTCTTATTTCTTCTGTCAACTGAATCATATCATCCTTGATAGATACCTCTCACCACGAAACAGATATCCCCCTCCCAAAACACTATCTACTTTAAGCCTCTATGATATTTTCTAAGCCTGCATTATATTCCCTCTCTCTAAATTATAATGTTCACGTACGTTTTTTTTTTTAAATAGAATCTTACTAAATGTTTGTATTTTCGAGATTAAGAGACAACGTCTTTTTTCAGAAAACTAAGTCTATAACCGGTACTTACATATATTCAGGATTTAAGTGATTCATTAAACTTGTCACCGATTCATTAAGAGTTCACATGTTAAGTTTTATTCTACTTACAAATAAATGTCCTTTGATTTTTTTTCTTTAACATTAAGAAAGCTGCAAAAATATTAATTTTAAATACATTAGTTTAGAAAACTAATCAAAGGTGTTATGGGGAGGAAGCGCTGAAATTAAATGGCGTGAGAGCCTTTAAACACACACGTGCTTACATCTATTCGTGGTCTGTGGGCATTCTGACAGAGTTGTACTACACTGCTGGACAATTGCTAAGGACGGATCACAAATTGCTATGTAGCATAACATTAAGCGAGACATGAGGCCTAGTAGAATAAAATATAGTTGCCACACTGTTCAGACATTAGAATAAAGAATATTTATTGTTCTGAAAGTACAAAAGCTGTGAAACATCTGAAAGAAAAAAAAATGTTCATTTGATCTGCGTACGGAGAAATGGAACAATGCATCTAAAAGTCAGCAGGCACCTTAAAGAAAGGTATCAGTACGGGATATGTCCACCGTGGAGTGTGATGCAACATTCCACACGTCGTACCATACTTTGCACAACATTATCCAGCAGCTGTTGAGGCAATTTATCCCATTCCTCTGTGAGTGCACGGATGAGGGTGTTCTTGTTTGTCGGAGGATAGTTTCGACCAGCAACTTGCCTCCCCAAAGCATCCCACACATTTTCAATGGGGTTTAGATCTGGAGAACGCGCTGGCCATACGAGACGTTGAATACCCTCGCTGTCTAGACAATCCTGAACAGCGAGTGTTCGATGACATGTTGCGTTGTCGTCCATAAAAACAAATTTATCACCGACAGCACCTCGGAAAAGACGAACATGAGGAAGTAGAACTTCATCAATGTATCGTTGGCCCGTCATAGTCCCATTCGCCACCACATGTAGGCGAATGCGGCCATTGATCATGATCGGCCCACACCCTGATACTGCATGTCGGATATCGGTCCTTTTCCTGGATATTTTCTGGACGATAAGCAGTACCACTCTCGCGCCAGATCATTTGGCGTCTACAATCCGATGACAGACTGAACCTACTCTCATCTGAGTACTCCCAGTCTATTGTGATGCTCACTACACCATTGCAAAGGGGCAGTATGGTGCTGTCTGGTCAATGGGACACACACAACAGGTCTGCGTGCGTATAGTCCTCCTCCCCTCAAACGTCTGGCAACAGTTTTTCGGGAGATCTGCTTTCCTGAGGCAGCAAGAAACTGATTTGCCACCTGCTGAGCTGTGGTGCACCTGTTCCTTTTTGCTGATAGGACGATATATCTGTCTTCTGCAGGCGTCGTACTTCTAACACGGCCTCCCCGTGCCGTCTACTACACATTCCAGTAGTTTTAAATGACTTCCACAGCCGTGAAACAACGCTGTGAGCGATGTCGAACTCCCTGGCAACATCTGTTATTTTTCGCCCTTCTTCGATCTTTCCAATAATTCGGCCACGCATAAAATCATCTAATGTGATGTCGGTAAGACATGCCAAAAATTTTAAGTTCGTCTATTAAATCTTTTCTGTAAAACTTTGACTTGAAACAACAACTGTCCACACGCGTCAAAACCTTTAAAGCTCTTATGAACGCTATCACGTGATGAACAAACGTGGGGAAAAAATTGCATACTCATACTTCTTCTTACTAATATCCCGCACTTATTCTAATTTTCCACATTTTGCTTCCTTTCATTTTGTGGTTGCTATGGATGATAGTGTTATCCGTCCTTAGCAATTGTCCAGCAGTGTATTAAAACAGGTGCCAGAGATGTTGATAGTCTTTACTAAATGTTTCGAGAACATTTTTTTGCAGCACACTCCATTAATCTACTGAATCTTCAATCATGAATATTATTAAGCATATTTGAAATGCCTTGCAACGTGTTGAACAACAAAAAAAAATTGATCTTGATCACCACATATACCTTCTCGGGATGGTGGACTGCTTTTCAAGAATCGCTGTGAATTACTTCTAAAATACCTTTAAACATTAGTGAAGCTCTAACCATGTCATGTTGCGACAGATGTACCACTTTTAATCGAAACTAAGCCTCACTTTTTTTCGAATGTTAATGCTAGTGAAAATCAGAGGCGGCTTAGAATTGAAGCACGAAAAATTCGCTGAATGCTGTAAATTTCACCCCTTTGGAACAATTACGGATTCATTTTTGTACTTAACATATTAATATTGGTAATGTAAATTAATTGTTCACTTCTTATTAATTCTAATTTTAAAATTTTTTTAAAAACTTCGCAAATTTCGGAGAGATTAATAACTTTTTTTAAAAATTAATTATTATTTTTTTTCTCAAAATGTATTGATAATTTGAGGTGTGGCTTAGAATAGATGGTGGTTTAAATTCGAATAAATACAGTATGTTAATAAAGAGACCAACACGATAATACGTAGATAGGTATATTTTATTTGGACTTATAGATTAGTATTTACAGAATTTTGATAAGATTTAATATTATGTTGTTCGGATTTATCACTAAATTGGCTAATTGAATTTTTGTCCCTATATTGTATAGGAGTATCATTATGACTGAACTAATTATCAATTACATTATGATTATACTCCAAACGTACTCTGCCAGAAAGTTAAAGTCAAAAGAGAGAGCGATTCTCACAAATGAGCAAATAATGTTTTTAGTACTTATTTCAATAACACTTTTCATCCAAAGATCTTATTCCAATATTTGACTTCCCAGTAACAAAATCTTACTTGGAATGAATAGAGTATTATACACGATGCTTTTCATGTATCCCAAAAATATTAATTCACATTTTAAAATTCAAGTTATTATCATGTCACAAAGTTTCTGGTGCACTTTTGAACATTTCATGGCAAGGCAATTGTCTAATTTAGAATTCTGAACATTCAACTTGTAATGGATTCTCACATATTTTCAATTAACCTTTGGGAAAATCTGTTTTGCTGAGTGCTTAATTTGCGACCCTCATCCTGCGAAGGAACCTTGATGTGTAAATTAAGATTGCTATTTTAAGAAAGCTAAAGTAGGAAAGTAGATGATGATATTATAATTGTATGGAGATGAGTGTGCAAATGTAAGGTGTGTAAGTGAATCGACAGGTTAGCAGGAAACGTGTAGTTTTTGATAATCATATACAGAAGCAGGCGTTTCTGAAGACTGAACCTACTTGGCTTTTCCTCTAAGCCATATATTAAGCAATCTTTATTATTTTTAGTCAGAATTCGATGTTTATTTTGTTGCTCTTACTATTTACTATTGAGTTATTGTGATTAGATTAAATGAAAGTTGTTAAGTTTTACAAATGTTTAATGATCATTTTTCTTGAAGGAGTAGTACGTGCTGCAATTCATTTCAAACTTTTTAAAAGTTCATCTGTTTCTTTCTACTTGCATGTGATATTTTCTTCTATCTATACATAGATATTTCTTAAATATCCGGTATAATAAATACAACATAATTTTATACTTTTGATGCAGTTATAGAAATAATAATAATAATAATAATAATAATAATAAAACATCTTAAAGTAAAGTTAAATTCCATTCCTGATACTGTAAATCAGTAACGAAATCGCCAATCAAAGACGTCAAGGTTGAAATTCGAAACTGGATTCCGCTATACACCCCTTTTGAAACAATAAAAGTTTACGTCATAATAAATTATAATTAAACTTCAAATGCACATGAAACAAAGTTGGAAAATTTTGGAGAATGAGAATAAAGTCGAAATTAATTTTTCGGTTTTTTAACTTAAGTTAGAAATTTACTTTCATTTTTAAAAGCAGGCCTTTATAACAATTTTAATATGCTAATATGAAAAAATAAACATTTATATACGTCTTTTTGTACAAAAAAATGTTTAGCGTGTGATCGGATACCAATCTGCCACAGAATTAGAATAATTTTTACTAAATGAACTATTTTCTATAATAAATTAAAGATTGAATATTACATCTGCTAAATATCATACACTCCTTTTAAACTGCTTTATTTATAATTTAAATTCAGTTGCTGACAATTTGATTTTACTCAACTACAAAAGAAAACTGTTTTCAACTCGTTTAATAAAGTTTGCATTAGAATAATTAACAAACGTTTAATGGTTTCCTGAAGTTTTAGTATGTGATTATATAAAGCAAATGTGTGCATCATAAAATATACGCAAGATTCCCAATTTCCATAAATGTAAAACTGTCGACATAAGCAATGCTCTCTTCATTTTCTTTAATTATTTAGATTTTTTTTATTTACTTTTCTTTGTTAATCAGCTCAGCGCACACAATGCATACAAAATTAATGAAGTTTCGTGATGTTGTGCCAAACATGAAATTCAAATGAGAAAGAAAAGTTTGATTATTCTCAAAAAAATTATTAATTGCAAAAGAAGTAAAGGGGAGGGGGATACACACTAATCCAATTAAAGGAAAACTTAGTGTGACCGAAAATACAAAACGAAAAATTCTAATTGCAAAACCGCAATTAAGCAGACGATTTGAAAAGTTCCACTCAGAATTCTAATGAAAAGCTAGTATGATTACTCCACAGTCAATATTTACATATTCAAAGCATTCGGTAAATTCAAAAATTTTTCATCTTCATCCCCTTGTACTCTCCACACACACTTTCCCAATAATGAATCGTTTCCACCCAGAAAAGATCATGCAACTAATTAAAAATTTAAAACAACAAGTAAAGTTAATTAAACTAACATTTACCTTCCACGAACTCTGTTCCAGAGGTTTTCCGTTCCGGAAAATTGCTTATTTGGGAAAACGGGAAAAATAATGAAAGAAAAAAATCACTTATTGTTTCTTTTGATTAATATTTTTCAAGGAGTTGATACATCGCACAATGACTGCAATGAAATGCTACGTCTGTGAAAATTCACACGCCGCTGACAATTTCTCGATGTATTTCTACCAACTGCAAGAAGAAAAAAAAGCATTGAAAGATAGTGGAAAAATCATTTCGAATCCAATTAAAGTTCTTCTTTTTCTTTTCCTTATAACATGCGATGACAAGTTTCTTATTAATGAGATTTTCTGCTCCTAATTTCAAATCTTACTGTTTTTACTCTTATTTTTTTGTTGTTGAATGCGTTCGGTTCAGCTCTTAAAACTTCATGAAATATTTGCTTATCGGAATTTTTTTTTTATATAACTAAAAAGGTTCTCTTTTTAGTTTAAGCAAATATTTTTATTTATTTATCATAATTTATTGTTTTTTTAGCGAAAATGGTTTAGAATTGAGGATTGTATTTATTTTTTTTATGAATGGAACAATAAAAATATGTTATATAAATGTAAAAGATGGTGGAAACTTATATATATAGTGTCAATTTTATATATATAGTGTCAATTAGAATCCTACATTTCCTAAAAAAGAAAAATTAAAACGAAAATCAAAATTATAATAGGTTGATTGCAATATACATCTGTTCTAAAATAGTTTTTGCTTATTGTTCTAATTAAAACTAAGAAAGCACCATGAAAAAATGCTGTCAACTACATCTTATTAATAGACAGTCTTTATTTGCGTATTAAAAGTACATATAAAAATGTATATTTTGTGAATTTTTAGTTGTGTTATAATAAACCAAAACAAACTTGAAAAAGAATTTCGAAAACTTTTTAATCCAGCTACATTGTCCTTGAATCAAAAAATAAATTCAAAATAAAAAGATTAAATCAATGAAAGGCGCATATTGAGCTTGAAGATTTACGCTGCATTCAAATTACAAAAATTAAAAATTTAAAAAAAAGGATAAAAAGATAATGAAATGTATCTAAAGAAGTAATAAATTCAATGCGTATTTGCCATTACCACAACATTAAAACAAACCCGTACGCACATTCACATTCGAAAACACACACACACATATACCTGTATATGTGTGTGACATACTCTTAGACTACCGCAATGCTTCTCAAACTTTCAATACTTGTGATCGAATTTCCAATCATAAATGCATCGCGGCCCCCTTCTATACAATAACAACGCATTGAAAAAAAAATTCAATAATAATATACTTTAACTAAAGGTACTAAACGACATTAATTATAAACCGTACAAATTATCAAGATAAGTTTTAGATTTTGTATATAATTTTATGACATGCCCATAGAGTCACAGATAATTGTTAAAATTGTTCCTAACTTATACTGTTAAATTAATTATGAAATACATTGTGCAGTACTGATACATTTATAAGTGTATTATATCAGTGTACACGTGTATTTTATTTTTGAGTATGTCAGAATGTATTTTGTTGTGCTTCCTTTCAGTAAATTAATATTTGTTTAAAAATAATCTTTTATTTTCGACTTTTTGATATATTCGCTCCCTCCACGCATGGTTATCACGCCCCCCTAGAGGGGCACGCCCCACAGTTTGAGAAACGCTGGACTACCGAGATGCAAGCACTCAATGCCATCCGTTGTAAGACTCAAAATGTGAAGCATCGCAAATACTTCTATTACCTGTGAATTCCGAATGCAAAACAAAATCGAATTCCTTTTTAAATTAAAAGGAAGGGAACCTCTACTTCTTTTCTACCTTTAATTTTTTAAAAAGTTATTTTAAATTTTTCATGCTAAAAGGTACTATTATTAATACTTTAAAATGCACACAACTTGAATTAAATTGGCAAAACTGACAATTTGTGAGGGAGGGGAAGAGTGTAATAGACATATAAAATCTTCCTTTTTTTCAAAGAAAGGATTGGAATAATATAAAATAAAACTTACTTATTAAATTTATTATATTTAATAAATAAGTTTTTAGCTTCAAACAACATTATAATCACCTTTAATATTAACAGAAGTATGCTCAAATTTATGCATTACCAGCAATTTATTGAAAATTTCTAAAATGATATTAATTAAATAAATCATGCCATTAATCCACGAATTACTGTTTTATCGTAATTTAAAGGAATTGTATTTCGCAAATTAAGTTTTAAACCATAAATTTTAATTATAATCAAGAGTTTGAAGAAGTTTTTTAAGTAGCTTGGTGTCCTCTGAAATTTCTCAAATGACCGGATATCAAAGATTGTGGGCTGTTCTGATCTTTAAATATTAAAAATTTTTAGATAAGCTAAGAAAATATTTCTCATCTTAACTTTATGAGAGCATCAAATAACTCCCAACTTCTTTAAATATTACCTTACTTTGAGTCAATCATATAATTTAAAAGTGATATTTGTGAAAATTTGTGTTGAAAAGTGACTTGTAAATTTTTATAAGGGTAAAAAAAGTTATTTGTTGTTAAATGATAGTAAAAAAATTTGCTCTTAAGATTTATTAGTAAAGATAAATATGATAAGAAATATTTTATCAAATCTTTCGTCACTTAATTTTTAGAAATCTGGCATTCAAGCAGTAGAAAACTATAAACAGATTGAAAAACAGTAACTTTATGATTGATTTAATATTCAGTGATGACCGATTTGCCATTTTGGTTTCGGTGGTTCAATGTTCGAAATATGGTGAAAATAATCAATGTGGAATAGAATAAACTTTTTAATTAAAACTAGGACATATCAAATAAGAACACATATTCACACGTAAGAACATCGAAATATTATTAAATCAGTTGCTAAAAACAACAGTTTTTTTATTACTTGTCAAAAACATGTATCAATTCGAATTCTAAGAGTCATTTGAAAAATTCTCACTTCGAGATTCATTACAAAAAGGATGCCAACTTTTGCAACAAAATTTATAATACCAAACGATTAATGATCAATAAATAAAATTAGCAGGAAGAAAAATTAGAGTTATATAAATTATTAAATCAAAGCAGACAATAATTTGAAACAAAATTTATAATACCAAACGATTAAGTATCAGCATATAAAATAAACAGTGAAAAAATCTAACTTTGTTGAAATATTTACACTTAGAGCAGGAGTTGTTTGATTTTCGCTGTTTATACCTTGAAAACACCTGTCGAAGGCAGTTTCAACAGCAACTAATTCAGAAACTAGTTCAGATGCTTAATTTTTCTAGTAACTACATCGCAATAATAGTCTACTTCGACTGAGATAGTTGTGACTATCTGGTGAATCCAAGATAACTAAATTTTCCAATTGAACTGACTGTGGAATATTGCCAAATTCAGGAAGGAGTCTTTCTTTTCCCACTGAAATTTGATTATTAATCAAAGCAATTTCAAATTCTTAAATTATTTTAAACAGTTAATTTTAACTACATCATAATCTTTTTCTGTGAAAGTTTTGTTTCCGTAAGCATATACTGATAATTTTTCTTTTCTAATGGCAGTGAGTCCAAATCAGTTAGACAGTTTTTGTGTTATAAAACTTATTACTGATTACAGCAAACGCGAAAATATTTCTTCGGAATTATACTCCATTTTTATGGTACATTTTTTCAAGGAAATCTTATTTTTCTTATAAGAAATTTCTTATAAGATTTAATTAAGATAAATTTTTCTTATAAGAAGCGACTGTCCCTTAAATTTCCTATTCCTTCGTCACTGATTCAGAATGTTTATTTTCATTAATCAATTTAGATTTGCAAAAAAAGTGCATCTTAATGTCTACCACAGCGAATTCTACCAGTTGTATTTGATAAACATTTTTTATACGTTTTAGTTATAGACACACACACAAAACATTTCCTCTGTTTCTTCAAAATTTCTTTTTCTACTAATTTTATTACACTTTTTTCCCATGATATTAATTACAGAAAAAGCAATGCTAGAAGCATTTACAGATGTCATTAATTCGCATGTAGGTACAAAACAAATCTAAACTACAGAATAAAGCTTAGTGTTGAACTTTATTCAGTGGTTTAAATTTGTTTTTATTAAAATCAGCATAAAAATTAGTCGCAACAACTTCCTATTTCGTCAAAAATTATTTCTCTACTTAGAAAAATTCCAAAAAAATCATTTATATCTGGACTCAGTTTTTTCTCAAAATTTCTTTGGTTATATTCTTATTTATATGCAATAGGAATAATTTCAAAAAAATAGCATCAAGTACACTGCTATAAGATTTTGGTTCTAAGCTTCTAACGCGGATAACCTCCTATCATTTACTTCAATTTCGCTATGCAGTTTTTTCAACTTCGAAATGTCATTAGATTTATATGCTGGAAACAGATTCAACAATTTATTAATATGATTATCAACTATAATTTCTCTATTTCTGATTTAGAAGAAGCTTAGCAACAGAATCATAATTTAATTCATTAATCTCAAAACTTTCTATTGCCTGATCCAGCTAAATAGTTTTTTAAATAATTAAATTTTCTATTTTAGATAGCGAATCATTATAATGGATAGAAATTCGGAACATGTTCCAAAACTATTGAATTGAGCAGTCTACATAAAGTTTTTGAGTTATTAACTTAGGAAGTTTAACAACGTTATTTATATTTACTGTTCAGTATCGCAACGCACAAAGGCATTAACATGACTCTTTCGGTCTCTTTTAATTTCTTATTAGCACGAAAAATTGTAGTAAAAGTTATGTCAAAGTATTCAAAGACGTTTTTAAATCAGTGTCATAATGTTATAATGTTGTTTCGCTTTGTATTAAACCATCAATATTCCTTAAATCTACCAATTTATTTAATAGTAAATTTAAATATTTTCCTCTAGGGAATCAAAATCAGTTCTGCTCTTCTTTTAATATATTCTCAACAATTTTAATTAACAATGTCGCTTCTGATCTTAGTGCCATTTGCACCTTTTTTTTATATTTTTTCAATCTTTTTTTATTATTCAAAATGAATAAAATCTTCTTACCTTTTGCAGGCTTCACGCTATTCAAAGCGTTATTCCGTTATATAAGTAAATTCCAAAATGAAAGTTCTAGTTACAGTCTCGTATCATGCAATAAATTCCAAAACCAATCTTTTTCATTTTTTAAATCCATCATAAATCAATTCCCTGCTAAAATGCATCAAAAATGACCGATTTGTTGTTTTTGTTTCGGTGGTTCAGTGTTCGAAACTTGGTGCAAATAATAAATACGAAATAGAATAAACTTCTTAATTAAAACTAAGACATAACAAACAGGAACGCAAATTCACACGTAAAAACATTGAAAAAATATTTGCAGTCGAAAATCGTATGAAACAAAATAGTAAAAGCAAAAGCTTTTTCAATTACATGTCAAAAACATATCAATTCTAATTCTAACAGTCAATTGAAGAATTCTCATATCGAGATTCATGACAAAAAGGATGCCAACTTTTACAAAAAAAAACTTATAGTACCAAACGATTAAATATCAGTAAATAAAATAAACAGTATTGAAAAGTTAGAGTTATATACATGTTAAATCAAAGCAGACGATAAGAATATAAAAAAGAGAATAATTTCCAAATATTAATAGATATATTAAAAATAATTTCAAAAAGAACATATATTACATATTTTAATTTATATTAAAATCTAAATCACACACACTGGCGTGGTTTCTTTTTTTAATTTTAGCGACTTCTTCGAGTCCAGGTGAGGGTAAGAGCAATATCATAGATGTCAAATAATGCGATTTATCGCTTTTTCCATTTACTTTTTCCACAGTACACACACACATACATGTTATTCCATTACTTAATTTGTGACAGATAAAATGTTAAATCAGTATAAACTTCGTAAATAATTTTACATGTAAGTTTCTATATTAAAAACAAATAAAATTTCTCAAAATTAATTAAAAAGTCGAATGAAAAAAATTACCGATGTAAAATAGCAGCTTAAATGTGGATGTTAACTTTTTCTAACAAGGGGAGGGCACGATTAAGAAAATTCATTTGTGATCGAGACTTGGTGTAATAGTAGTACTCCTTTAGAATGTTCAGCCCTCAATGTAATTCCACCGAATGGCCAGTCATTCGGAGAAATTAGCCTTCGAAATTCAAGCTTAGCTTTTATGCAATTAAATTTTAATTTCCCGCAACGAGTTCATAGCCTGATTAGTAAATCGTCTGCTAAATATGCGCGAGGTAAGGGTTCGATTCCACGCGATCAACTTTTTTCTTCAATTCATTTAACTATTTTTTTAAATTAAATAAGTTTATTTATGAAAGGTTTATTAAATATTAAATGATATTTTATGTAATTATTTTGTATTTTAGAAAGTAAAAAAATTTAAATTAATTTATAACTTAAATTACTTATAAGTAAAATTATTTAAAATTAGTATTAATTAAAAATATTTAAAATTGTTATTGATTAAAAATATTTAAAATAATTATCAATAAAAATTATTAATAATTAAAATTAGTAAATTAATAATTAAAATTAGTAAATTAATAATTAAAATTAGCAAATTAATTATTATTTAATAAAATTAATTAATTAATTACTATTTATCATAATTCATTAATTATTATCAAGCATTAGTATTAATAAGAAATATTATTAATTTATTATTAAAATTATTATTAATTTATTATTAAAATTATTAATTTATTATTAAAATTATTATTAATTTATTATTAAAATTATGGTTCAGTATTAAAATTATGATTTATAATTGAAATTATTTATTTATTATTTTAATTATTTAAATAAATGTATTAAAATCAATTTAAATAAATTTATTAAAACTATTTAAATAAACTTTTGAAATTAAATAAATTTATTTGATAAGAACTTATTAAATATTTTATAAAATTATAAAATAATTAAATTAATAATACATAAAAAGACATTTTTATTATATTAATTATAAAAAAATTAATTAATAATAATAATATATTTTATAAATTATTTTATATAATATTTTATTTATAGTATATTGTATTTCACATTATAAAACTATTTGTAACTAATTTTTATGTGAAATATCATTTAATATTTATTATATGTTTTATTATAAATATATTATTTATTAATATAAAATATATTTATAAAAATTAGTATAATTATTTATATAATTACAATAATTTTTTTACTTTATAAAATGCAAAATAATTACATAAAATATCATTTAATATTTAATAAACCTTTCATAAATAAATTTATTTAATTTTAAAAAATAAGTAAATGAATTGAAGAAAAAAAATTGATCGAGTGGAATCGAACCCTGAGTAGTAAGCAGGCGATTTATCTATCAAGCTACGAACTCGTTGCGGGAAATTAAAATTTAATTGTATAAAAGCTAAGCATGAATTTTGAAGGCTAATTTCTCTGAATTGACTCGCCATTCGGCGAAATCATATTGAGTGGTGAAAACCCTAAAGGAGTTCCACTGTTACGCAAAGTCTCGATCCCAAATGAATTTCCTTAGTCGTGCCCTCTCCTTGTAAGGTATATTTAAAAATTTTGTGTAAAATAATTCTGAAGCTACAATATTCCAAAATTAGACAGTAAAAATTTGCCTACATTTAAAGAAAATACATATAAACTGCATTAATAGTTAAAAGTTCAATCGCACAATATTCATTTTACAATATAAGGATGAAGGATGCACAGTGCATTCCCCATGCATAGACATTATACTAAATAAAGTATTTTCATCTTAATTTACTTTTATACTAATTATAAATTCCGAATTCAACTGCATATACCTTTACTTCAAATCGCATTTAATTCCTTTGTAGATCTATTGCTAAAGGTAACCTTATAGTAATATTTTTTCATAGGGATACTACTTCATAAAATAGTATAATTATTTACTGTCAGTGTCAAAATGGAGAAAAAAAATTACGTATTTAGAACATCTGGCAACATGAACTAGGCCTGAATTAATGAGCTTAATTGGGATTTAGAAAGGCTTTTTCTGTAAATATAAATCCGCCCTTTGGATTTACTGGGGTGGAGTCACTGAAAGGAAAATTTCTTGTTAATAGCTTCGGATTATCGATCCTTTTTTCACTCTCTGTTCCCTTATCTACCTTTTAGATTGCATTTTCGGTCTATTTCGAAATAAAGGTATTGTTACAAACTGTTCTACGTTTGAAATTAACAAAAGGTACGAATATAAAAATCAAAGTAGAAGCATAGATTTTAGAGAGAGAGAGAGAGAAAAGCATTTCCATTTTTCTTATTTGTTCCAACTTTTTGTGTATTCAATGGGATTCTAATATAATTACGCATTTATTTTGCTTTCTGACCATTTTTAAATTTGTTCTGTTCAATCCTTTTGATATAAAGGAAAAAATATTCCTTTTTCTCCTAACTATGTTAATGGATAGTAAATTCTCTTAAACTATATATGTATTGCCAGGCTCATTATGAATAATGAGAATTAAAACAAAAAAAGATTAAAAAAGAAACGCATAAAGTATTACTTTGGACGTACAATGTCGAATGAAATATTATTTTTTCTGCAATAATAAGAAAAGCGTTCACTTTTACATTCTCTACAGAATAAAGGACTTTATTAGTTTTTTTTTTCAAAATGATTATTTCTATCAATCATTTTATGAAAAATTAATTAATTATATATACATGTTTTACTTCACTAGAAATTACAAAAAATCATTTGCAATTAAATTGAAGATAGTAAGTAATTATATAAATACTTTCTTTTAAGAAACCAATTTAGAAAACAGTTAAATACACCATTTACTTTTGTCCAGTCAAAAAAAAAAATTTTAACATTTCATTTACCGTAAAATCCGGTGTATAACGCGCACCTGTACTTTTAAGCTTCAAGCAAGCTTTCAATTTTTAGGTTCATTCGCCATATAATGCGCACCCCCTTTTTTTACGAAGAAGCCTGAAATGTACACATGGCAATGGTCTTATGTTTTGAAATCATTAATTTGAGGTATTAACCCAGGCTTTTGTAGAAAATAGTGCACATTTTGAACTACAACCCTTTAAGTTCATAAATTATGCCATTTCTTTTAAATAATCAGTATTTCGATACACGTCAAAGTGTATTGTTAATTTTTTATACTCTCATCATATTTTTATTTTTAAAGCTGTCAGTTTTATACCCGGCGTATAATGCGAACCCGTAAATTTCGATCTTATTTTTTGTGTTGAAAGTGCACGTTACACACCGAATTTTACGGTAAATATTTTTGGATGTATTACAACAATTTCAGCTTGTCTCCGTAGAAGATATCAATCGATATGTCTATCAATATGACATTATCGATAACAGGGGAATTTTTTTGTAATTGTGATGATGTTTTGAAAGCAGCGATGCTTAGTGAGCTACAATTGACAAATGGTCATGGAGCTAAGCTTTTAGAAGTTAGGATTATGTTCAAATCCGGTCGCATGTTCAAATCCTGATTCCTCCAAACCCTATTGTGATAAATAACGGAAGCTACTGGATATAATAAATTAAATTGCGTCTCGATGACAAATAGTTGATATTTGACGAGAAAGGTTTCAACTTAGACATCTTCATGATCACTCAATTAATGTTTAAAAATTTCAAAGTCTATAGCCATTTTGTTGATGTAATCCAACTCTAGTAATAAAAAATGGCGCAATTTCTTTTTTTTCCACTGAATTCATTAGGTTATTAACAACTGACAAACGTTTCTGAAGAACCTTTCTAGTTTATAGCTTAAACCGACAAATTTATTGAAATATTTTTGAAATCATTCTCGCTAAATTTCTGTTTGGGCTATTCAAGTTCATGCAGCAGCAAAAATTCTGATATTCGGGTATAAATAAAAAGGAAAATATACAAAAAAACCTTCCAGAAAAACTATTTAAATAGGCGATTTGTTCTGAATGAGAATAGCAGAAGATGCAAACTTTTTTCTATAACAATTTAGATTTTTTTCTCCCACATTTAGAGCTACGCAATACAGTTTCGTTTGTTTGTCGTGCTATGCTTGAATATGGAATATGCTCTGACGGTAATTAACCGAGAGTGAAAAGATTGAGTGTTTACAACAACTTTAGAAAAATTCTTTCAAAAAACTTTCTGCTACGACACGTTTATTCTTATGAGGAACAATTATTTACTAAAATAAGATTTATCTTGCAGCTCTTACGGAATCCGACTACGTTCGGAACCGTGATTTTGCAAAAGCGTACAAACAAGTATTTTTTTTTTGAAATATTTAATGCCACTTAGATTAGAATACCCGTATAAAACTGTTTTAATGATATTATTACAGTAAAAAATTATTTAAATGCAACATTTTGACAAAAATGAACTTAGAATTACCTTTTTTCCAAACATTCTGATTTTATGAAAAATGCTTCTATAATAATATATAGCTAGAACTTCTCCAAAGAGCCTGAACTACGACTTTTGAAAAATTCTCATTATTTTCAGAGTTACTACCAACTGAAATAATTATCAGTGTTTTTATATTAAAATTTCTCCACTGATGTATAAAAATATGGATAAATCCACTTCTAAATTATATGTTTCAAAAATCTTAGTTCAGGCTCTGTACAAAGACCTGAGCTATATATAGGCCAAATATTATTATTACAGAAGCATTTTCCGTAAAAAAAGAATATTTGGAAAATAAATAATTATATGTTCATTTTTTGCCAAAATATTGCATTTAAATAATTTTTAGTTGTAATGATATTTTTAAAACAATTCCATATGTGTATTCTAATCTAAGTGACATTAAATATTAAAAAAATAGTCGTTTGTACGCATTTTAAAAATCACGGTTCCGAACGTGTAGTCGGATACCTTAAAAACTTATTTAAATAAAAAAATCTCAGTAAAAACAAAATTCTTCTTTAATAAATTTTCTGATATATTATGTTAATACATGTGCAAGCAGGAATCCAAAAGACAATCTAAAGTAGAATGAAAACTAACATAGGTTTTAAACATATTTGCAAAATCCCCGTTTAGTATGTGGTTATCCGAATAACCTATTTCTAATTAATTTCTGAAAAAACTGACAAAAACGCGAACTGAAAAATTACTGGAAAAAAAACGCGGCAGAGAGAAAGAGATTTGAGGCAGTGTTCTTATTGCAAATTCGATTTTTGAATGCTTCTTTGACTTTAAATTTCCAAACAAATTATTAAATTCTATAAGAGAATTTTCACTCTAAATCCGGAATCATTTTTTACTTCAGGAACTGCTTTCTTTTCAAAGGTCGTGGAAACCTAATGGTCATGATCATCCCCGTGGCTGCATGTCATAAGTTCGAGACTAATACCAGAGAAGAACCGCTGTGTAAAAGAGCTAAGACACGTTAAACCCCTGTCGAGACTGAAAGTCCTCTCGTTGGCGTGGTGTAGAAGTTCTGAGAGGATGGGCCTCATATATCACCCTCGTCCCTTGACCATGATTTAAAATTACGAGGTCCATCGTCAATGGCTTTCGTTTTGCTTTATAGTTCGATGTTCATGAATACTCACTTTTACACTTACACACATTGCTGGGTTTTTTTTGTTGTTGTTTTTTTACGTTTAAAATTTTATGTTTTGTTAGGTTTTCTGTATTTCATAATTCATTGCAAAAATTATCTTTTCAATATCATTTCTCTGCAAGTGATTCAAAATAACTGTCAAGTATTATAATATTAATTATACATTACTTTCCACATATCAGTTATATTTTGGAGAAATATAGGGAAAAAATGAATTTGGTATAAATTATTAAATTATAAAATCCTTAGAGAAGATCTTCTAAGCTTAGAAAGGGATCATATTTACATTTTTGGTCAATAAAAAACATTTATTAATTTTTTATCAAACAAAAAATTCTGAAAATATTTTTTTAAATTCAATTATAAGACTTTGAATACAGTAAGGTTATATTTTCCATTCATCAAAACCTCAATCATTCCTGAAGATGTCTCAAAAAAAATTATGTTGTTGTTGTGTTGTTGCTAATGCCACCTGATCGACGGTCTCATAACGAGGCCCACAAAACTGACAAGGGCCAGTTTTATGCCTGTCGTTAGACTCAGCTTTGAGCACCATACAGGTGACAATATGATTTTGCTCGGTCTTAAAAAAGTATCTAAGCCTATTTAGCTTAGTCTGTTTTTTATAAACTTCATTTTAGACCAACCAACTTATTATTTTTATTGCTTTTTATATGCACCATCTTCAAGCATAGCCAAGTGACCAGAATATTTTAGAAATGTCTAATATCTACACAATATTAAGCAAAATATTTAATGTTTTGTTAAAATTTACTGTACGGAATTTTTTATTTTTTTAAGTATGTAATTTCAGCAGAATCAAGTCTTCAATCCGAGACATAACTAATAATTCATGAAATTCACCGAAATTTGAAACTCAATGCACTATATTTCTTGTCTATTGTATAATAATATAAAAATCGTAATAAAACCATTTGTTGTTAAAATTGGAAATCTATTGATTTTAACAATACTCTAGATAAGGGGTCGGCAACCTATGACACGCGTGCCACATATGTGGCACGTGGTACAATTTTCAGTGGCACTCTGCACTACTCTACAAATTTGTCAATTTTTGATTAGATGGTAGTTGATAGATTTGTAATGAACCTTATTTGGCAAACATCTTCAGAATTATGGACATTTATGGAATTACGAAAAAATCTGGATAAATTTATAGCCATTTTATAATTTATTGAATGTCATTGCTGGAGATAAATAATTGTTTGAAGAGAGAAAACTGCATGTATACTCTGCTTTCCGCTTTTGGTTCTACATATCTAAATATATATAAAATCTTTCCTCAAAGAAATTAGTCTAACAACTGAACGTTCACAACGTATATCAAATTATATACTAAATTTTGTGCGATATGAAAGTAGAGCGGTGCAAGCACTAGATTCACATTAAATTTTTCATTTATCTTTTTATTTAACTATATTAACTATATATTATATACTTATACTTTATGTTGTTTTTTTCTCGATTTTTAATAAGTATGTTTAAAAATTTTAATTTTTTCTTATTTTTGTTGTATAAAAAGTTATGTTTGATGCTGTTTATTTTTATGTTAAGAAATGTTTTTAAATGCTGGAAAACTATTATTTAATGAAACTGTAAATATCTAAATTATTGACCTTTATTCCCTAACTACATGCATTATCACGGGAATCTAATCGTTTCGAAAATGTCCAACTGTGTCGCACGCTGGATCATATTGGTAGATTGGTTTGGCACGCCACAGCTAAAAGGTTGCCGACCCCTTCTCTATATAGTATTAATTGTATTGATGAAATCGATTGTATTAATAACTATTGAAATTGCTAATGCCCCAAATGATGCCAATAGGACAATTTCAGCGCATTATAAAAGCTAATCATATTGCTCCTGTTTCTCATGGAAGAAAAAATTCTGAATCTAAATGCCCATTTTTAAAAAAAAAATCTGAAAAATTAATTTTAATGCCCATATGTTGCCGATTAAAAAATTTTAAAATAAATTATGCAATTCAAAGTACTTAATGATTAGCTTTTTAAAAAAAGGAGTTCCATGTGACTTTTCATGATAATAGTATTTATTCCATTTGGAAACCTATTGATTATACAAAATTTCATTATATATATTAGTACTCACATTTATTTGATGAATCATTTTCATTATGAATCTCATAAAGTTCAAATTGATTCATACGTAAATGTGAAATAATTACAAAAGACATTACTCCTTAATATTTTATAGGACAGCGAAGTCAAAATATGTTATTGTTCGATGTTTTATAATCGCAAAAATTGTTCCAATTTAGGCTCGCATTCTTTCATATTAAACAAATATAAGCTTATAGCCTTAAAGAAGTGCGTGCGCACGCGTGGCCGTAAACACTTATGACTTCCTCAATCTATCTCTTTCTAAATTGAATGCTTAAATTACTACTGGAATAATTAAAAAATATCTCAAACAATTTATAATTTGCTTATAGTTAAATATACAAAGGTTTAAATAGTTTTAAAATTACTGTAACATTAATATCCAATAGCATTATAATTTAAATTGCATCTAGGTATATTTTTATAAGCATTTTAGGTTGTTCGTGATAGTTAATGATAAGTTGAAAAGCATAGTACGGAATATTAGGTAATCATGCTTATCACTTAATGAGTAATAGAAATTTAGCTTAGAATCTTTATCTTAGCTTTTTTACAATTATAAATTGGAGATTTAAGATATATTGAAGATAATAAGACAGATTAGTATTTTTTTCCAATGGGATTACATTTTCAGACATGGCAAGTCCCCAAATGTAAGAGCCATTTCATAGTGGCACCACCTAGTGGCGGCCTCGTTGCCAAATTTTGACGCGTGGATTTTTTTTTCAAACTCTCATCGAATGTTAAATATTACCATGATTTTATATTCCTTATAGTGTCAAAGCCAAATTGATACTCAAAAGGTCTTTTACGTTCCATTTAATCATATGACATGCATGCCTACAATTTCCGCATCCAGAAAATCTACCGACTCCAGCCTGGGTGAACCCGCAACCTCGGGCTTATGAAATGGGCACGCTGCCTCTAAGCCACCGGAGTCGACGCAACAAGTATAGAAATAAAATTAAGTGAAAAAATTAACACACGTTTGTGTGTGATTGAGTTCGCAAATATTTTAGGGGGAAAAGACAAAAAGAAAGCACATTTAAAATCTTCCTTTTAAGAAATGTAATACTTTAAATGCTTCTTTTAAATAATAGTTAAACAATTCGTTAAGCAAGTTTATTCAATCAATACATAACCAGAAAAGACACAAAGAAAATTTATTGTTTAATTATTTGTTCAGTACCTCTCAGGAAAAAAAAACCAAAAAGGAATCCTCAACACCTTTTCCTAATCTTTAATATTTCGATTTCTCCTTTATTCTTTTTCTTAAAGAAGTGAAGGCAGCATACAAATTATTAAAAATAAAAAATTTCATATTTCATATTACTTATCCTCTATTAAAAAATTATTAAATTCATAAAGGCATCATCTGAAATCAATAGTTACTTTCGAAAAATTATTGGAAAATTCAATCAAAATATTAACAAACTTAAAATTTCGTAATCCAAGGAAGAAAAAATAAACAAGTAAAAACTTAAAGACACCTTTTTTTCGGAAAGTTTTATATCTTATATCTTTCACTTTTCAATTTTGTAATTAAATAATTGTGCAATTTGTAAAAGAACCCATAACAAATAGGATTTTAAAAGCTGCCAAAGAAAGTCAAAGAAGTTCAAATGAAAAGGTTAATAATCTTCGAACTTCGCATTCCTAGAAGGAAGCAAGAAGAAAAGGAAGATTCCTCAATATACCTTCCCATCCAGAAAATTCTATATTTTAAATCCTTCCTCTTTTCTTAAAAAGGTGAAGGACAGAAAAATTATTAGGGAAATATAACCGCTCAATCAACAGCGCCACGCTGCGGCCTACTGATAAAAGCTGGTGTGGTGGCTTTCGATAAGGGTTATCGGGTTCAAAAGGACTTGTCACCCGGATCCGGGTGGCTGGACGGTAAAACATGTGTCCGGGAGCGATTCTGCGGGCCCCGGACTGTCCAATAAATAACTCTATTGTCTCCCACCCCAAACTACGGCCGTACGATAACACTATCGGAGCCAAACAGCCGGTTTGCAAGCTACTTTCTTTGCCTTTCCTGCCTGACGCGGGGGCCTTTCCTCTTTTCGTTTTGTTCTCTCTCTCTCTATTTTTTTTTTTTTTCGCTTTTGCTTCTTTACCCCTTCCCTCCTTCCTTTTCGAAGGATTTTTAGAAGGGTTTATCCGGGCTAAGCCGGATCGTTGTTCAATTTTCCCTACGAGCTGGATTCGAGTCGAACGGGCTTTTAAAGATGGATTCTTTTCGCTTTTTTTTACCCGCTTCTTTTTTTTTTCCTGAGAAGTTATCGACATTGTAAGATTTAAAAGATGAGCAATTGTGTTCGCTACTGCATTTCATTTTCTAAGTATTTTACAAAAGAATTTTTATTTTTAAAAATGGTACTATAATTGCTATGCTGTAAAAAGAGTTGAAAGCTTCTACTGCGAAATATACCTTTAAAATAAACATTAAATGGTACTTTTTACTCTGGTAGAAATTATAGCTTCACACTAAAAATGAAAGAATTAAAAAAAATTATAACTTCATTAAAGAGAAAATTATCGTTATTATGTATTATCATTCTTATTATAATCAATAAGTATTGCACTTAATTTGAAACACTTATAAGAAAAATTTAAACTAGCTGAATTTATCAGAGCTTAAAGATTATTTCGTTAAATCTTAAAAATAAAATTCAATATCTCTCTCTTCTCTATACAAATAAATTATGTTTATCAAAACAAAGATAACAATCATTCACGTGAAGAAGACGACTTCAGTTGCCATTTGTTTTATTCATTTATAGGAAAGAACATTTCTCACTTGTAAGCTTTTCAATGAAAAATTCTAGAAAGACATTTAATGAGAAACTATGTAATGTAATGAATGTTTTTGAACAAACTTATTGCAATTTATAAGTGACGGTGCTTAATTATTAAATAAATTTAGTTATATAAAATAATTTTAAAACTGTACAAAAATTTACATCGCAATCAATGCTAAAACTACATTTTACGATATTATAAACATAATAGATGTCATTTTTTCCGCATAATATATAATTCATACAAAAACTGAGGATTAAAATATACTAAGGAGTTCTCCATTCTACCATTTTTTATGGAAATGAGTAGTAGATTATTAAAAACTTCAAACAGAAAAGGATATAAGTATTAGAATTTAAAAATTCCTATCAATTAAATTGCATGTTGACTTAGTATTAAGTATCTTGATATTATAAATTAATGAAGAATTAATATATTTTTTGTTTCAAAAAATCGAACTGAAACCTATATTATCTAATATTTTCAAGTAAACAATGAATAGCAAAATGTTGGTTTAGAAAATATTTGAAATGGATTGAGAAGATTTAGATGCCAAGTAAAATTCCAAAATAATAATTCAACATTCATTTAGTAAAAATACAATTATTCAACAAAAACAGTCCATATAAGTCTAAATAATAAACAAATAAATGCTACTAACATTCAATTAAATTGATACCAAGCATATGTGTATTATTTCTGTTGCATTATCGCTTAAATAGTTCTGCAATATACGAGCTGAAATACCTGATTTTGCACGAAGTTGAATATTCTCTCAGCAAAATTTTATTCTGTGATTACAATATAAACTTTAGCATAGAATTCAAATTAAAATTTAAACATAGAAAAAGAAA
Organism: Trichonephila clavipes; assembly: GCA_019973935.1. Taxonomy (NCBI): domain Eukaryota; kingdom Metazoa; phylum Arthropoda; class Arachnida; order Araneae; family Nephilidae; genus Trichonephila; species Trichonephila clavipes. The sequence goes on from BMAU01020946.1 coordinate 1,459,718, forward strand.
TTTAAATAAAGGAGAATTAAATTTAAACATAGAATTTAAATTAGATGCCATTAAAAATATAAAATTTATTCGGTGACAAAAAATATTTTGTAAACCCTGATGAAAAAAAGGCCTTAATGAAGATCTCCCGTCAATTCAAAGCTATAATAATGCTTATTGCATAGAATATGTTTCAGTTTTTAACGTTCGAAACCCCATGATTTTGCAAAAGCATATAAATGGATAATAATTCTGAAATTTAGTGTCACTTCAATTAGAAAATGTATATAAAATTGTTTTAAAAAGATTATTACAATAAAAAATTATTTAAGTACAATATTTTGACAAAAAATGAACATAGAATGACCCATTTTCAAAATATTCTCCTTTTGTGAAAAATGCTTCTATTATAATAATATTTTGCCTGTATATATCTCAGACCTCCGTACAGAGGCTCAACAAGAATTTTTTAAATACCGTAAACTCCGGTGTATAATGCGCACCTATACTTTCAAGCTGATTGTTTTTAATTTATAGATATATTCGCCGTATATATATATATATATATATATATATATATATATATATATATATATAACGCGCACCCTCTTTCATACGAAGAAACCTGAAATATTTGTATACATTGCTTTTATGTTTCAGTCATTTATGTGAGGTATTTTCCCAGACTTTTGAAAAAATAGTATACTTCTAGAACTACAACTTGTAGTAACAGATGTTAATTGATGAACGAAGGCAGATGAGCTAGGATATATTATTACTCTTACAACAAAAACTTCGTTTGGAGTAGTGTATTTAGTTCTATTTGTCAAAGAAATAATTTATGTCTATATTTTTAAGTTCAAATTAGTAATCTTTTATCCTGTTTTATCTGGCTATGAAAAAAAAATCATATGATGGATTTAATTATTTGCCTCACAACTGCTAGGGAAATAAAAATATAGTAACGGAGTGTGAGCGGAATAAAGATGTTCAATGTTTTCACCTTCTGAAATGGAGGTGAAAACTTATTTCATTTTTAATATATTTTAATCCTCGTGCAATAATTAACACCATAAACTCTTTTGGTTCACAAGGCAAGTCGTCTCTTTTAAATAACAGTGGTTCGATACATGTAGAAGTAATTTTTTTTTTATGCTCACATCTCTTTTGCTATTTTTAAAGCTATCGTTTTTATACCCGGCGTATAGCGCGCACCCTTAAATTTAGATCTTATGTTTTGTGTTCAAAGGCACGTTATACGCCGGATTTTACGGTACATAACTTAGAATTGGGTTTATCCATGTTTTACGACAACAGAGGGGAGAAATTTTAAGAAAAAAATGCCGATAATTATTTCAATTGGTGGTAACTCTGAAAATAATGTGAATTTTTCAAAAAAAAAATAGTTTATACCCTCTGGAGAAGTCTTTACTTTATATAAGAAAAATATTATTATTATTTTTTAAAAGGAGGACATTTTGAAAAAAAGGTTATTCTAAGTTAATTTTTTGCCAAAATATTGTATCGGAATAATTTTTTTTTTTGTCAAAATGTCCTTAAAATAATTTTATACATGTATTCCGATCTAAGTGACACTAAATATCATGAAAGTTATCCATTTATGCACTTTTTTAAAATCACGGTTCTGAACGTAATCGGATACCTTAAAGGGAAAGCTATTATTAATAGCTAACTTTTTTTTGCCTTTGGTAATATCACCAGATATGATAGGAAGTTTTGAATCTTAAAATAAATTCCTTTTCCTTGCATTTACCTGTATTTTTGTAATCTAAATGTTTATTTATTTATTTTTATTCATTTTTATTATTCTTTTATGTTTTGTTTCCTTTAAGTTTAATAAAAGTTTTACACTAAATTAAAAAAGTTAATACCCTAGCTTGTTAAATGATTTTTAATTTTTAAAATGACAATTTTCTTTTAATCATGCGATGTACATTGATCATTCAATTTTGTGATTTAATATAAGCTGAACAAGTATAGTCCATGTCGAATAAAATCCTCTTTAGAAGAAATCAGTTACTGTGCAAAATTTTTTGTGGTTCGAAAAGAATTCTAATGAAAGGCATTGAATTCTAATAAAAAGATACTATTGCAAAAGCACCCAACGATTCCATGCATTTGAATAATAACAGATTTATTAATGTGGATAAAGACAAACAGATGACTACACGAAGACAAATTGACGTATACTTACATGGAAATTATAACAGATTATACTTATAGTAATGTAAAATGCGCTCTCGTTACTAACAAGCCTCACAGCTCTCCAGAAACGCATCATCTTCACAGTCAACGCGCAAGAAGATTCTGGACTGGTTTGATTGACTTCTGAACTCCACCGATCTCAATATAGCATTACGGGAATTTCTAGAAGGGTCGATCCCAGTGAGTTCTCGACGGTTCCTTTGCAACAAATAATCTGTTGCCAAATCTGAAGACAATCTCGTAAATTGTCCACAGTTTGCTTAACTTACTCAAGTTTACACACTTTCTCTGTAAAACTCAATTCTCCCTCAAGTAGTGTATCACTGCAAGGAAAACAACATACGCATCGTGTTTCAACACCAACTTTCATTATTATTTATATAACACTTATAAATAAAAATTCATTCGTCCATTTTCGAGTTTCGCTGTTCTGCGGAACGGACAGAAATATAAGAAAATAAAAGAAATACCAAATAGTGATAATTCCCTGTAATGTCAAAATTATTTGTACTCAAGAAGAGTTTGAATGTCGTGACACAAAAATTGCGACTAAATTGCTTAACTAACTTTATAACTTTCGATCGTTTCTTAAATTTTTCCCTGTTACATGAACAAATGTAAAAAAAAAAAAAAAAACTCACACAAACTAATAAACTTTTACGACATAATATTTATATTACTACATTTCTCGAAATTATAATAAATTTCCTATGATGCTTTCCTTTTTGAAATATTAGTTTTGAGTGTTAAAAATCATTAACAAATTATATTTTTGAAGGATTTTGATAATGATTAAAATAAATGCGCTCGATAATGATTTTGATAACGATTAAAATAATACTCGCTAAAATAGCTTAACACTCAATAAGGCCTCTCATGTAGGAGATATTACAATTGTATGCTCATAGTTGTTGACGTTAATATAAATAATCTGAGTAAAGATATAACTTTGAATTTTTTTGTTAGTTTCAACTTCTATCACACACACACATATTTCCCCTAATTATATTTTGCGCGTAGAGTTTATTTCAAACAGAGGTGTACATTTGTTACTTCCTCTCAAGTTAGCCGTAAATAAGTGAGTTGAACAAAATAACTATTAGGTTCTTATTTTAAATTATTTTGGGTGCCTTTTGTAATGACTTCAAACAGCTCTTGAATAACTATTTATTAAACAGTATGAAAATTATGAGTCCGTAGATAAAGTTTCTCTTTCGCTGCAGGGTTCTCTGTCGTTCTCATAAAATAAAGACATAAATTGATCCTTTAGAGAAAAGTCCTATACATAGGATGTGTAAAAAGGGGTCCACAGTTATCAGTTCACTCTCGGTAGTTCCACACCGAGTTTGGGTGAGCTCGCTGGTTCTATGTCCGCCGGGCGGCTGCTCGTTCGAAGTCTTCAAGGTTTGAAGTCCACCTTAATTCGCGGACTCTAAGGAATCGCTGATTCACAAGTCTATCTCTAAAAGAGGCCTCCACTGGTTCTCTCAAATAAAGTCTCTCGTACTCCATCGCTCTGCCTCATAAACCTCTCGTTTCTCACGATCACTCACCACTTAATCCCTCTCCGCCGGCCGCTTATGGCGGGAGTCTGTCTGGGCTCATATTGTAAGTTCTCAGACGCGCTGTCGTCACCGAATCGTGAGAAAACGGAAGCACAATGTAACGTTGTCTCTTTTAACTTTCGCAATGACATGGGAAAAAAGGGTCAGAATTTCTGACCACCCATTTGCGAAACTTTTTCCCATTAATTAAGGAAACGAATGGAATTTTCCCACATCTGTCGGCATCCCATCTTAGCAATTAGGAGAAAGAGACCGGTTTCATCCCACTTCTTAAACCCTAACATTTTCGAGTTAATCAATCAATGAATTTACAAAGAAATTACTAGAAGTTAACAGATTGAATATTTGAACACACGTTTAAACTGAAATTTGTATAGTTTTTCTCTAAATTTCCTCAGTATTGCAACAACACTTGCGTTGAAGAAAATTGAAATTATTAGGATATCAGAAATTCGAAGAATATCGCAAGCAGCAAATTAAAAATTCGAGTATTTAGCATAGCTGAAAGTGTTTCTTACACTCCTCACTTAACTGTAACTGAGTGTGCCATACTTTCCCGCCTTTCTATTCCAACTTAAACTTTAGAATCCCGTACCGGAACATTCCGTAAACAGGAAGCGAAAGGGACAGACGCAAGGTCTTTTATCCGCAGCAATCCGCAGCACCTTCAAAGGTGTAATTTTCATTTAACCGCATTACTACTTTTAAGTGTAAATTTTAACTGTAAACATTTATTTTCTGTAATATAAAAACATATGTACCATCTCCATCTCTGGCTGTTATTGGAACTCAGCCAACGGCACCAGAGTGTGTGAATTTTAAAAACTTTTACAAGCTACACGAACTAAGTTAAAATAGCTAATGAAAAACTAGAGAATATAGAATAATTTTCCAAATCGCATAAAATTAATTCCTATTTTAACTTAAGCTTTATCAGAAGCTCTTTTTGTGTTCACAGTAGCATAGCTGACGTTTTCCAAAGGGTTCTTTTTTTTTTTTTTTTTTTTTTGCCCTTTTATATATAAATGAATCTTTAGATAATTCTTTGTTCGTTTTTTTTTCTTTAAGAGTTTGTACGTTGTAGAAATTACTTTTATTGTTTTTCGAAGATGCTCGCGTATACTTTTGAAAAATTTTGTTATGTTGGTCACTATATTATAGTACATGCTACACACACAATTTGCAAATCAGTCTCGATAAAAAATTTCAATTAAAAATGCTTGTCGTTGCCAGTATATTTTTTATTAACAATGCTCGGAATTCTCAATAGTATCTCGTATTTTAATTTGATATTGTTTGCATGCGTAAATCCTGATTATAACCCGAAAAATTAAAGAAATGCTTCATAAATTCCAACCACCAAACAGCATATCGTTCTGGCTCTGTAACGATTCCCGCACGAACACAACTCCTGTATGAATTTCTTCAAGAGTGCGCTTGAGCTTATGTAAAGAGATGAATATTGTTACGAATTTTGTGTAAATAATTTGTATTTGAGTGTATAATGCATTTGTATTACTCTATGTTATATTTATTTCATGTTAAAATTGTACTATTCACAAGCAATGCCAGCCCTTACGTTATAATGGGCGATTCAATAAGAACTTGGCGAAATCTTGGTGGTAGAGCCAAGTTGGCATTATTTTTGGCGACTATTTTGGCGTCGGTGGCGACCATGTTGGCGAGTTCAGAACCCTCTTGATCTTCTAGAAAGTAGTAGATCTCTCCACTAGTGTCCCGTTCAATGACACGAGCGGTTACATTTCTGGAAGTTTCTGTCGCGCCTATAAAAAGATTCTCGCCGGTACGGCGATCAGTCTTGATTAAGCCAGCGAGTAGTGATGATTGTTTTGACTAGCGATTATCTCGGCTGTGCTTGTGAATAATCTTTACCTACGTGTATTTTTAAACACTGGTGATTGTGTTTGATTGCTGTTGAATGTATGAAGACCTTCGGATATTTAACCTGTGAATATTGCTGCTGAATCCTTTATTTAAAGGATAGGATTTTCGATAATAAATTCACATCACTCTTAAAGAACTGTTTATTTTCTTTCTGATTGTTTTGCATAAAATCCACGAACCCGGATCTACGTAACAATATCAAATGAGCCGTTTTCTTTTAAAGTAGTGTAAGTCTATTTTTGACAAAAAACAGTTAGTTATAACATTAAATGCAATCTGCTATGAACTTTTTATCTATGAACAGTTCCCCAAAAAATTCTTCAAAATTGTCATCATTTTGTCTATATAAATTTACGTAGTTAATGGAATAACGAATATAATTACTTTGAAAGTGGTAAATATCTCCATGTAATATAAAATGGACTTACGCCACTTTAATAAAAAAACGGCTCAAATAATTATGTTTAATTTCAGGGCAAAATGATTACAATGTATAAAAGTACAAGCAAATATCAAAGAGCAAATATAGTGGGACCGAAGTCATTGCCTCATAAGTCCTCTGGCACGCCAGTAGAGGGCCGTTTCAGAGTCGTCAAAAAGGGATGCTCATCAACGGAGGTGGACCCGATTCATTGAATCTGCCGAATTACAAAGAGGGTATCCAAGGCTCGAAAAAAATTCAACGTGGTAGAGATGTGTGCTCCACCAGACAGTTCTGTACAGTTAGAAACTTTAACTAAGCAACAGCTTCCCAGTTGAGGATTGCTTAGCGATCTTTAGTGTTTCATTGCTTTAATATTATCCTATCTTGAATTTGGGATCAATAACTTTTTTCTATGATTTGCTTGATGAGAATAGTAAGATAGGGCCGAAAATTTTGTTTGTTGTAGTCGCGAGTCGGGTTTCTGATTTCCCGGGTTTTTCCATTCCCGGGAATGTCCGGGAAATCCAGGGAATGTGCAATTGTCGTTCCCGGGATTCCCGAGAATACATCAAAATTTCAAAAAAATTTTTAAAAAAACAAGTTATTTTTAAATAAAATCAATAATAATTATATAAAATAAGGATATATATATACTCCAAAAGTAATACTTATTTATATAATGAGCTAAAAAATACAAAAAATATACAATAAATTGATTATTCATTTTTAAAATAAGATTTCAACAAGCATAAGCAATTAATACTTTTATCACTCAACCTAGCTCTAAGCTTTGTAACGAACAATCCAGCAGCAGAAAATGCTCTCTCGGCTTCAACTGACGTTGGAGAAATTATTTTTAAAGCATCACAAAGCTTTATAATGTTGGGTGATGGATTTTCAGTCGAGTCGAACAACTGCATCTCTTGTTTCATGATTTTGTTGAAACTGGTACTTTTTTTGGTTGAACAATATAAAGCTTTTGTTTTAGAGTAAATTGCTTTCTCTAATTTTTCGTCTAATGTAGGAGGTTTTTCTTTCAAAATCTATATGCTTCTGAGTGTGAAGAGTTGGATATTGATTCCTCTTCTTCGCAGAAAAGCCTTGTCCCTATCATTTGGGCTTGTCTAACCAAACAATTTTTACCAGGCAATCGTGAAATATCGCCAGTAACTGCAGCTGCTTCGTATTTTCTCCCAAAATTCAGGTATTGCATTAATCCTATTAAATTAACGTTGTGTCTCTCATTAATTCTTTGGATTAGAGAATATTTCATATTTTTTGCAAATTCTGAATTTTGTTCGTTCAATTCTCCAATGACGAAAGAAAATACACCTTCTGCAGTTAGCAAAGTTGCATTTCGACTGCATAATTTTTCTAAGCCAATTTTTACTGTCTTTAAGCCTTTTACAATTGTAGTCACAGTTTCAAACTCTACATTGACCATCATTTGTTCTTCTTTAATGTCAATTAATGCTTTTGAAATTGCTGACTTTATTTCTAAAAATCTTTCAAGCATTGCCAACAAACTATTCCAGCGTGTTTTGGTATCCAAACAAACCATCTTTTCACAGCCAAACTCTTTAACATATTTTTGTAAAATATCATTCTTTATAGGGGACTTTCTGAATAATTTTACTACATTTTTAATCTTTTTTATAGTTTCATTTATGTTAGTTATGGAATTTTTTCCTGCATAAGTGACATGAAACAGAGCATCTGTTCCTACACCGCTTTCAAATTCTAAATCTTCAACAAGCTCTTCACTTTCACCATTGTCTTCTTCATGCGATTTATCTTCTACTTCAACAGTGTTTTCTACCAAATCTATTTGTTTATTATAAAGCGCATCGCACACGGCTAGGTGTATGGTCTGTGCATAGCGCAGGTGATACTCATAATTCATTATTTTTCCGAACTTAACCATCATACTAGCACCATCAGTAACACACGCAACTATGTGCTTTTCTCTTATGATTCCGAATTCCTGTAGTTTAGTCTCAACCGCTTTAACACAATTTTCTGCTGAAAAGGATCTGTTGAGACAAATATTATTAAACTCAACAAAGAAAAATATAATAAAATTATTGAACATTATAATTTGAAAAATAATTAATTTTAAAATGAATTTTATATTTAGGCATTTGCAATTTACTATATTTTGTATTTTGTGTAATCAAACTGTATTTATATTTATATTTGTAAATCTGGAAACAATTTCTTGTAACCTTCTTCAGATTACCCGATTGGCAACAGTCGGTATATTTTGATGAGACTTGTTGCAATGTTTTGGAGCTAGCTCAGCTAAGCCTAATGGAATAAAACGTGTTCTTCGAATTCGTTGAAGAAACTTTCTATTTTTTAAATGTTATAGAACCAAACGTTCATAACAAATTGGTGACCCGGAACAATTTTATTTAAATATTGCATAAAATTTAATCATAATTATTATCTGTTATAATGCTTAACGAAGATTCGAAGAATTTGGAAATGAGCGCCGTCAGCATAAAAATACCGCCGTTTTGGACTGACAGGCCAGAAATTTGGTTTTACCAAGTAGAGGCTCAGTTCCAGATATCAAGAATTTCTTTAGAAGAAACGAAATTCCATCATTTGGTATCGCAATTAGAACCAAAATACGTCGAGAATATTTGGGACATTGTCAACAGCAAAAGTGATACGAAGTACACGGACTCGAAAAACAGATTACTCAGTCTGTTTAAAGAAAGTGAAAATCTTCGCATAAAACGACTGTTAACTGGAATTGAACTTGGTGATATGAAGCCTAGTCAGCTGTTGCAGAAATTGAAAACTGTTGCGACGTCCGATATTTCGGATAATTTAATTAAAACTTTGTGGTTAGAAAAGCTTCCTGAGTCCATTAAAAATATTTTGGTTGTCAGTGAAGAGAATTTAAGCAAATTGGCAGTAATGGCTGATAAAATATCTGATATGACTCCCAGAACAGATATTTTCGCAACTGGAAAATCTTTAGACTGTGGTGAAGCAACGTCGTCAAGAGACCAGCTTCTTCTCGACAGAATTCAAAGCCTAGAGGAACAAATATGTCAACTCAGCATTCTCCACAAATCAAGAACGAAAGAACGCAATAGTTTTCGTCCTAAATCCCGAAGTCGTTCTCGGAAACGTTTCGACACCAAAGGAAAATATTGTTATTTTCACTTCCGTTTCGGTGCTCGATGCAAACCCGAAAAGTGCAGCCCGCCTTGTGCATGGAATAGGAATACGGAAAACTTCAGTCTGCAGTAAATATTGCGACAAATTCTGCTGCAGAAGATTATAAAGCCTGTCGCAAATTTCGATTATTCGTCAAAGATCGAACGACAAATTTGCACTTCCTGGTAGATAGTGGAGCTGATTGTTCAATAATACCAGCCACATCTAAAAATAAACAACCATCGGATTACAAATTATTTGCAGCAAATGGAACAGAAATTCCAACCTATGGAATTAAAGTGCTAAATATTGATTTGGGATTACGTCGAGAATTTTTATTTCCGTTTATAATTGCCAAAGTTAGTAAAGGAATCTTGGGAGCCGATTTTTTAAATAAATTTAACTTGTTAATTGACATCCGAAACAAGCAGTTAATAGATGGAATAACTAACCTTCATGTTACAGGTGAGATTTCTTCTATTTTGCAAGAAAATAAAATTAACATAATGGATAAAACATCAAAATTTTCTAATATATTATTACAATTTCCAGATTTAATGAAACTAAATTTATTAATTACTAATACAAAACATGATGTTAAACACTATATTGCTATTAAAGGCCCACCGGTTTACTCAAAAGCTTGTCAATTGGATTCTAAAAAATTAGAAATAGCCAAGCAAGAATTTAAATTTATGTTAGATAATGATATCCTTCGACCTTCTAAATCTCCATGGGCAAGCCCACTACATCTTGTGAATAAAAAAGATGGAAGTGTTAGACCATGTGGCGATTATCGACGTTTAAATGCTCAAACCATTCCTGACCGCTATCCAATTCCACGTATTGAAGATTTTCACCATATTTTGAAGGGGAAAAGAATATTTTCCAAAATTGATCTCTTCAAAGCATATTTTCAAATACCCATTGCTGAAGAAGATAAGGAAAAGACAGCCATAATAACACCATTTGGCTTATTTGAGTTTAATGTTATGAGCTTTGGGTTAAGAAATGCACCATCTACTTTTCAGCGCTTTATCAATGAAGTTTTATTTGGACTAGAATTTGTTTTCCCATACCTCGATGACATTCTAGTAGCCTCCGGAACTGAAGAAGAACATAAAACTCATTTGAAACTTGTGTTTGATCGGTTACAAAAACATGGTCTTCGAGTGAATATCTCCAAGTCAATTTTGGGAGTAACTCATCTAGAATTTCTAGGATACTTGATAACACCAGAGGGATCTAAGCCACTTCCAGAGAAAGTAGATGCAATTTTATCATACAAATTACCTGAAACAATTCGTGATTTGAGAACTTTCCTTGGACTCATTAACTTTTATAGAAGATATTTAAAAGATGCTGCTAAAAATCAAGCTATTCTTCACGAGTATTTAAAAGGTTCAAAAAAGAATGACAAGACAAAAATTCTTTGGACAGAAGAAGCTAAAGAAAATTTTGAAAAATGTAAACAAGATCTTGCAAAAGCTACATTATTAAGCTTTCCTGACCCTGATTTACAATTGGCTTTATTTACTGATGCTTCCAATTTTGCAATCGGATCAGTGTTACAGCAATTTGAAGCTGGAAATTGGAAACCGATTTCATTTTTTCTAAAAAATTAACCGATGCACAGAAAAATTACAGTACCTATGATAGAGAATTATTAGGAATATATCTTTCTGTCAAAAAGTTTAAACATCTTCTCGAAGGACAAAATTTTGTTATTTATACAGATCACAAGCCAATTACATATGCCTTTCATCAAAAAAATGAAAAAGCTTCACCTAGACAGTTACGTCATCTACAATACATATCCCAATTTTCAACAAATATATGTCACATTAAAGGACAAGATAATTTAGTAGCAGATGCATTTTCAAGAATCGAAGCCATTACAGTAATCGACTATGATACTATAGCGGATAAACAAACCCAAGATGCAGAATTGCAACAGTTAATGAAGAGTAACTCTTCAGTAAAATTCAAATCATGTACATTACCATCAGGAAAAACACTCTGGTGTGATATTTCAACATCCAATATAAGACCCTACATTCCAAAACAGTTTCGGCAACAAATATTTCAACAAATTCATGGTTTTTCACACCCTGGGATTAGATCAACTATTAAATTAATGACTGAAAAATTTATCTGGCCAAATATGAAGCAAGAAATAAGAGAATGGGCAAGAACATGTATTCCCTGTCAAAAATGTAAAGTCCACAGACACACAAAATCAAAATTTGGAGAATATGAAGTACCTGATACTAGATTTAGTGTGATACACATTGACTTAATTGGTCCACTTCCACCATCGCAAGGCATGACATTTTGTATGACCTGTATAGACCGTTTTTCGTGTTGGATGGAAGCAGTTCCCTTGCCAGATTGTAAAGCAGAGACAGCTAGCAAAGCCTTTTACGAACACTGGGTTTGCAGATTTGGAGTACCTGGGAAAATAATTACAGATCAAGGAAGGCAATTTGAATCTCAGTTGTTTAGAAGTTTAGCTGCTATTTGTGGGGCTAAAGTAGCTCATGCAACTTCTTATCACCCTCAATGCAATGGGAAAGTGGAACGGTTGCATAGGACTGTGAAAGGGGCAATCAAAGCTCATAACAACATCAAATGGACAGAGACATTACCAACAATCTTATTAGGACTAAGAACTGCTCTAAGACCTGATACCAATCATACAATAGCTCAGATGGTTTATGGCTCTAATATCAGATTGCCAGGTGAATTTTTTAACCCACCCTCCATTCAAATTGATCCTGAAACATTTGTCACTACATTGCAGACTTTTATGGACGAGCTGAAGCCAACAAAATCTTCGCCTCCAAAAAATCAAAAGATTTTTGTTCATAAAGACTTAAAATCCTGCACTCATGTATTTGTGAGAGTTGATCGTGTAAGGAAAGCCCTGGAGCCACCATATGATGGTCCATTCCCAGTAAAAGAAAGATATGAAAAATATTTCACACTGACAATAAAAAATAAACCTGTGAATATATCAGTGGATAGACTAAAACCAGCTTATTTGTTAATGACAGACTCTATTCCTGACAAAACAACAGTTCTTTGTAAGCAATCAGATGAGAATTCAGCAGCTAATGACACTAACCTCTTAACCGATGTTAAGCCCACTGTTTCAAGACATGGAAGATTGGTAAAGAAACCTGTAAGATTTCAGGACTGATATCTGCTGTAAATAACCTATATCTATCTCTAACTTATAACTATTTACTTATATCAAGTGTATGACATTTTGGTTTACTTAATTTTACAAATATTTATACATGTATGTCATTTCTCTAACATCAAACTAGTTATCATTGTATATAATATTACTGTTTCTAAAAGTATGTAACATTTGTACAAATATTTAATTTTGTGTATTCATAATGTATTGTTTAAAAGGCATATTTAAGAAAAAAAATATTGTTTAACATCTAACACTCTATTCCTGCCACACTTCTCAGTTCGTAACTCAGTTACTGGTAGGGGAGTAATGTTGAGACAAATATTATTAAACTCAACAAAGAAAAATATAATAAAATTATTGAACATTATAATTTGAAAAATAATTAATTTTAAAATGAATTTTATATTTAGGCATTTGCAATTTACTATATTTTGTATTTTGTGTAATCAAACTGTATTTATATTTATATTTGTAAATCTGGAAACAATTTCTTGTAACCTTCTTCAGATTACCCGATTGGCAACAGTCGGTATATTTTGATGAGACTTGTTGCAATGTTTTGGAGCTAGCTCAGCTAAGCCTAATGGAATAAAACGTGTTCTTCGAATTCGTTGAAGAAACTTTCTATTTTTTAAATGTTATAGAACCAAACGTTCATAACAGATCCACTAATTATTAGTATTCCTAAATTAAAGATTTCACCCTCATTGAAGTGAACGTTTATGTTCAAATTTCATCTATTTTTAAGCGATGTAAACTCATCGAGCGTCAAGCTACAACGAAGTCCTGTGTTTAACTTTGATGAAATTTCATTAGTAACCCGAGCTTTAATCACATTATATTGTTTATATACAAGCTTCATAACATCACTAGGGTTTGGAGGAAAGGAATAACCTTTATCATGTAAGGACTTCCTAATAAAGTTACTTTTTGTTATTGCATTTACCGTGAATCCATCTACACAAACAAGTTTACTTACAATTTCCTCTAGAGTTTCTTTTTTTCTTTAAGAAAATATGATAATAAGGGTTTCTTTTGTTCAGAAGTAATTCTGATATCATTATCACTATCAATTTTTCTCTTAGTAATTTCAGTATTTTGTGATCCTGACGAAACGGATTGTGTTGCTTTCGATATACACTGCTCAAAACAATTAGGGGAGCACATGATTTTAACAAAAGTAAGCAAAGATGCATACCAATAAGTAACATAAAATGAATCATCCATAATGTAAAGCCTACCAGGAAACGGAAGAAGAAAACTTTATATGCAAATCAAAGTTCATGACGTCAAAAACCAGAAAAAGGAGATAAGGGCAGAAATCGGGATGTTGCATAAACGTCTGTTTTATTGCCGTAACTGTGAAATTCGATTGCACGGTATTTTTTTTTTGAGACAAGGTTACTTGAGAATGTCTCAGCAACGTGATTTACCGGAATCCCCCCATGGCATGGCGTGTTACAGGCAGACTGGAATCCGGGCAAACACAACTTAGTATCGCGGACGCTGTTGGAGTCGTCAGAAGTGTTGTTGCAAGGCTGTGGAATCGATTCCAAGAAACAGGAAATGTTAGACGTCGACCAGGGGCAGGTCGGCCACGCGCCACTACATCAACTGATGACCGGTATATACAGTTAACAACCCGTCGAAACAGAACAGAGAATGCTACGCAGCTGCAAAGACAGTTGCTCTTGGCCACAGGACGAAGGGTGTTCAGCCAAACAGTACGTATCGGCTTCATGGGGGAGGGCTCTATGCACGTAAGCCAATGGTCTGCATTCCGTTGACCCCACGCCACCGTGTGGCCCGAAGAAGATGGGCTGCTGAACATCGAGATTGGGAGCAACATGATTGGAGCCAAGTGCTGTTTACAGACGAGTCCCGATTCAGTCTAGAGTGTGACACCCGACGTGTTCTTGTATGGAGGGACAGGGGCACTCGAAATAACCCCGCATTCGTTCGTGAAAGGTCACAATGCAGAAGAGCTGGTTGGATGGTATGGGGTGGAATTAGCATAGGCGGACGTACGGACCTGCATATCATTCGGAATGGTACTTTGACGGGCCGAAGGTATGCAGACGAGATACTTTGACCTCATGTCATCCCTTACGCTGGAGCCATTGGAGATTCCTTTGTTTTCCAGGATGATAATGCCCGACCGCATAGAGCTCGTCTGGTGGAGAACATGCTTGAAGCTGAAACAATACAGCGTATGGAATGGCCAGCGTGCTCTCCTGATCTGAATCCAATCGAGCATTTTTGGGACATACTCGGACGACGCATTGCTGCGCGACCAAGGCCACCTGCTATTGTCCGAGACTTGGAGATTGCACTTCTTGAGGAGTGGAACAGTATTCCCCAAAGTCTGATCGATAACCTCATCGCATCCATGGAAAACAGGTGTGCAGCAGTCTTAGCTGTTCGAGGAGACCACACGCCCTATTAAAACTCATGCATCATGCCTAAACAGTACCTTTTTTTATCATTTACATGTAACCAAATTGTTGCCCTAAATCATCTTTTCATGTTTTTTCCAAGAATTAAAGCTTAATTCCAAATTTTTTTACGCCTTTTTTCTGTATTGCGCATTGATACGCGTGTACTATGCATTGTATGCCAATACGTGGCTGTCTCACACGGTTTTCTTCACTTTTTTGCTTGCTCCCCTAATTGTTTTGAGCAGTGTATTATGCTGAATTTGTAAATGCCGAAGCAAACCACTTGTAGACCAATCTCTACACTTCAAAATATTGCTACATTTCATGCCTTTTGCACTTTCTTCATTTTTATTTTTTTATGAAATACTGCCAAACAAAGAACTTCGTAATTGAGACAGACATATTTCAAATGGTTATGTTTAATTTTTATATCTGAAAGAAATATATAAATTGTAAGAAAAATAAGTAGATCTCAAATATTTGGATGTGTTACATCAACAGAACAATTAATTAAAACAATGTAATTTTTATGTTCAGAACAAAACTTGAAACAATATTTTTCGTTTCGGTTCTATTATATATATATATATATATATATATATATATATATATATATATATATATATATATATATATATATATATATATATATATATATATATATATATATATATATATATATATATATATATATATATATATTGCAGTCAGACCACCATTTTACAAATCTTTCTATATTGCAAATTTTTTCCTGGAACCTAGAACAGAAAAATATCGAAAGAGGAATCGCTATTTAACAAATTTTCCAAATAATGAACTTTTCTTCTGGTTTTAGCGACTTCGTTAAATAGAGGTCCCACTGTATGTGTGTATATATATACTAAAATACTATAAATCTAAAGAAGCAAATCAAATATAGGAGTATAAATATATGCCAAAAGTTAAGTATATATATATTATCAGTTCCAGTTTTTGTTCTGGAAAGACTGTTTCTTTCCCTCAGTTTTCAATTCAGCTTCGACTGATTAATTTTCAGATTTTTAAACGTTTGAATTTGTATTAAAAATGTGTATGTAATATAACTATCAATAAACCTGATAAAGGTTTAGAAAGTAAATAGTGTATCAAATATATTTTCATCCATGCTCCCCGCAAAATTAGTATCATTTTGTGAGGCAAACAGAAATTTTACAATCTGCCTTTTTACTCAAAGAAATTCCCTAGATGTTTTGATAAATAATTTAAAAAGGCAGTTTGTAACGAAATCTACAGAAAAAAGTACTTCGAAGGAATAAATAATTATTTTGAAGAAAGAAATTATTAAAAATTCGAATACAAAAGAATTTGCTTAGTTTATAATAAATAAATGTCACACTATCTTTATTTTGCAGATGCTGTTACTGTCTTGATTTTTCATTTTCAACTTTATCATATACACAGAGGAAAAATTCTTTCCCCAAATTAAAAGGGGTTTTTTTTTAAAAAAAATTTTATTTATTTATTTACTTTTGCACTAAAGAAAGAAAATTGTGTTGGCATGGAAACAATGTTACAATTCAAGATTTTATAAATTAAAAATCTCGGGAAAAAAATTCACATTTGAAAAATAATTCTAAAATTAACCTTCCTTTACTGACTCATAGGCGTTTGAAAATTAACCAGTCTAAGCTGAATCAATTATTAATTGTTAAGGTTGTTACTAAGAGATAAATATTAATAAATACGTGAAAACTCATTTGCTGCTGAAGTGCCGATTATGTGCGTTAAAAATTTTAATTATTGTATTTAAGGTATTTTATTTGTACAACCGATTTCTTGTTTATGGAATTGTTATATTGTAGTTACATAAATATAAACAAATATTAAGAATCTCACTCGAAATTTAGGTTTAGAAAAATAAGAAATATCGCGAGATAGTTTATAAAAATATTCTCCCCCAACAGTTTGTGGGCTCATTCCCTTCTTCAAATTGCTCATTCAATTAAATAGCTCATAATAAAGACAAGTATCCGAAAAATTTTTTTGAAAAAAGATTAAACAAATAACAGTTTTAAGTATTAGCACTTCGTTATCCACATAAATCAAGATCTTGGAACTTCGATCAGACAGTGCTAATTTGCTACGAAATGGGATTACTTTAAAAAACCAAATACTTCTTGTTAACGAAGCTTGATACAGAGATAGAAATTGACTTGGACATACTCCTACCCACAGCTAACTGGAAAAATTCTCACCAATCCAACGAAAGCGTTAATCTTTCTTTCTCATATTACACTCTTACTCCACGAACATTCCTTCGTTCAGGAAGTTTGGGGTGAATGAAGGCAAATTGTCACAGTAAGGTCAGCTAACGATGTCCGAGGTTGAAATCTACAGTCAAGTCAAAAATAACTACCTCATAGATAATTGAAGCCCCGTGCGATTCCAGGGAATAGAAAAAGTACAGAAATCTTATAATTTCCCGGGAAAGAAGCCCTAGTCGCAAGCCCATTTTCACGAGACTGTCGGGGTGCTTATTCCCGAAAATACCAAAGTGACCAGGCACCTTTTGAAAAACCAAACTTCGTTTTCAATATTCGTTTCATTAATTCTTTGGTTGACAGTTTCTGCCTTAATGAGAAATGTGTTTATTTTATCTTTTACGTCCAAAAGCGAGACAAAAAATGTTTCTTTCTCTTAAGGTATCCGACTACGTTCGGAACCGGGATTTTCCAAATACGTACAAACGAATATTTTTTTAATATTTAGGGTCACTTAAATTAGAATACACGCATGAAATTGTTTTACGAATATTATTACAGCTAAAAATTAATTAAATGCAATATTTTGGCAAAAAATGAGCCTAGAATTATTTATTTTCCAAATATTCTTTTCTTGTGTGTGGAAAATGCTTCTGTAATAATATTTGGCCTATTTATAGTTCGAACCTCTGTACAGAGAGAGAGCCTGAACTAGGATTTTCTAAATATATAATTTAGAAATGGGTTAATCCATATTTTAATACATCAGAGTGGAGAAATTTTAACAGAAAAACACTGATAATTATTTCAATTGGTAGTAACTCTGGAAATATGAATTTTTCAAAAGTCGTTCAGGCTCTCTGGTGAAGTCTTAGCTATATATAAGCAAAATATTATTATAGAAGAATTTTTCCTAAAAGGAGAATGTTTAGAAAAAAGATCATTCTATTCTATTCTCATTTTTTGCCAAAATATTGCATTTAATTTTTTTATTGTAATAATATTTTTAAAACAATTTTATATGTGTATTCTAATCAAAGTGACATTGAATATATATATATATTCGTTTGCATGCTTTTGTGAAATCACGGATCGGAATGTAATCTGATACCTAAAATTTAAATGTCCCATAATATTGGTAAAAGAAAAGCTAAATCCCCATTAACACGGTGCTTCTCAAATTTTCAATATTTGCGACCAATTTTCAACGCACCCACCTCCATACAATATCAATGTATTGAATTAAATAAAAATATACTTTGATTGTAGCTACAATACAGATTTAATTATAAGCTATACAAATTAATATAAGTATTAAATTTTGTATATAATTTTTTTATGACAAGCCCACATGGGAGTCACTAGTAATTATTAAACTTATTCTTAACTTAGTATTTTATGAATTAATGATCAAATAAATTGTGTACTGAAACATTTATAATATATTATATTAGTGTAAATGTGTGTAATTAATTTTTTTTTATTATGACCGAATGTATATTTTGTTTTGCTTCTTTCAGTAGATTAATAATTTTTTAAAGTAATCTCTTTTATTTTTTACTTTTCATTTTGCTCACGCTTAAGTCAATTCCTACTTAGACCAACAAAGAAAAATTTTATTTTAGCTACTTTTTATTAGTGACAATTAATATAAATATGTATACATATACATATGACAGAATCATAACATTTAGTAATGAATTTTTATTAATTATCATTAAAGTATTGCATTGTCGTCCAAAACAATGGTGTATATAAAATTTTAATTCAACTGAATGCTTTAAAACATGAGAAAAAAAATTTTCTTCAAGTATTGATCCAAGTTGCTAAAAATGAAACCAACGTAGCTGCATCTGTAATTCTTTAAATAATTAGTTTCAGTTAATTAATTTTAATTATCATTAAAGTATCATATTGTCATCCAAAACAATCGTGTATATAAACTTTCAGTTCAACAGAATGCTTTAGAACTTGAGAAAGAAAACCTTTTCAAGTTTTGACACAAGTCGTCAAAATGGTCACTAAGTCATCAAAAATGATGCCAATGTGGCTGTATTGTAATTCTAAGAATAATCAGTTTTAATCAATTAATTTTTATTAATTGTAATTAAATTACAGTCATCCAAAATAATCATGTTTTTAAAATTTCAGCTCAATTGAGCGCTTTAAAATGTATTTTATTAACGATTGAAAATTCTACCAAGATAAATAAATATATAGAGTGTGAGCTAATAGTAGGAATTAAAAAAAAGATTGAATTCTACATCAAAAAATTAGATTATTACCTATGTTACATTTATGTAAACAAGTATTGCCAACAACCCACTCTCGCGAACTATTAGCTGGAACTGAATATCATTTTTTCTATACTTTATGATTAAAGCAGAGGAAATTTTTATTTGAATATTAATTCTTGAGCTTTAAAAGATCTATTGAATACAATTAATTATGACATTGCTGTTTATAATGAACTTTATTTAATTTTTGTGGAAATAAAGAATAACTAGATACATGATTTTCACAACTAAATTCCATTTACATTTTACATTGTTTATCTCAGAATAAAAAAAAAAATTCATTTTTTTTCTTTTTTTTTAAAAAAAATTATTTTTTAAGACTAGCAAAAATAAAAAATTTAGATTTTAAAAAATATTTTACACATTCATTTATATTTTTAAAATCCTTTCAGTTTTTGGATGAAAATCCAATGTAAAAAAAAAAGATCAAGATTCAACAATTTTTCCCTGTTTTATTCACATTTAAAAATCAAAAATATATGAACTTGGATCATAAAAGTTTTTAAAATTCTTTCAAAAATAGAATAATCCCTTCCCTTTTAAAATTTTTTTTTATTTTAATAGCATAGCAACAAAAAAAGCAATTTAACATATTTAGTAAAAATACTAAAGCAATGTTTTTCTTTTAAAAAATTACCTAAAATGAAAATCTTTTATTTTAATCACAAAAAAGATACTCATGTTTTTCAGTTATTATTGCCATTTTACAGATTTTTCAGAATAAAAAATAAAATACAAGAATTAATTTAAAATATTCTTTAAAAAAAAACAGCTACAATTTTGATATTTGTAAAAAGGATATTTATTATTAAACATCCATTTTGCAGGTTTAAAATTTCCCATTACAGTGGAAATGTGTATGATATAGTAATACAGTTCAATTGTTGCATTTTCTCACAATTTTTAAAAACATTTTCAAATTGTTTTTCTGTTTTGCAAAGACAAATTCTTGTTTAACTTATGGCTTTTATTAAATTATATTGCTATAATTTGAAAAATCTAGCAGTTATTTATTTGAGCATCAAAACTAGATAAAGAAAAACTTAAGCAGAGGAACGAAATAATAAATGAGAACCAAGTTAAAGTTGAATAATATTATACCATCAGAAAAATTTCAATTAATATTTAATATGAATTTTTCTAAGGAATGTCAAATTGTCAATATATGTAAAAATAAAATTTTCTTTACATATAACTCAGGTCCCAAACAGAAAGTGAAAACACAATGGAGTGTGACATTTGAAAAATTTGCACACTTTCCCCTACTGCCTTTATTTTTAACCAAAACAAGAAAAGTTGCATCAAGTACAGTTACATGCATGATATTCAAACACTGAATGCCAATTAGCACTGAGCATAGTACTGCACATCCAGCATGGTGCGCAGCAACAGGAGTAATGAGTGGCATCCAACATTATTGTTGAATACTAGTTGCTTCCGCTTAAGGCTGTTTTCGGTCAATGTTAAAGGATAGGGATGAAACGGCAAAGACATTTGTGGGCAGGAAAAAGCTCCAATGATAATAAAATTTTTATGGATATAAAGAAAATAATTGTTTAAAGGATAGTGTTTTTGAATTTTGATTTTGGAAAATTACACAGTTTTCAGCATTTTTGCAAAATGAAATTTGACTTTTTCTATGTTAAAGTATAGGAGTGGAAACGCAAAAGACATTTTAACAGAAAAAAACATTTTTTTTAGAGTAGGAGAATTAAATAGTATATAAGAAAGCAAGCTTCCCTCTTTGGACTAGTGTAGCCAGAATTAAGTTTTATGTTTTCTTAATTAACTTTTTTTTAAATTTTAAGTTCATTCTGAATTATTTTTGGCGTAGTTAGGACTATCTCAAACAGATGGCACCACCATCGTTTGAAAAGCAATTATTCTTGGCTACGAATACTTATTTTTGGCGATATCTTTCTGAAATATAGTCGCCAGCTGAAATTATGGTAACTTGCAAATTGTTACAAATAGTGGACAATGGAAAAGATTTATGATGTACAGAGATTTAACATCTCAAATCTGACGAACTTTCCGATTTAGGAAAGTTTTAAATATTTTCTGCATGTGTGCTTTAAAAAAATCGTTTATAATTATACAGCTTAGATTTTTTTTTTTTGTCTGTTATTGAAGGAATGTCTGTAAGAATATTTAAATTCTGCGAAATGACTTAACGAAGAATGAAAGTATACTTACTTTATACTTGATCGAAAGTTGTGAATTAACTCTAAAGAACACAAATTACTACTCCTTGCTCACAAATTAAAATTTTAATCTAATTATTGTAATGCAATTATTATTATTATATTATTATTTTCTTTTTAACTAACAAAAATTTTTTTCCCATCGATTTTATATTTGACGTAAAACTTTACCATAAACCATTGGAACAATTATTAACACAAAATATTGTTTTCTAATTTAATTAACAGAAACTTATTTTTCAATTAATTATGTTCAGATTCTAAGCCGCACCCCCAAATTCTCAGCAAATTTTTTGTGAAAAAAAAAATAGTGTAAAATATATTATCGATATATGATATATTTACGGAATGAAAAGTGGTTGCGATACCTAGTGGTCAAGGTAACGTACTCGTGGCTGGCGTGTCATGAGTTCGAGCCTAGTACCGCTGAAGTTCTGTCGTGTAGGGGAGCGATGAACGTTAAATCTGAGAGCTAAAACGTCCTCTCATTGGTGTGGTAGTTAGGAGATGGGAGGTGCAAGCTCAGGTGTCGTCCTCGTCACTTGACTATGGTTCAAAGTTACGAGGTCCGTCACCAAAAAGCCCTCGTGTAGCTGATCAATATGACATTTATATTCAATCAGTAACTAAACGAAATAAAAAAAAAATAATAAAGGCGAATTAATAAAAAGTGAATAATTAATTTACTTTACCAGCATTAAAAACTTTTTCAGTCTTCGAATCTAAGCTGCACCAGAATTTTTTGTAGCCTAAGTATCGGGAAAAAAGTGCGGCTTAGATTCGAATAAATTCGAAGAAAAATTCAGTGTAATGAATGTTCGCTACATGTCTAAAGACATGTGCAAGTACAGATATACGATAATTTAATGGAAAACCATCTTTCAAAATTAAAAGTACAAAATATCTATGATTTAGAGAGCGAAACTAGGGGGCAAGCATCTTTTGAACGATGGAGATATGAGATCGTTGAGACTCTCATCTTCTTTTTCAAAGAAATTGCTTGCAGGAAAAATCTACTCCGTGTTCGAAGCTTGTGATGCGCATTGTGTATGGTAGAGACTTATGCAATGCAGCAATGAAATATGGATTGGCAAACGAAGAGATCGCTCGGAAGCAGTATGAGAGGGAATATTCAACTGAAGTAAAAATATGTGGCTTATTTGTGGACAAAGATAAACCCTTTTTGTGTGCTTCACCCGATGGATTGGTTGGTGATGATGGACTCATAGAAATTAAATGCCCTTATTCTGCGAGATTTGAATCAAATCTGCTGGAATTTTATAATTACAAAAAAAAAAAAATAGTCTAGGTTTCAAATTTTTCCAATGAAAGGGAATCTATTTACCATTAAATCATAAATTTTACTTTCAAATACAAGATCAGTTATTTATTACACAACGGAAATGGTGTGATCTGTATTTATGGTGCAAAAAAGGATTCGTTAACTCTGCGTATAGAGGCAAACGAAGAGTTTTGAAAGGAATTATTCCAAAACTATAGAAAAGTTTTATTTTAAATGTGTTCTTCCTGAAATTCTTGATGGAAGAGCACCACGAAATATGCCTTTGAGGGAGCCGTTATATGTAGAGGAATCTAGTAGAAGCAAAAAACAGAAAATGATTGATATAGGTTAGGAAATGAAACCTATATATTATCGAATGATTATTTGATTAACGTCAAGCTTTGAAGCTTCACTGGGACTATCGCCGACCTCGTCATTTCGATCAAGTGACGAGGACGAAATCAGAGCTGGAACCGCAATCTCCCAAAATTTCCACCATTAGCAACATATAGTATCATCTACTTCAAACATCTGCTTTGAGGTTCAGCCTTCTACATAGCGGACGGCCGCGGTAGCCGAGTGGTATAGGTATCGGACCGTGGCTTGCCTTGCCACGAGTTCGAGCCCAATACCATTAAAGACCCGCCATGTAGGGCAGCGATGCACGTTAAATCTGTCGAGAGCTGAAACGTCCTCCCGTTGGTGTGGTGTGGGAGTTAGGAGAGAGGGGTGCCAGCTCAGGTGTCGTCCACGTCACTTAACCATGGTTCAAAATTACGTGGTCCGTCGCCAAAAGCCCTCGTGTAGCTGAACAGTGCGACGTTAATATTCAATCAATCAATTCTACATAGCGGATCTTCAGCAGGGACACCAGAATTCAAACCGACGATGCAACACCACGTCGATCACGAGTTCGTGACCTCCTATATCTTCTCGAACAGGATACCGTAAAAACTGTCCGTGATATATATTTTTATAATTAAGTATATTTTTTACTTAGCCATTTATTTGGATTCCTACATAGAATGAAACTATTATTTTGTTACCAAATATGCACAAAAATTAAACAATAATGCAATTTTCTTTGATTTAAATATGTTAACTTCCAAATTGAAAAATTGTTATTGACATATATTCATTAAATAAACATAAATTTCTTAGAAAAAATAAAAGCAATGTTTATATATTATATGCTTGATTAATTGTGCTTGATAATTAATTGCCAGCCTATTTTCTCTCCCTTATAATGATATTTTAATCGTTCTCTAAAGTTACAAAGTAATTTTAATTTCAAAATATCTTTCTTTCTTCCTTTTTTGCTGAACATGAAATAATTTTTGTAATGCTTATTTTCATTTACGTACCATTTCTTAAAAAATATTTTTTAAATTTAAAAATTATTTTACAAACATACGTAAAATAATGGTCAAAACCATAATTAAGCAGTTTTTAATGAAATAGCTGCATACTATCTTAGAAAAATATCAAAATTGATAACCTTTAACCTTTTAACATTTAAAACTACTTTTTTTTTAAAAGAAAACTCTATTCAAAATTGTTTCCCTTAAACCTTTAATAATGTAATACAGGTGTAAGTGTATACCTAATTGGAAATTTCTGAAACATTTTTTTTGTACGTAAGAACTTTATTTTGTAATACTTTTAGAAACATTTATTATTCCATTATAAAAGAATATTAAATCGTTTTTCTTTTATATGTAGTGCCTACTAGATTGTGAATATTCCATTGTTTACTGTACCGGGACCAACAAAACAAATTTATTCACGTTAATACATTGTTTTTGCACAACAAAATCGTTTTGTAATGGAAAATGAACTTTTTTTTTTATTTGTGAAAAAAACACCTATAATCAAGGAGAGCGAACAACTTATTGACATTTTAAAAGACATTTGACGGTAAAATCTATATTAAAACAAGAACAGCTCTAAAATTTAGATTGCAAAATACATAGGATTTTTTCCATAGTTAGAAACGAATAAAGCATTCATAACAAATTATCAGAATCCATGAGTCGAAAAAAGTAAGAAAGCCATTTTAGATCTCTCTCATGGTCAAGAGTCAACATTATTTTACTCCCCCAAAAAAAAAGAACAAGTATTTCGTTTCACAGTCGTAAAGACTGTGGCCCTCTTCCTCCTGCAGAGAAAGGGGAGGATTCTATTGAAGGAAGTGCGCTACACACACACACAGAGCATTTTTTTTTTTTTTTTTTTGCCTTTTCAAAATCAACCAAAAGCGGAGAGCAGAGTGCACGCGATCTTCTCTTTTCAAACAATTAAATCTTACCAGCAATGACATCAATAATTCACAAAATAGCTGTAAATTTATGTTTGAGATATCTTTTCGATTTTTTCGAAATTTCGCAATTGTCCATAATTCTGGAGATCTTCGTATAATAAGGACCATTATAAATTTATCATCTTCCATCCTCTCAAAAATTGACACATTTGTTGAGTAATTCAGAGTACCACTGAGAATTGTACCTCTCGTGAAATAGGTTGCCAACCCCAGTTCTATTGTATAAAAGTAAAATTGTATCATACTGTTTGTTCATTAAAACGTGAAATTTAATTTTTCATTGCTTTAAATCCACCTATTCTTCCTTTAAAAATCATTTGTTCAGGAAAAATTAAACAGTTTCGTTCTGTACATCATTTATCTAGAGAAATGATCGACAAACTGTGTTCCACGAGTCCCAATAAAAAAAAATGGGAAAGAAAAATTACAAATATGTATGCAAAATGGATTTATGTTCTCATGAAATTCGTTTAGCCACAATTATCTAAAGATCATAGACTAAAATTAAAAATTTTATTTATACATAATTTGAAATTTTTTAAACTTTTATTGTAATATAATAAATGAATTTTAAAACTTTATTTTATGCAGTAGATTGTGAATATACTATTGTTTGCTATCCCGAGTTCACAGTAATTTTATACTAGTTAGTACAATATTTTGAAACCTTTTACATTTGTGGGGGAAAAACACCTATAATGAAGATAAAAAAAATTTATCGACATATGAACAGATTCGATGCTAAAATTTAAATTTAAGCTAGAAGACCTATATCTTAGGTTACCAATTCATGCTATATACGCAGAATTTCTCACACAGCTATGAACATTTTCATGCCATTCACAAAAATGTATTTAGAAAGTGAAAAATATTTTTAACGCGATTGGCAACAAAAACAAAATACAAAAACGAATTGAACACGGAATATGAAATGCTACTGCAGATAATTTCAAAAAGCTTATACGTCGATAGTTTGTGTAAAAAATTGTGAACACATATCTCAGTTACTAAGTATAATGCATGCGTAGGTGACATTTGGAGCACAAATTTATATTATCAATGAGTAAATAACATTAAAATTACATCATAAAAGTTTTAATAAAAATAAAAATTTTTTTTAAATTGTCTTTACATATAATATCAAAAAATATATATGTTTATCTATATACTTTAAATATTATTTTAAGATATATTCCCTTCAGCGAAGAAGGGTTTCCTCGAAAACATGTTATAGTTCTAAGGGGTCCAAGAGTTGAAAAAGTTTGATGATTGACCAATGTCCAGACATGAGAAGTCTTTCATGGTCAAGATTCACTCTGCTGCTTGCTTTAACCCCCGCCCGAAAAAGAAAAAAAAAAAAAAAAAGAGCTAACATTTATTTTACTAGTTTGACGACCATCACCCTCACTTAGGCCCCCGTGTGTTCCCTTTTCGCTGAAGGGAGAATTTCATGAAAAGGTTACCCGAGAGAAATTTATTGCCCATCTTGGGAATCTTAACACAAATATTTGTGCCAAAAAT
Organism: Trichonephila clavipes; assembly: GCA_019973935.1. Lineage (NCBI taxonomy): Eukaryota > Metazoa > Arthropoda > Arachnida > Araneae > Nephilidae > Trichonephila > Trichonephila clavipes. The sequence goes on from BMAU01020946.1 coordinate 1,486,501, forward strand.
TTCGCAATAGCCAACGCCATCTAGATGTCATGTAAGGTGTTAAACTAATGGCCCGCCATCACTGGATCTAGTGAGGCATCCTCCTGATGAACTTCCTTAGCTATTTCATATCACCGAACTTCATGTCATGTTTGATCCCAGACTCTTTTGGTGTAAATTGTAGACAGCAGTACAAGATATCAAAGTAGCCTGTGATTTAACAACTGCTGTAGGCCACATACATGGTATATAATACTTCAACATGTTTGTAATCAGCTTGAATAAAATATGTCTTCTATATAAGCCACAGCAACCTTAACAAATCTCTGTTCAATTCAACATGTGATTTTATCAGGTATTGAATCCACAGGGGACCATCATACATACCATAGACAAACTAATGTTACAATGGACAGTGCCTGGCTAGGATTATTTCAAGTCATTTCAAACAGGCAATATCTGTAGAAGCAAAATGACTTTCCTATCAGTAATGTGATTTAAATATAGCTAAGAGCATTTCTTTATGAAGTTTCATTTTAACTTTTGATGAATATATATTAAAGCACCTAATGGCAATTTTTAAACCATTATGAGGAGGTAATATCCTTACCTTATTCTAGAATTTTTATAATTTATTCAAAAAGAACAAGACTGAGATATGTATTTACATCTGTGTATATGCACACACTTATCCAAATAGAAGCCTTGCAAAAATAATAAATCTACAATAAAATCATGGATGACAAGTGAATCGGCATTTAAACTTTAAGAAAAATTATTCTGAAGAAATACTGATTTAAAATTATTGAAATACTAATTTGAGTTTTATGTCATGCCCTTCACTTTTTCATATCCACAAACTTCGCATAAGCATTAAGAAAAGTACTTTATTTATCAGCTTTTTAAGAGAGTAAGTAAACAAGGATTCAGATTTAGTTTAACAAATTATTATAAGGTTCAGTCTAAGAGTTTCTTTTAGTGTTCTGCTTCGACTGCAGTTACAACATACATATACGTGACTCCTGAAACAATATATTCCTCCTTCTGAAGCTAAATATTTTAATTTACAAGCACCTTTCTTCATTTGACTAAAAAACCAAAAATTGAGGTTTGTTTGAACCAATGTCAGCCTTGACTACAACAAATTAACGAATGGCAAAAACTATTGCAAATCTAAATCAAGTGATTATTAATCTTTTATTGAATCACCAAATTAAGATACTTGCTGTTGAGGTTAGACTCCAATAATCAGCATGTGCTCTTTAAATAATTTTAAGAATTGAAACATTAATTTTGTTGCTTAAATTCTTTTTAAAATATCCTACATTTTAAATGTTTATAATCAATTTTAATAAAAAATTTAATTTACTTATAATAAAATCTATTTTATTGACAATGCTCTTTTTAAACGAATGAACCATGTGAATTAGAGGATATTGAAGAATAAATTAATACACTATAATAATGTTTTTAATATATTACACAAAATGGAAAATGCTGAAACAAAAATTCAGAAAATATTTTCAAAATGTACAATTAAAAAAAAGTACAATAACTTTCAACATAAATTTTACTTAAATATGCAGTTATGTCATATACTTTCATAAAACCATTTCATTATCCTACACATTTTTCTTTTACAGCACAACTTTCAAGAAAATAATGTACAAAATCGTCCATTAACTCTTCATACTGTTTTATACAATAAGAGGTGCCTTTGAACATTGAAATAAGTTTTCTTTCTTTTTTCAAAGTTCATCAAAGAATAATTCCACCTCCTCCATATTCCATTCTCTAAAAAAAAAATGGAAATAATAATTATATTAAAATGAAATTAAATTGTACAAACAGAAATGATGCAAAAAAAAAAAAAAAAATCATGAAATAACAGAATAAATTTTGCAAGGAATTTTAACAATGAGTTAAAATATACTTAAAAAGTTTATCATATTACTATGGCTACACATTAATTATTTAATTTTTTTGCATGAACATTAATTACCTTTTATATGAAACACATTAAAAATTTATACATATAAATAAAAATTAAGTGTCTGTTTGTAATTTGAAATTAACAGCTTTTTACTAAATGCATTTAAAAGGAAATACGGTACTTATATGAAAAAATGAATTTTTAAAATTTTTGTCTGTCTGTCGATCTGTATGTCTGTTTCTTCCAGCTAATCTCTGAAACGGCTGGATTAATTTTGACGGAACTTTCACTGGCAGATAGCTAATGTTATAAGGAGTAACTTAGGCTACTTTTATTTTAGAAAAAAAAATTAGGATTCCGAGAAAATAAAATTAAAACCAATAAAATAGTGAGCAATATCCGATTCAAATAGGGATTATTTATTTCAATAGGGATTATTCTTATTCAATAGGGGTTATTTTATTTTGCGAGCTTTCTGTCTCAACGATTTCTAACAGTTATATCGAACTTTTTTGTTTGATTAAGTTACTGCCACTCGTGACATTTCCCATTCATATCCTTTGATCCTAATGATTTTACAGTCCTCACTCCATTGACAGTGTCAAAGGTCATGCGTCCCTTTCACCCCCTTCCTTGCGGCTTTGTTTCACCCTACTGCTACTTAGACCTATTTTGATCCTAATGATTTTATGGTGTCAAAGGTCATGTGTCCCTTACACCCCTTTCTCAACAAAAAAATAATAATAAAACAAAAAAGAAACACTAGATTCACAAAGTAGAAGAATGACATTTTACTTATAGCTTAGGTATTTCTTTACGCAGAATACATAATTATTAAGTTTTCGTAAACTCTGCAAATTGAATGAACACTTTTTTGTTAAATTCAACGTAGACAAAGTTGTGGGTAACAGCTATTTAACATAAAATAAATGCATCAGAAAGTAATATTAATGTATTACACATCCAGATATAAATTATTTGCACTATTTTAAGCATTTATTACACAAAATTTGTAACGTGTTACTTTTGTTGAGCAGGTAGGTATTTTCAAAAATCACACGAAAGTTACGGGGCGTCATAAATAAAAAAAATAATTCAGCAATTATATCTACAGACTTAAAATTTAGCGAACATGGTTTTTCTGTTCAGCTGAGATATGCAATTTTTTGTTTAATTTACAATTCCCGTATAATTAACACATTAAAAATTTCTTTATCCTTCAGTCTCTATTGTTTAATTTTTCAATTCACACGAGCAAAGAACAGGCATACCAGCTAGTATATATATATATAGTTTTTTTTCTTGGTTTTCAGTTTCCAAATTTTTCCATTCTCAGTTATACATGATTTTTAAAATGACTATCATTTCTTACATTTATTTTATTATAGTATACATATATATAATTTCATAAGTGCGAGTGCTTAGAGTGCATTGTAATGTACCCGGTCACTTTTCTCTAATTGCTAAGGTACACCGACAAATGTGAGAAAAATCTGTTTGTTTCCCCCTAATTGCTGGGAAAAATTTCCTAAATGGGTGGTCAAAAATTCTGACAATTTTCCCACGGGAAGTTGGTACAATGTGTTTTCAGTTTCTCACAGATCTGTTATGACAGCATGTCTGGAGGAGAGGGCTCTCACTATACGCCCAGACAGATCCACACGTTCTAAGGGGCCGACAAAGGAAGATCAAGGAGATATCAAAAGAATAAGTGGCGAGTGACCATGGAAGTTAAAAAGGGAGAGCAAGAGAGTTTACAAGGACTTTTACTTGAGAGAATCCCAAGAGGCCTCTCAGTCAGTGATACTTGAGAGTTGTGAATTAACAAAAACGAAGGCGGACTTAGAACCGAGGAGTTTCGAGCCCATGAGAGCATGGTGGAGATAGAGCCAGTGAGTTCACACAAACTATGTGGAATTACAGAAAATCGAAGACTTTCTCTAGTATATCACAATTGATTGCTTGAATATTAATGTCGCACTGTTCAGCTACACTAGGGCTTTTGGTGATGGACCATGTAATTTTGAACCATGGTCAAGTGACGTGGACGACGGTCAAGTGACGTGGATGACACCTGAGCTGGCACCCCCTCACCTAACTACCACACCAACGGGAGGACGTTTCAGCTCTCTAAAGATTTAATGTGCATCGCTGCCCTACATGGTGGATCTTTAGTAGTACTGGGCTCGAACTCATGACAAAGCAAGCCACGATCCGATACCTATACCACTCAGCTACCGCAGCCCCTAGTATATCACAGATCTTTTTCAAAAAGATAACCTTAGTTGACCAAGAAGTTTTTTTTTTTAAATCAATAATCCAAATTTTTTTCAGTTAGCACCATAAATAAGCCAGTTTACTTAAAATATTTAAAAATAAAGAATATGAAGCCCTTACAACACAATTTTCATCCTTTTAATCAGAATTGTTAGGAAAATATTTCAAATTTTATTTTTAGTTTTAAAATTTTTACCAGGTTCAAATTCAAGATGGATCTTCTTAAAAAAACATAAAAATTATATTTTTTTTTTATATTACTTTAAATTTTAAGTATTTACAAACAAGCTAAAATTCAAAAATGGATTTTCTTTTGTAAAAAATAATAAGAATATGAGAATTAGCATATAAGAGGTTCGAATCCATAGAAGGATTTTTTCCTTTATAAAATTTACATATGTTAATAAAAATAAAAATTATGACAAAATAAAATCCATTCTTCAACCTAGAAAATAAACATTTAGAAAGAATTTTTGCATCAATTCCATCAATAAAAATAACACTCAAAAAGTAAAAGCAATGACAAAAATTATTTTGTGTATTTACCAAAACTGCAAAAAAAAAAAAAAAAAAAAAAAAAAAAAAAACAATTTTCAATAATAGTAAAACATTTGTGCTACATTATATTTAATTTGGTATTTAAATATTATTTGATAGGTAGATAGTGCAGAGAAACAATTTTAAAAAATGGAAATGTTTTCTGCCCATAATTTGAAATTTTGTATAAATTACTTCAGAAAATTTCTCTAAAGAAAATAAACATATATCTTAAAATTGCAAGCAAAATTTAAACTTTTTCTTCCCAAAATTGTAATAATACAATATGACACAATTAAATTCCAACTTTTATTCCACAACTCATACATAATCATAACCAACAAAACTATGTTTTCCCCCTTTAATTGACTGTATACTAGATAGCATAAGTATAAGTTATCAATAGAGAGCCAAAACCCAAGTATTAACTGAATTTAATGAATTTCAGGATTTAATTAATAAAAAATAAAAATTCAATGTATAGCTTGTGGTTAAATAATTTGTAAACAGATAAAAATAATTATTTATTCATGTAGATTAAAGTGATAAGATTTTTTAAATAATGAATTTCATTATTAAACTATATTATTCAAAACTTTTAAAAAAGGTATAATAAAGTATGGCACATAAATAACATACATTCAACTACTTGCTAAAAAATGCAGTATTTTAAATTAATTTTAGAGTAATTTAACAACTATTATACATTTATAAAAATAAAATTCTTGGAGGAGAGGGCTTTACTATAGAACATTATAAATAAAGCAAATTTTGCTAGGTTGCAACAAAACAAAATTTTCCTCTCAGTCACACTAGGATTTTTTATAATTAAAAAAGTACTTTCTTGAAATCTGGACTGAAAATTACATTTTTTACAAAATGCATAAATAAAGGTAAAATAAATTAATCATTAACTTTTTATTTCCCATTAAAAATTTTTTTTAAATTTTTTAAGTATTGGATATTAATGAGCCCTTCTTACATAATTTTTTATTTTTTCTCAAAAATGTGTAGATAACTGGAGATGAGGTTTAGAATTGATAACAACTTTTTTTCCCAATAACATTTTGAGAATTCAGTGTCCTGTTTAGAATCAGCGGTGCCTTATATTCCCACAAATACGGTATAATTTTTGTATTCAGTATATCTACTTTATATTAAATTGCATAAATTCATCAAAACCGATATCACATTGTTAGTGCTATTAATGAAGAATATATAATATTATTTGAATGAAGAAAAAATAAACATTTTTCATACAATACCATGATTTTTAAACAAATATTAAAATAAAGCAAACTATGTTATATTATATATAATACTAAAATCTTTATTGCTTATATTTTATGATCAATGCTTACACATAGTGAACTAAAAGTAATTGGGGAAATATTCTTGTGGTGTAAAAATCAGAAATAGTAACTGAACATTGTAGCAATCGTAACTGGACTGGATTGTGAATTCATTTAACAAATTTTGGATTGAAAATTTAAAAATAATATTAAGAATTACAATGACTTACATGAAATAATGATGATTATGAGAACAATAAAATATTTTTTACCTCTTGTGGCTGAACAAAGTCTAGCCAATCAGATGCATATGTTGGAAGAAGTCCCATTGATGAACATTTGTACAAGGCTAAAGCTAAACATACTAAATTTCCAAACAGATAAACAGCTTTCTGTAATAATGCTTGACCTCCTTCAATCAGTTTAAAGGCTGAAATAGAAAAAATATTCAAGAAACAATAATAAAGTCAGCTAAAATTTTAAACCACAACCTTTCATTGATTATTTCCAGAAGTACTAGAAAAATTTTGATGCAATCAAATATGCGGATAAGTAAATATAATTCCCCCAAAAAAGCTATATAACAGTTATGATGCACATGCATGACAGTGTATATGGTTTATCACAACATGAAAATTTAAATGAGAGGGTAGAAGATAGAACCAAAAAAAATGGGTTAATGAGGAATATGGTCCTTTCTTACAGTAATCCAGCATTTGCAATGTGAGTTCAAACTGAAAATGAGACAGTGTGGATTCCTGTGGTCCTCAAAAGCATCTGAAATATGCTGTGTAAGGTTAAAGTCATGGAAATCTGACTGGCTAATATACTCCCTTCCTAGAAATTAGTCAATTAGATGGGCCATATGAGAAAGAGCATTGTCTGTCAGAGCAATGAAATCAGGACCAATTAAATCCTTGCAAAGACAAACATAGTGATACGATATTTTATACCTGTATCTTGCAGTAGTAACAAAACCTATGTTAAAAACATAGAAGTGTGTGCAACTATTCAATACGATACCCAATACAGATAATATTGTACTATCTCCATAAGTTGTGCATAACACTGATATTGCAATAAAGTCTCTAACAATCTGCACAGTTGAGACTGCCCTGTCTCAATAAATTATCGAAATGTTAATTGTTACTCATTTTAACCATTTGTTTTTAAATTTTTTTCAAAGAAGTTGCAAATATCAGAACAAAAATCGTTGAGATATACAAACAAATAAAACCCAAAAACTTGCATTTGCAAAGCATTTTCTTCTAAGTGTACAACCTCCATGCTTTTGTAATCCAAAATTCAAAAATTGTATGTTTTTTGGAAACATTAGTTTCCTTTTAGTTAAGTGGCTTTCAAGATTTGAATAAATATGCAAAATTTTCTAAAATTTGAAGCTACGTAGACACACACAGATAATTCACTCTTTCATTTAGTATGCTCTTTGGCTGCAGATAAAGGGGTAAAAAATTCCTTCTTTATAAGCATAACAACCTGTTACAGGTCTTGGTTGCCTCCACAGCTCGCTTCCTCTAATTCCAACGATACGCAGCAACTCTATGCCAGTTTTTAATATTTAGAGTTTTTAAGTCCTTTTCAACATCATCTATCCACCTTGTTGGTGGTCTTCCTCTTGTTCGAGATCCCATAGGATTCTTAAATGTGTAAGCTCTGGTCTGGTTGTTTTCGGGGCTTCTCCAGATGTGGCCGAGCCATCTCAATCTGTTACTTCGGATGACTTAAATATAACTTGAGGTTCTTTGTAAAGCCTATATAGCTCAAAATTATACCTAGTACGCCAACATCCTTGATCTTTAACAGGCCCAAATATAGTTCTCAGTGCTTTTCTTTCGAAAGTTTCCAGAGCTCGTATAGTCTGGGTAAATTAGAGCCGGTTTTAGCAATCTGTTGAGGTTTCGTAACAATAGTTTTTTTACGAGGTAGGGCTGTTAACCTTGCACCCAACCCTATTTTAGTCGCCTCTTACGACATGCATTGGGATACATTGGGACTATTCTTACCCTTAGTTACCACATGGTAACCTTTGAAGAACCCCGGTCACCACACAGGGTAAAAAATTCCTTAAATCCCTGAAATAAAACTAATTTTTAAAACATAAATAAAGTAAAAAAATATATAAATATTACAGAAGAAATTAGCACACATGTAATGTCTAATGAAGTAAAAAAATTTGAAAAACATGTTTACTTACTAGACTGTATAGTTAAAAGAGCTTTAACTAGCCGCACAAATAGCATTCCTATCATCATGATAGGGAAAATTGAAATTGAATTTCCAGCCATGTACATAATGAAAAGATTCATAGGGACTTGTTTCAATGGTGCCAAAGCAATGTCCCATGATTTCTAAAAAATACAATAACAAATACATATTTTCTATATTATTTAAATTCACTGGAATTATAGTTAACCTAATTAACTGACACAGAGATAAGCATTAGATTGAATCAATTTGGTTATCAATTTAACAAAAACAATATTAAATATAAATAATAATTTAACAGAGGAGAAATACTCTATATATATATACATACACTTTGAATACAATAAGTTTTCAAACAAAAAACTTAAATTAACCCTCTCGCTGTGAAGTTATTTTATCAAAGTAAGTTAAAAAAAAATGTGTGTGGTTTTATTATGTATTTCAAATCTACATTTTAGAATTAAATTATACACAAAATTTTTATAAAAGAGTTTTTATTTTAAATATGGAATTAGTTCATCAAAATATGAACATAGAAACATAAACAAAAGCAAAACTGGTTGCACAGCTAAATAGTCGGAAAAATGCATACCCGTGGAAATCGCAGGTTGCGCAAATTTTGCTACATTTACATTGCCTGTGGAAATCGTGCATGCGCAGCAACAGGGTTAAAGAGATTAATGTTACGTCAATTTACCACATTTTAAAAGTAGATAAAAAATGCTTAGTCTACTATATGAAATTTAAACAATATGTATAAAAATATTTAATTAATAAAATATAGAATTAGCTTTTTTATATTTTCTTATTACAGCGGAGAATGAGAAATTCTAGTGGAACCAAGACATTCTTACCCTTCAGAAAATTGAATTTTCAATTTTTATCTTAAAAAAAAGTAAATTCAATGCTGATTCCAAAAATGTATAACATGCATAGGTTTAAAGTTTAATACTTGAGTAGTTGCAGTTTTAAAATGCAAACAACAGCTATTTTGGTTACAACAAATGTATCTGGAGAAAAGTACATCTACAAACATTCTTTCCCAGAACTAATTCTTGTAAGATTAAAAACATAATTACAAACACATACATAATTTTTAAAACATATATTTAAAGACTTAACTGCAAAAAAAACTTTTACTAAAATGTTTGCATGATCCTACCCAGAACCCAAATAAAAGCTTCAATAACTGCATATAGAATCAAGTTCCAAAAAACACATTTGTGAACAAAAAAAATTGAAAATCGGTGTAATGGACGCAGTGATATGCTTTAATAAAGATGCACATGCAAGAACAAAAATTGAGAACTAAAAATAAATCCTGGGATTAACACTTGTGAAGGCCTTCGAAAAATTGACAAAGTTAGAATTTGTGAAGCTGAGATGACAATTCAAAAAGCCAGCAAAGAGACCAAGACTTATTGAAAGACAAAATAAAAGGAAGAAGGATGCTTTAGAAAAGTTCATGAAAGATAAATACATATCTTCTATATATTTAAAAAATATCAAATTTTTGTAAGCTGTACCGTTTTTCTATTTAGTTTTTTTTTTTCATATTACTCAAATATTCTAGTTTTTAGGTATATTTGTAGAAAAATCTATCTATTATATTTTAGTGAAACTTGGTATGAGCTTCTGCATAGTATTAATGCATTTAATGCTACTAATTTAATTCTTGAAATATTGATATTTTTATTTTTACTGCTAATTTTCTAAAAACAATTATCGTTTTTATCAAAATTTCAAAAAGTCAAGATTCAAATTTTTTTTAATAATTTCTAAGCAATTAAACAAAAAAAACTAGAGCATTTAGATTAAGCTACAATTTTGTAACTAAAACAGCATGTTTTGTGGTTTTATAAGTTATAAAAGGAAAAATACAAGTACCTAGTCAACATCATGTATATGAAAGCACCTTTTGAAGTGTGCTTTTTCAAACCCTTATATTTCTAAAAAAATTTACACATTTAAAAATTTTATGTTATAAAAATTTTTATCAAATGGAATAAAATTTGATAGATGGTTCCTTAAAGAAAACACTAAGTTATAAAAATTCCATTCATATTGTCAACCCGATGTAGTAGATTGTAATTCAGAATTCGGTAAAAAAAGGTCAAGTGAATAGAATATTTAAAAGGATTTATTGTAGCAGTTCAGTATGAACAGTACATGAAGAAAGTAATAAATTTAACGTTACAAATTAATACAGGAGATACTTATTTTCTCAACATTTAAACACAATAAAATTCCTAAATTTCAATGTCTTTATTTATGTACCTAATCAGTAAAATTACTAAGAATAACATCTAAGTACTAATCGTTCTTCAAGTTATTAAACAGTTTTAAAATTAGTGTAGCTAAATTAGGTCTTTACTTAAGTGAAACACATAAATATTAAAATCTAAACTAGTTTCAAATTGGGATTCAGGCATGAACTCATGAAGTTTGGAAATTTTACATTAATTTTGTTTTACTTTTCACATACATTGTAGAAATCACTTGCTTCATTTTATTGAGTTGCTTGGTGATAAAATTGTTTTACATGCTAAGTCACAAGTGAATAAAAATGTAATACCTAACTGCTTACCTTGAAGCCTAGGTAAAATTTTTTAACAATGGAGATTACTTTTGTCGGAAAATATTTTTTATATATATATTATATATATATATAGTAAACATAATTTCTGAATATCTGCTTTCTGTATTTCAGTAATTAACAACACCATTGTGTTTCTGGCATGCTTTCAAGCATAAACATAAGAATTAACATGCGATTCAGCAATTCAGGGGGAAAGGGAGAGAAAACATGGATTCACATGTTATATCTGATCACAATTTTTCACACTAATATTGCTTATTTCTCTATAATTGATTTTTAGTTCTTATAAGTTATAAGAACCATGGGTTAGTGATTGCTTTCCCATATTGTTGCCAACACTGACACATTAGCAATATCATCCTATGTGATAAATTCACAACAAATATTATAAAAATTTAAATTATAATACAATGTATTTATTTATAATGCAGATGGTGTAAGCCAGAATTTGGCATATTTTCTATGTGCTGCCATATTTGACTTATTGATTCTTATAACCAATAAGTTAAAGATATCACAAAGAAAATGATAACAAATTTAAAAGAGACACTATTAACAGGTTGATATTCAAAAATAGTGTCACTTATTTATAATAACAAAAATGCAAAATGTCAAATTTAAAAACAGCATCATCTATTAATACTATTATCAAATGAGTATAAGTCAGAAATGGACAATTTCTACATGTTGTTCATGGTTCCTAAAACAGATAAACACCTGAATTTATGTATAAAAAAATTTTGATTTTTAAGGGACAATCAATCAAAATAGAATAATAAAATTTACAGGGTGAGGAAAAAAGAGAAAGCACTAAGGTTATTTCAGAAATATATTCCAACTCTTGAATTATTCACAATAATGAATGTAGAACGTAAAAAGTAGCATTCTAAAAGGTTTTCTATTTTATAAAAAAAAATAATAATAATTAATCTGCAGGTAAAATGTAAGAGCTTTTATGTTTTCTCAAAAAAAGAGTTATTTCTCATAAAATATAACTAATTATAATTTATAGAACAGTACTAATCATTTAGACAAGTAACCAAACAAATGTAGTAACTAATTGGTTACAGAATATTTGAAAAGATACACAAAATCTGAGAAAGTACCTCTTTCTGTTAAAATTTAAAGAATATAATTAAAATAATATTTTTTATTTATAATTTACATAAATTACGAATATTTTTCCTTTAAAAATATTTTTATCAATTTAAAATAAGTGCTAACTTTCTACAATTACACATGAAATAAACTAATAAATTGCATAATCTTATTCGTTATCTCTTCAAAATCTCATAAGCAAACAAAAATACAAATTTAATAAATTTCTACAAAATACTTTGTTATATAACTCATTAAAATAACAAACTCAAATATTTTCTTAAAAACTTACTTTTACTATTAAATTAGCATCAGTTTCTCGACTAGAATCTGCATGTACCTGACCTAATGATGAACTATAACCAGGAGGAGCAGGTAGTTCAGTCTGACGCTCAGATTTTGTTCTACAGAAATAAATGCAATTATTAAAATTTCAGAGATCATTTTTAAAACAAAATTTCTATTGATACATAGCTTTTCAGAAGATCCATAAAACTTGAGAAAATCTATCTATTTCTGAGTGGAAGATAAACTATTTCTTACAACAAAATGCGATACTCCTCCATTTCACCAGCGCCAATACCACCAAGCAAGCTTTATTGGCAACAACACATAATATAAGCATTAAAAATGGTTAATAAATGTTAGTTTTCATTGTTTTTCATCCATTTTCAAAGTATAATGAAAAAGATGTTACTAATAAGAAAAAAAGGTAGTAACTTGTTTTGAGCATGTGGTGGTAAGAGGTTACCAGTGGAAATATTCCATTTGGTGTCAGTTGTATCAATTTTGGCGACTTTAAAGCTTGCACCAGCAAAACAAAAAAGTACCCAAAACGCAAATTAAAATTTAAAGACTGCAATTTTTCTCCCAAACCAATTTTATTATTATACAAAATATAAATAATCCTCAAAGAACTGCCCATACACCAAATAAAGAATGAGCAAATAATTTATTGATCATATGTTTTCATTACTATCATTTCTGAAAATGATACCAAATGGATTCAGATGAATATAATATGTAAAAAAGTATAAACTCTATGAATTAGAAAATCTCTCAGAGAAAGTACATACAAAATTACATTACAAATGTATTTTAATTTCTTCTTTTTTAACTTACTAAAAAGCCCTTGTATTAAAACTATCAATTAAAAAACTAAATGCATATCAGAAAAAGAAAAGTAAAAGCATCCTATTAAACTTATAGCAATAAATTATTAGTTATGATAAATAATAAAATCTATTGAAATATCCCTGACATATTTTCGCTGAATTATACTTTATTAAGCTTTAAACATCTCATTTTCACTTCTGATTTGCACTTTCACAAAATTATCAAAATTAATAAAGAATAATTGAAATAACACACATTTTAAAGCATGTTTGGAGGGAATACGTTTTCTTAAAATACAACAACTGTAGAGGGGGAAAAAACTAAGATTATAAACATATCGCTAATTACAATATCATTACTACATGTACTATCCTGTTTACTTAATTTCATGCAAATAATATCGTGATATACTTTAATAATGATCATAATGTTGTAAATTATTTTACAAAAATTGTAGAAAATCAGGAAATTCTAAATTCCTTCATTAAAAAAAAAAGCTAAAAATCCAGCATTTTATTATATTACAAGACAAAAAAGGGATCCAACCAATTATAATTATACGCAAGAGTATATTGATACGAACCTTGTTGCAAATGAAAAACACCATTTGTGTCTCTTACTTATTAATCTGTTAGATGATAGAGTCGCCATTATTTTTCTAAATATTTACCCTTTTTTTTAAAACATCAAATTCGTACACAAGAGTTCACGAATCTACAAGAAGCAAGTTTCTAAATGATGCCAAACATAATTAACAAAAACACCTGCTCTAAGGCAGCGGTTGCCAAACTTTTTGACCTCACGGACCAGTAAATTCATAATTTAAATTCCGCGGACCACTAATAGGATTTTTTAAGTGTTAAATTGTTATTATGAATCGAGTTACGTTTCAATGCATCTTAAAACATAACTTAACGGGATGAGTAAATATGTTCCAGCGAAATTTTCTCGCGGACCACTAGGGATTCATGAACCACCACTTTGGCGACCTCTGCTCTAAGGAGATTTGCAGAATTTAAAGTTAATACATTTATAATTTTTAGATAAAATACCATTATTTAAAATTCAAATTCCAATTCATTCCCATTTATTCATTAATTCTAAATAAATAACCGTGTAGGAATGAAAATTGAACGAAAAAATTAGATAAAAGATTTTTAAAAGTCATCATAAGATCAGGAGAAATATATCTCAACGTTACTATTAAAATTTAGTTTTTATTTCCGAAGTATATCATAATAAATTATCGGTTTCTATATGAAGCCGGGTTTTAAGGATTGGTAGGCGGTGAAAAGGTTTTTAGTGCTTATACGGGTATAAGTGTAGTATGGGGGCACTATTCTGAAGAATAAAGAGAAAAGCGCATCTTCGAGTAGAGTGAGAAAACGCGTTAGTAAAGGTAATTTTCCACGTCTTGAACAGTGTTTAGTTTTATGGAGGAGACAGTGTCGAGGACAGAATATTCCGATGGGAGGCTCTTTATTGAATCAAAAAGCTAAAGCATTCACCAAAGAATTAGGAATCGAGTTTTCGGCTAGTGAGGGATGGCTTACAAATTTTAAGAAAAGGAATGGTACAGTCTTCAAAAAAATGTGCGGGGAAAGCTCAAGTGTCGACATTAACGTTTTTTCTAAGAGGCAGAACTCGCTTTCGGATCTAGTAAAGGAGTACGAACCACGTAACATTTTCAACATGGATGAAATCGGGCTCTTTTTCAAGTGTTTGCCAAAAAAAAACATTTACAGTCAAAAAAGAAAAATGCCATGGAGGAAAACATAGCAAGGAGCGGTTAACTATTTTACTGGCTGTAAACATGGACGACTCAGAAAAGATTGCTCCTCTCGTCATAGGAAAATCTGCAAAACCTCGGTGTTTCAAGGGCATAAACTCGTTCCCTACCAAATACCGCTCAAACAAGAAGGCATGGATGACCACCGAACTCTTTAATGAATGGTTGGTCTCACTGAACTCGGATATGAAAAGAGAGAAACGACATATTCTCTTATTTTTAGACAACTGTACTGTGCGCAATAACGCACCACATTTATCAAATGTGAAACTTCAATTTTTCCCTCCAAACTCAACCTCCAAACTTCAGCCACTCGACCTGGGCATCATACATAATTTTAAAACTTTTTATCGACGTGAAGTCGTTAAATGCGTTTTGGATAACCTCGAAAATCAGCAGAATGTAACTACTATTTCAATTTTAACAGCTTTCATCACGATTGACAAGGCTTGGAGAGCTGTTACTCCTTTGACAATTCACGGCTTTTTTAAAAAGTCAGGCTTCCCCTCACCGAATCTGGTTGACGTGGACGATACACTCACTGAATTTAATGCTGAATCATCCCCTTGGGAAGCTCTTCCAGAACAAGATTTTACGTTTGACGACTACGTGTTGGTTGACATGGACATTGCTGTATGGGAAGCTCTATCTGATGCTGAAATTGTGACTTTGGACTACAATAATACAGAAAGTGATGAAGACGAATCGGAGGAGTTGACTCCGGTAACTCTGTCAGAAGCTAGTGTCACTAAACAAACTACTTAACTTTTTCCTTCAAAATCATGTTGATGCAGACATTTTACAGGCTTCATTTGTTCTAGAAAAATATATTGACAAAGTTAGATTGAATGCCTTAAAACAAAAAAAGATAACAGATTTTTTCGACAAAAAGGATTAATTATATATAGTATGTATGTTCTTTTAATAGTTGTTTTCAAGACATAAGTGTATTCTTTTAATATAGGACTTTTAACTTCTGTTTTATATTTTTATACTGTATAAAATGTACTTTAAAAAAATCATGTACAATTGTTGCTTTATTACATAGTTTTAAATTTAAATGTGTTAGAAAAAAAACTTCTCTTCGTGTATTTTGAGAGTTTTTTCCTACCCTCTTGATAATTCGAAGTTTTTCATTGGTCCCTCCAACTTCGAATTATCGAGAGTCGACTGTATATATATATATAATATATATATGCAGTCAGACTACCATTTTACAAATCATTCTATATTGCAAATTTTTTCCTGGAACCTAGAACAGAAAAATATTGAAAGAGGAATCGCTATTTAACAACTTTTCCACATAATGAACTTGTCTTCTGGTTTTAGCGACTTCGTTAAATAGAGGTCCGACTGTATGTGTGTGTGTGTATATATATACTAAAATACTATAAATCTAAAGAAGCAAATCAAATATAAGAGTATAAATATATACCAAAAGTTAAGTATATATATATATATATATATATATATATATATCAGTTCCAGTTTTTGTTCTGGAAAGACTGTTTCTTTCCCTCAGTTTTCAATTCAGCCTCGACTGATTAATTTTCAGATTTTTAAACGTTTGAATTTGTATTAAAAATGTGTATGTAATATAACTATCAATAAACCTGATAAAGGTTTAGAAAGTAAATAGTGTATCAAATATATTTTCATCCATGCTCCCCGCAAAATTAGTATCATTTTGTGAGGCAAACAGAATTTTTTAAACTTACTTACTTTTACTATTAAAACTTAGTAGTTATACGGGTATAAGTGTAGTATGGGGGGGCACTTTGGATTTGGTGATTTTTATCTAATTGCCATGATGAGATAACGAATTCATTCTGGCACACTGTTTAATTTCGTAACCCTTGATTTTTGATTTTTGATCTTATAAGGTCACGTGTTCGTGTCAGAAAATTGCTATTGGTTAATTTATAAAATTGCCGCTAATTTCAACACGAGCAGACGATTTTCAAATTAACAATTACATCTTTAATTTATTTTTCATTTTGAAATTTATTTTCATTCGTACAGGATACCAGATTATTTAAACCTATTTTTATTAGTCCATCTTCCTGCTTTCGTTTTCTCCTTCGACATATCCTGAAGAGTATGTCTGAAAGGTACGATTTGCGTTTTTTTTTTTTTTTTTTTTTTTTTTTATGATTTGGAACTAAAGGGAAAATTGAATGTGATACAGAGGTGTATGGAAAAAGGATTGATTGCTGCCAGTACTGAATGTTCGGTTTGCAAGATGGCTATGCATCTAATCAAGAAGAATTCGAGTAACTGATACATTTAAGAATGCCGAAAGAGAGGAGCGAATGGACATAGCATGAAGAGATCTGTAAGGCAGAATAACTGGTTTGAAGAGAGTAAGCTGAGTATGCTTGAAATTCTTAAATTAACAAATATGTGGGTGCGAAAGGCCAACCGTGACTTTATTTCTTTTGAACTTAATATTACGAAGAAAACAGCCATAGATTGGATGAGTTTTTGTAGAGAAATATGCATGGAAATGTGTGTGTACGAAAGCTCTATACTTGGAGGTCCTGATTTGATTGTAGAATTAGACGAGGGTATGTTCGGTAAAAGGAAGTACAACAGAAGCAAACGAGTGAATGGAACCAGGGTGTTTGGAGGAATTGAAAAGTCATCGAATAAGTGCTTCTTTAATGTGGTTCAGGATAGGTTGAAGGATATTCTTCTCCAGTCGATTAAGAGCAACATAAGGGAGGGTACAACCGTCATATCGGATATGGAACCCGCAGGTGTAAGGATCATTTCGGTTCTTACCTTGCGAAATGCATGTGGAGAGAAAAATGAAACGGCCCAGTAATCCGAATGACCTATTCGCTGCCTTTTGTAGTGAGTAAATATTAACGTCGCACTGTTCAGCTACACGAGGAGTGGCTGCGATAGCCGAGTGGTATAGGTATCGGATCGTGGCTTGCATTGTCACGAGTTCGATCCCAGTACCACTAAAGACCCACAGTGTAGGGCAGCGATGCACGTTAAATCTGTCGAGAGCTGAAATGTCCTCCCATTGGTGTGGTGTGGTAAGTTAAGAGAAGTGGTGCCAGCTCAGGTGCCGTCCACGTCACTTGACCACGGTTCAAAATTACGTGGTCCGTCGCCAAAAGCTCTCGTGTAGCTGAACAGTGCGACGTTAATATTCAATCAATCAGCTACACGAGGGCTTTTGGTGACGGACCACTTAATTTTGAACCATGGTTAAGTGACGTGGACGACACCTCAGCTGGCACCCCTTTCTCTTAACTACCACATCACACCAACGGGAGGACGTTTGAGTTCTCTACAGATTTAACATGCATCGCACCCCTACACTTCGGGTCTTTAGTGGTACTGGGCTCGAACTCCTTACAAGGCCGGCCACGTTTCGATACCTTGACCACTCGACTACCGTGGCCACTTGCTGCCTTTTTAGAGGTGGTGAAAAAATTTTCCTCCTTTAAAAGAACTCCTGAACGCAGGTAAGCCTACTACTGAAATATTCTAATCTAAGATTTCTTTTGCTTAAAAAAATACAATTTTTAATTTTATACTTTAATGATATCTTTATAAATATTTCTTTTTATTTCACATTAATTTATATTCATTTTTATTTCAAAATTAGAACTTTTAATTTCTTGGGACATCTACCGTTAAATTACGCAGCTTGGCGATCGAATTCGGTCACCAAAAAAACCCATTGCTGAAGGAAGTACATTGGCAACCACTTTAAGTCACCAAAAAAAAGTCTGCGCCAAGTCCCTCCCCTATACTACACTTTAACCCTTATACGTGGTACTGCTGGACTGAAGAAAATTTTATTGGTTGTTGTCTATTTTTTACACTTGCTTAATATACTTTGTTAGACCTCTAAGAAAGAGTTTTTGGCGGTGTATTTTCTTTTTATCTGGACTTTGGTAAGCTTACCCATTTTTTGTCCATATTTATTTTACCTGACGGAGACTCAAGCTGAGTCACTCATTCCGGATAACGGAAGTCAATGAGACAAGCAACATAATGACAGTAGTTGCAGATTTCAAGAATTACAAAAGCTCCCAAACTGATCAAGAACTAATTTTGCGAACTAGCAACAAAAAATTTACTGAAATCACAATTTTACTTGAACATACAGAAAAATCAGGTAGCATCCTAAAATCGAACCCTCCCTTATTACATGCTGAATTAAAGAACTAAATACCTGGGCATGACAATATGAAGCACATGTTACTGTACTCGAAGCGGTAAAATAAAAATTAGCACCTCTGCCCCTGTACGCGCTTTTCACATAAGAGTTATTGATCAAATTTTAGATACTACGGTAAAAGCTAACATAATATGGGAAGGGTTCCCTTTGCGACTCCTGCTTTTCGATATCCCAAGAAACGTACATCTGGCAGACGTGGCAATAGAATTAAAAAATTCAAACGATCCTGAAATAGTTGAAATTAGAAGATTTATTAAATCAAACAGTCGTCAAGAAGCTTCTCTTGTTTTAATTACAATTCTAGATATAAATATACCAGAATGTGTGCGTAAAGCTTCAGTTTCTTAACCCGACACATTTTAACTATTTATAGACAAACCCCGGCAATGTAGCAAATGTTTTAGTTTCACCCACTTATCACGATTCTGTTCCAAACATGCAAGATGCATCAATTGTGGAGTATCACACCGGACAGTGCATAAATACCTCAATTTGTATAAATTGTACAAGACATCATCCGGCAAACTCCCCCAACTGTCCCATATTTATCAAAGAAAAAAATACTAGAATTCAAATGTAATCATCACTTAACTCTGAGAGAGGCATGACGTAAATTTATAGAAACACACTCTGTAAATTATTCTACAGCATTAAAAATAGCATCTCCAGGGTCCAGCATGCAGAAATTTGAAAAGAAATTAGAAAACATAGTAGCAAATTTTCAAATAGCTCTAGAAAGGCAAACTATAGTCATCATGAACTCTATGCAAAAGATGATGGAAACAATGTTCACCCATTTGGTTAATGTCATAGACATAACCCTCCTCAAACATACTTTTTAAAAATATTTAATTTACCAAAATTCTAAACAAGCATGAAGAAAAAATTTTAATGGATGATCATTTCATTCCTCTTTTCAATTAAAAAAAGTTATCTTGCACAGCAAGATTTACATTGTAAATGCCATAACATGCTTGAAATTTTACAGAAATTCTGTTAGCATAGTGTTTATTTTATTCACCAGAACTTCACTTAATTTTTTATGCATGTGTTAAAATTTGATAAATATCGAAAATATAAAGATAATAAACTTACACTGTGTGTGATTGATGATCACACATAATTCACCTATCACACTAATGAACAAAATATTCTCATGATATAAGTATTTTAACAAAGATTAGCATTCCGTAAGCTAGTCTATTTTATTCTCAATTGTTTCGATTTCGAATAGTACATACACCATGGAAAAAAAATTAAAAATAAAAACAACTTGAGGGAGGGGAAAATATTTTATAGTTATTTGTTCTATCCTTATAAAGGTAATGCTATCTGTAAAATAGTTCATTCTGTATAAAAAAAAAAGGCAAGTTTAATGCTACAGAAGTTTGACACACCTGTTTCAAGAGGATCTCACAACATAGACGATACATTCAACTATACTGATATTGGGTAACTTTAAAACTTTGAAGATCTAAACTGCAGTGTTTTAATCATGACTTTTGATGGGGGTTTTTTTATTGTTTGTTTGTTTTTTCCCTTTAAAATATATAGATAAGCTTTTCATAACTGTAATTATATCTCATTTCCTCAAGCAGAGGATATCTTATTTATCTTATTTATGCGTTTTCTACAATGTAGAAAACGCATAAATAAGAAATTGTAGAAGTATAAAATATAAGCTTATTTTTGGCTCAATATTCCTCCCTTTTCGCAATCGGATATTTGCATATTTCAAGACACTTTTTTTGAAACCTAATGACATTTTGCAAATCCCAGGTAAGGTCAATTTCAAACAAGATATACTTGATAGACCAGGAGAAGGGCTGCTGATAGCAGTACCAACAAAAACATCTGCCAGACAAATTTCCTTTGAAAATATCCATTTATCAGACTAAGAAAATTTAATATTGCAAATCATAATCAATAATACTTTCTTTCATCTAATAAATTTATATGCATCTCGGGGACTCAACATTACACTAAAATCCTTTCTAGGTTGCCCATCTGGTATAGTGGTTAGTGACGCTGACTGCTGTGCCGTAGGGCGTGGGTTCGAATCCAGGAGAAGACATGGATGTTTGTAAATGGGGGTACTATAAATAGCCATCGAGCCGCAAGTCATCTCGTGAGGTTTGCGGAAGGAGAAGAGAAGTGGGAGGCCCCTGACCACCCCCAGATGTCCTTCCTCTAAATTGGGGGTAGAAACGAGCCAAATCGTACTGTCACCTGTATGGTGCTCAAAGCTACGGATAACGACAGGTGTCACTTAGCCCTTTTGCCATGATGAATTTTGTGGGCCTCGAGCTGGCCTTTGCCGATCAGGTGGCATTTGCTACAACAAAAAATATTTTCTAGACTCCTTATTGGACCCAGTTTTCCTCTTTGGCGATTTTAATTTGCATCATCCGATGTGGAGCTCTAATCATACTTCTCAACACAACAAATATTTTGTAAAATGGGCTAATGAGTTCTAATTTTATTTTTACAATTATTGTTCCAACGCATAGAAGCAATGTTGGCTCTGGTGCTCTCCTGGATTTTACCCTTTGTTCCTCGAGTCTCATCGGATACAGCACTACTTTCTTTTTAGGCAGCTCCTACAATATTGATAATTGTCCTGTTATCACAAATTTTAATTTTCATAACCCGACTAAACGAATCATTAAAAAAGTGGATTGGCCCTCAGTAATAAAACAAGCCAAATCAACAGTCTTTAAGATAGACGATATAACAACCACAATTTCTCAGACAATGTTGCTAATATAATTTCTAATAATACTCGAAAGGTAAAAATTTCTAATAGAACATTCCGTCCATGGTGGTATAGTGCACACCGCAACCTTTACAAACTCAAGAAATGCTTCCGAAAAAGCAGTATTTCAGCCGAAACCGATTTCATATTTAAAAAAAAGCAAAAAGATGTACTGGTATACAGTTTTTAACAATGTTTATAACCCGAGAACATTTTATAATATTCTGAAACATTCCTGAAACTATTGAACCAGAGTGAACATATAATTCTTAACTTGTTGTTGTTACTAATGCCACCTGATTGGCAAGAGCCAGATCAAGGTTCACGAAATTCATCATGCCAAAGAGCTGAGTGACGCCTGTCGTTAGCCGTAGCTTTGAGCATCATACAGGTGACAGAACGATTTAGCTTGGTTTCACCCCAATTTTGAGGGAGAACAACCTGGGGATGGGTCAGGGGCCTCCCATCTCTCTTCTTCCACTAACCTCACGAGATGACTTGTGGCTCGACGGCTATTTAAAGTACTCTTTATGCCGCGAAGGCACTATACATTTTCAAACATCCATGTCTTCTTTGGGATTCGAATCCACACCCTACGGCCCAGCATTTAGCGTCGATAACCACTATACCAGATGGGCGACATTCTTAACATCTTTCAACATATATTGGATAATTCAATAGTTCCAAAGTCATGGAAAAATGCTATATTTCTTCCAATTCCCAAACCATGCAAAGACCAGACCAAAATCTCTTCTGTTCCCTCTAAGAGACCCACATTATTTTTATCTTTAAATATTAAGTTCTTCCGGTTATTAATACTATACTAGCTGCATGGCCCGGCGTTGCACGGGCTATCTATACTTTTGTAAATTTTCCCTTTCTTTCACAAAATCAGAACTTCTAATACTCATTTTCAAAATGACTTCCACCCTCCACCGCTTAACCCGGCGTTGCACGGGCTTTCTCTACTTTTATAAGTTTTCCCTTTTCTTCACAAAATCAGCACTTCTAATACAGTACAGTCCCGCTAATCCGAACATCCGGTTAATCCGAACGGCTCCGTGGAAAAAATTGTATAATTTTAAGGACGAAAATCGGTGAATATTTCAATATAAAACAGTATAAATCTTAATTCAAAACAGTTCTTTATTTAATATTCACGCACTGTACATCAAGTTATGGTACAAATTTTAAAATGGAATAAACTACAGAACAGAACCACTAATGTTTAGTATGAAAAATTGTACAACATAACCCGTACTCCCAGTTCAAATAGTGATTTCGCTGTTACTCCGGCTAATCCGAACAATCACGTAATCCGAACAGGGGTCGGTCCGATATTGTTCGGATTATCGGGACTGTACTGTACTCTTTTTCAAAGTTAATCCTCCCCCCTCCACCACTTAGCCTGGCGTTGCACGGGCTATCTCTACTTTTATAAATTTTCCCTTTCTTTCACAAAATTAGAACTTCTAACACTCATTTTCAAAATGACTTCCACCCCCTCCCCTCCACCGCTTAGCCTAGCGTTGCTCGGGCTTTCTCTTTCCCTCGTGACACCAGCATTTCTGTGTGTGTGTGTTTGTACGCGCACAATGTGAGTGATTTCTAAAATTATGTCAAAAAATTTCCCTTTTTCGAAATTTGTTCCATTCCACTTATTTTTGATTTAAGACAGGTTTCTTTCCCCTCTCTATAGCCCGAACACTGTTTGTTTAGTGTAAAATTATTGTTCTATCTTCCCCTCCTTCTCACAGATAAGATATAGCTTCACATTTCGATGTATGACTTATAAAAAAAATTTGCGTTAGAATTAAAAAAATTATTAACGTGAAGCACTAAAAAGAAAACGATTCTGATACTAAGAGTAAAACAAAAAACGTTCATCATTTTTTAATAATATTTAGTTTCTAAGAATTTAAAATAATAAAATAGATTTCAGATTTTCATGAATCAATCAATCGTTACATATAGTTAGCTTAAAAATGTCTCTAAAATGTATTTTGATCCAAAATAATAGACGATGTACTTTTTAATTAACAAAGAATTCATTTCGTAATGAAATAATAAAAATAATCCTTTTAAAAACATATATATATTTATTAAAATCACATTTCTATAAGTAATAAATGAAAAAAAAATTAACAGATACCTATTGAAACGGTTGCTTTTGTCTGAACGTTTGATTAAACATATAAATATATATAAGTTAGGAAAAAACAGTATGGGGGAAAGCCTATATATATGTAAGGTTAATTAAATTAGATTAAAAATTAAATTCCCTATCTAGAACTTGACTCCATCTTTCTCCGTTCTCATATTCAAGTATCAAACTAATCGCCCATTTATTTCTTCCGAACATATGGCCTAGCCAATAAACATGTCTAATTCTAGGTCGTTAGATTTAATAGTCAACATATGTCAGCATTAACTTGCAAAAACCATATTCAAAGCAACGATACTTACCAGATGTTTTTCACGTGTTATTCACGTGAAACCACCACCATGGCGTGCTTTTTCCTCCCTGCTCGCATTCAGAACAGATGTAGAAACGATAGAGTAAAGACCTTCCTTTTTAAACTTTAATCTGATTCTGTCTTTAAAATCATGACAGAATTAAAGCCGGTAGGATTTTTATCTGCGAGTGGATTCCAAATCTTAACGTAAAAACTAATCTTTTTTATAAAATAATTTTAATATAAAAACTAAAGCCAGCGACCATAATAACTGATATGGAAATTTTGACGGAACACCGAATGCACCATATGCCAATATGCTGAAGACGTCGGATTGCCGGAATAAAAAAATGATACGGAAAAAAAAAACCGCACTATTATTCCCTGGAAGAACATCGCTCTTAACCCCCGAGAAGAATGCAGTGTTTACCGCCGAACGTTATTTCTACCGTTGCTGAAGAGACCAGCAAGTTTGCTATGAAAGAACCAACTTTCGAATGACGAAAAAAGAAACAAAACAAAAGAGAAGCGTGAATTCCCCAACTCAGTGATGAAAGGCGTCCAATCCCTTCCCCCAGAATAATAATAATAATAAAATATGTTCTTCGAATGGCATTGCGATTTAGTTCCAGTGATACAATGATGGAAGGACCAACACTGCCAGAAAAAAAAATCTTCACCGGAAAGTCTGCACGGTAATACTGTGAAATAGTGAAGTATCAACATGGAAAAATAAGTAAATAAATAAAATTTTACTAGTGAAAGAAAGTGACAACAGCATCTGGATTACGGTTCACCAAAAGTTTCTGACGCTACAAAGTGGAGGTCAGTTAAATTGTATATTTCCAATTTTAGTAACATTGAAGAACTGAGTTTTGCTGAACAGAACTTTACGAAAAAGAATAATATATGATATGATATAGTATTTAATTTTTATAATATAGTTGTGTTATAAATGAGATATTTTCTTTATATTTTAATTGAGAAAACAAAGTATATAGGTTTAGTCATACAAAATTTTGAGAAATTTTAATACACTTCTCATAATTTTATCTTAAGATGTCGAATGAGTTAAGAGTTATGATAGAAATTGGAAGAGTTATGATAGAAATTGGTGTTTTAAAGTGAAAGATATATAAACTATATAAGTTTTTAGAAAAATGACTAATGAGAGAACTAATACTAGAGATATTGATTGTTATAAGAAACAAAAGTAAAGTCAAGTTGTATTCTTTTTTCTCCATTGAATCCAATTGTTTTGTTAATTATTTTATTCAGCAATAATCTTATTGCATGTCATTTAATTTTTTTATTTTGAAACTGTGTGTTTTGAGATATACTGGCCATATATCAAGATTCACTATTTCTCGAAATTTTCCTTATCTAAAATTAAAATTAATTTAATAACTTGAAGTTTATTTTTGGATATTATACAGTGGATAAGGGAGAATACAATCATTATCATTTTGTATATGTCTCGAAACATTAAGAGGACAAACTTGTTTAGTTTGATATGTACACCTCTCATTGTTTCTTATCAGCATCCCTGAACATCTGTGAGTTGATGACGCAAATTTCTCAGAGAGATGTGTTCAAAATTAAGTAAGGTGATACAGTTTTATTAGTGAATGTGTGATGCAAGAGAAACTCAAGAATTTTTGTCTATGAAACGTATTTTTAGAAGGTTACGGAAAGATTCAAAATATTGCACGCGATATTAAGTTACAATGAATATTGTGAAAAATTTTCAGAAATACTAAAAGTTATTATTGAAGTGAGTCCACTTTTCCAACTCAAAATAATAAAAAAAGCTCTTATATTCTTATAATTTTTATATTTTATAACGCATATGAAATAAAACATTGTTTATTGTGTTGGATAGTGCATAGAAGTTGTGTGTTTTTATATTTACTATCTTATTGTTTGATATATTATTTTCCAACATAATTTTTTGTAAAATATCTACCAGCTATAATACGAATCTATTATTAGGAAGGAATAGGAGGAAATGTGAGCTCTTATTCTAGATGTCGAATAGATTTGAACAAGCTAATCTTCATTTATATGTATGGAAAGTCATGTTTATCAATTAATATGTTGGAAGTGTCCTTACTGTGTTTGTTGTTATAGTTTCTCGTTTATTGTATTGCTTTTTTTGATTTTAGAATTACTATTGCTTAAAAATTTCTACTGTGTTTAATATGTCTTTCTAAATAACTATGTATTGTTTTGTGTTTGTTGAAAATTGATTAAGTTTGTAAAGAGAGAAAAAACCACGCCATGATTCCCTTTTAAAATTGGGGGGCAAATGTAAGGATAATTAAATTAGATTAAAAATTAAATTCCCTATCTAGCACTTGACTCCATCTTTCTCCGTTCTCATATTCAAGTATCAAACTAATCGCCCATTTATTTCTTCCGAACATATGGCCTAGCCAATAAACATGTCTAATTCTAGGTCGTTAGATTTAATAGTCAACATATGTCAGCATTAACTTGCAAACACCATCTTCAAAGCAACGATACTTACCAGATGTTTTTCACGTGTTATTCACGTGAAACCACCACCATGGCGTGCTTTTTCCTCCCTGCTCGCATTCAGAACAGATGTAGAAACGATAGAGTAAAGACCTTCCTTTTTAAACTTTAATCTGATTCTGTCTTTAAAATCATGACAGAATTAAAGCCGGTAGGATTTTTATCTGCGAGTGGATTCCAAATCTTAACGTAAAAACTAATCTTTTTTATAAAATAATTTTAATATAAAAACTAAAGCCAGCGACCATAATAACTGATATGGAAATTTTGACGGAACACCGAATGCACCATATGCCAATATGCTGAAGACGTCGGATTGCCGGAATAAAAAAATGATACGGAAAAAAAAAACCGCACTATTATTCCCTGGAAGAACATCGCTCTTAACCCCCGAGAAGAATGCAGTGTTTACCGCCGAACGTTATTTCTACCGTTGCTGAAGAGACCAGCAAGTTTGCTATGAAAGAACCAACTTTCGAATGACGAAAAAAGAAACAAAACAAAAAGAGAAGCGTGAATTCCCCAACTCAGTGATGAAAGGCGTCCAATCCCTTCCCCCAGAATAATAATAATAATAAAATATGTTCTTCGAATGGCATTGCGATTTAGTTCCAGTGATACAATGATGGAAGGACCAACACTGCCAGAAAAAAAAATCTTCACCGGAAAGTCTGCACGGTAATACTGTGAAATAGTGAAGTATCAACATGGAAAAATAAGTAAATAAATAAAATTTTACTAGTGAAAGAAAGTGACAACAGCATCTGGATTACGGTTCACCAAAAGTTTCTGACGCTACAAAGTGGAGGTCAGTTAAATTGTATATTTCCAATTTTAGTAACATTGAAGAACTGAGTTTTGCTGAACAGAACTTTACGAAAAAGAATAATATATGATATGATATAGTATTTAATTTTTATAATATAGTTGTGTTATAAATGAGATATTTTCTTTATATTTTAATTGAGAAAACAAAGTATATAGGTTTAGTCATACAAAATTTTGAGAAATTTTAATACACTTCTCATAATTTTATCTTAAGATGTCGAATGAGTTAAGAGTTATGATAGAAATTGGAAGAGTTATGATAGAAATTGGTGTTTTAAAGTGAAAGATATATAAACTATATAAGTTTTTAGAAAAATGACTAATGAGAGAACTAATACTAGAGATATTGATTGTTATAAGAAACAAAAGTAAAGTCAAGTTGTATTCTTTTTTCTCCATTGAATCCAATTGTTTTGTTAATTATTTTATTCAGCAATAATCTTATTGCATGTCATTTAATTTTTTTATTTTGAAACTGTGTGTTTTGAGATATACTGGCCATATATCAAGATTCACTATTTCTCGAAATTTTCCTTATCTAAAATTAAAATTAATTTAATAACTTGAAGTTTATTTTTGGATATTATACAGTGGATAAGGGAGAATACAATCATTATCATTTTGTATATGTCTCGAAACATTAAGAGGACAAACTTGTTTAGTTTGATATGTACACCTCTCATTGTTTCTTATCAGCATCCCTGAACATCTGTGAGTTGATGACGCAAATTTCTCAGAGAGATGTGTTCAAAATTAAGTAAGGTGATACAGTTTTATTAGTGAATGTGTGATGCAAGAGAAACTCAAGAATTTTTGTCTATGAAACGTATTTTTAGAAGGTTACGGAAAGATTCAAAATATTGCACGCGATATTAAGTTACAATGAATATTGTGAAAAATTTTCAGAAATACTAAAAGTTATTATTGAAGTGAGTCCACTTTTCCAACTCAAAATAATAAAAAAAGCTCTTATATTCTTATAATTTTTATATTTTATAACGCATATGAAATAAAACATTGTTTATTGTGTTGGATAGTGCATAGAAGTTGTGTGTTTTTATATTTACTATCTTATTGTTTGATATATTATTTTCCAACATAATTTTTTGTAAAATATCTACCAGCTATAATACGAATCTATTATTATGAAGGAATAGGAGGAAATGTGAGCTCTTATTCTAGATGTCGAATAGATTTGAACAAGCTAATCTTCATTTATATGTATGGAAAGTCATGTTTATCAATTAATATGTTGGAAGTGTCCTTACTGTGTTTGTTGTTATAGTTTCTCGTTTATTGTATTGCTTTTTTTGATTTTAGAATTACTATTGCTTAAAAATTTCTACTGTGTTTAATATGTCTTTCTAAATAACTATGTATTGTTTTGTGTTTGTTGAAAATTGATTAAGTTTGTAAAGAGAGAAAAAACCACGCCATGATTCCCTTTTAAAATTGGGGGGCAAATGTAAGGATAATTAAATTAGATTAAAAATTAAATTCCCTATCTAGCACTTGACTCCATCTTTCTCCGTTCTCATATTCAAGTATCAAACTAATCGCCCATTTATTTCTTCCGAACATATGGCCTAGCCAATAAACATGTCTAATTCTAGGTCGTTAGATTTAATAGTCAACATATGTCAGCATTAACTTGCAAACACCATCTTCAAAGCAACGATACTTACCAGATGTTTTTCACGTGTTATTCACGTGAAACCACCACCATGGCGTGCTTTTTCCTCCCTGCTTGCAGTCAGAACAGATGTAGAAACGATAGAATAAAGACCTTCCTTTTTAAACTTTAATCTGATTCTGTCTTTAAAAACATGATATATATATATATATATATATATATATATATATATATATATATATATATATATACATGTACAGAAAAAAACATTAAAAAAACCGATCTGATAAAAACATTCTGATATTTCATTTTAATTTAAACTTTTTTCATTCCACTAAAAAAAATTTAAAACTTTAAAAAGTAGCGTAATGCGAGACTGAAAGTTTCTTCCTCTTCAGTTTAGAACCTGGGAACTACCGTTTTACAAAGCAGTGCTTAAACCAACCCCACTATCCCCTCCTACCGGGAAAAGAGTAAAAATAACTTTAAAATAAAAATATTTTCTCAATATCCCATTTAGTTATTCGTTAAAGTAAAAAAAAAATTTTTCGAACTTCATTTTTAAGTTAATGCTCTTTTTAATTAACAAAGAATTCCTTTAGTAATGAAATAATAGAAATAATCCCCTTTTAAAGAAACACACACACACACACACACACACACATATATATATATATATATATATATATATATATATATATATATATATATATATATATATATATATATATATATATATATATATATATATATATATATATAAAGGAGAAAAGCGACTGATTCACTGAGACTAATCATGATATCTCCGGAACTATTAAACCTACAAATTTGAAATTTGGTAGGTAGGTTCCCTTCATGAAGTAGACGTCAGCTAAGAACGTATTTTGCAAAGATCGAACCCCAAGGGGCGTTATAGATAGTTATTTCCATTATTAAACTATTAGATGTACAGTCTTGAAAGTTGGTACACAGATTTCTTTCATAAAGTAGAGATTCCCTATATAATGATTTTTACGAAAATCGACCTCCAAGGGTCGTTATGCATAAATATTTCCATTTTTTAAACTATTAGGCGTACAGTCTTAAAATTTAATAAGCGGATTCCTTTCATGGTGTAGAGATCCGCTACTAAATAGTTTGGGGGAAAATTGATCCCCAAGGGTCACTGAGGGGGATTAAGGGGTGTAATAGATAAATATTGCCGCTTTTCAACCCACCTGCTTGAAAATTAGAAGGTATGTTCCGTTCAGGGAATATTGCCGCTTTTCAACCCACCTGCTTGAAAATTAGAAGGTATGTTCCGTTCATGGAATAGAGTCCCTTTTACAAAGAGTTTTTCGAAAACGGACTCCCAAAGGAGTGGGGTTGTGAGGAATTAAGGTGTGTTATAGAAAAATTCCTGTTTTTGAATTTAACTCATTTACTTGAAATTTGTTGAGCACTTTTCTTTAATTGAATAGAGTTCCACTAAGAATGGATTTTACGGAAATCAGCTCCAGGGGGACGCGGGGAGAGTTATTGGGGTGTATTGATAGACAAAATTCCCGTTTTCGAACTGCTAAGACTATAATAATAAAATTTGGTTTGAATGCTTCTTTTGTTGAATTGGAATCCGCTAAGAATGCTCTCAACGAGGTATTGATGATAAACATTCCGTTTTTGCTCTGTTAGATTTAGATTTGAAATTTAGCACGCATGTTTATTTTATGGAGTAGAGATCCACTGAAAGTTGCTTTGGTGGAAATCCACTTGATTATTAGGTTAATTGAGCGCAAAAAAATAATTCTACTTCTATTTTAGATGGAATTTAGATATTTTAATTTGTGTCCTTTTTATATCAAGAGGCGAGAGTTACAGCTGTAAATATATTTTTCAATACAATCGAATTCTTAATGCTAGATATCAACAATTCATATATATGTAAACAGTATACATTTATACAACATCGTGAAATACCCAGTGAAGCGGGTAAGTAACGGCTAGTATATATATATATATATATATATATATATATATATATATTAAAAGCATATTTCTATAAGTAATTAATAAAAGAAAAATTTAAAGATAGCTATCGAAACGTTTGCTGTTTTCTGAACGTTTAAATGTTTGATTAAACATAGAAATATATATAAGTTAGAAAAAGAACAGTATGGGGGAAAGCTTAGATATATATATTTATATACATGTACTAAAAAACATTAAAAAAATAACAGATTTAATTTTAACCTTTTTCATTCCACTAAAAAAAATTTAAATTGATCTTTCCGATGTTTTAAGGTCTTAACAGTCGTTTCAGAGCTTGAGTTTATTAAAATAAAAAATATATATATTGCGTTAGAATTAAAAAATTATTAATGTGAAACAATAAAAAGAAAACGATTCTAATGCTAAGAGTAAAAAATGTCCCTAAAATGTATTTTGATCCAAAAAAATAGACGATGTACTTTTAATTAACAAAGAATTAATTTATTTCATTTTAATTTTAACCTTTTTCACTCCACTAAAAAAAATTTTAAAACTATCTTTCCGATTCTCTAAGATGGCACCACGTGTAGAACTATGCGTTTTAAGGTTTTTAATTAATATCTTTTTAACTAATTGGAATATCGGAATATAAATGGTCAAAACGGATTCTTGGAATAATTCCCAAAATTTTGGTACCTTTGGCGAGTTTCTGCGTCTTGTGGTTCGTGAGAAAATTGGGCTGCATAGATACGTTGTTTACCTACGAATTTTAATAGAGTAGACAAGCAGACATTCAAAATTTGTTTAACTCCATGCCACGTCGTATAGAAGCACTTATTACAGCGAGTGGTGGCTACACCAAATTCTGATTTCGTATACTTAATATTGTTCTTTTTTGCTTTGAAAATTCCGTCATTTACTTGTACTAATAAAAGTCGTTTGTGCATTATCTTTCATTTAATTCTGATTATTCCTTCATGGTGTTGTATTTTTTACAAACAGTAGTTTAAATCGTTCGTTTTCAATTTACTTTTGCGTTAATAAATTGATATTCTACACTAAAAAAGTTCATGCTTTTCTCTTTTAAAATCTGTCATTTAAAAAATAAAATGAAGATAATCTCATGACTCAGGTAACGCCCAACTCGCACAATCGCGTGGGTAACGAAATCCCGAGTCCTACAAGAAACATTAATAGAGTATAATTAATATTTTTTTCCTATTTTACAATTATTTAAACAGTAATACAAAAATTTATTTTGAAGCAATTAGAAATATATTGATAATTATCTTTTTACGAGAGACAGAAAGAAGACATGTTATCGTTGTATTTGAAAATAAAGCTGGATTTTCCAGTAACACATGCCAGTAAAACATGGATCACAAACATTGTCTGTTGATACTTTACACTTTCTACAAACCCGCTCAATCGTTGGATTCGAAATTTTCTTTACATACGTCTATTCCAGAAGCAAAAACATTTAACAATATCTAACCTATACGATCGTGCAGTCTTAAAGGGTTACAGACCTATAGCTTTAACATCGGTTTCCTTTAAGACATTTGAAGGAATTTTAGGCAATCGAACTGCCCACTTTCTGATAATAGAACAAAAGCTTCATCAACAACATTATTGATTTTATGCCTTTAAAGATAGCAGAAGAGCAACTTATATAATTTGCAAAGCAATAACAGACGCAAAGTTGGGTAAGAAATACTTCGTGGTGATTAGTTTAGATATAAAGAGTGCTTATGACTCAATTTATATAGATGGACTTATTTACAAATGCTTACAAATCGGTATTACAGCAGTGTTTCTCAAACTGTGGGGCGCCCCCCCCCCTCTGGGGGGCGCGATAGCCTTACGAGGGGGCTCGAGCATATCGAAAATAAAAGATTTAAAAAATAATTAATTTACTGGAATGAATTAAAACAAAATACTTTCAGATATAATAAAAAATGCACTTTTACTCTGATATAAGTTATAGGCGCGCGCGATATTAAATCATCAACAAAAAAAAAACTTCTTCAATACTTAATTAGCTATCTTTGATCCTATAACCAAATAAAAAATATTTTATTTTATTTTCTGTAATCCCATGATGAAAGAGTTTTTATTGCGTTTTCTTTTTTAAAACTAACATTCTACTCTTTCAGAGAAAAAACAGATCCCAGATCCAGAATCGAAAAAATTTAGGAACATAAAAAATTCATCACTGCCATTATTTTTGAAATACTGCGCATTATAACTGTAATTTGTTTGACCTTCTAAGTTATTGGTACAGTTAGTTATGACCCCTCTCTTATGTGTTTTTTCTCATTTAAGGAAGTTGTAAGTAATGTATTTCTCTGTTGCGCTTTTTTCCCATGCAGAACGGTTTTATGATATTTGGAAAACCACGGTGAGCACTTTGATGGATTACTTGGCCAAGATTTAGACTAAGATGAGTATTTTCAAGCATATAAAGCATAACAATTGTTTTTAACAGTAACATGCATATTATCATAATGAATACAATTTTTACCCGGAAGTGGTCGCGTGGGACACACAGATCACAAAATTGTTAATTCTGGCAAAACTGTTTATTTGCTACCAAAGAAAAATTGAAAAGTCCTTGAAAGTAGGTAAGTAAACTTTCTCTTAATTAAATTATTCACTAGAATAACGATTTGTATCGTGTACAATAAAATAATTATAAAAAAAAGACTGGGGTGACTCAATAACTCCACTCGACCGTATTGAGTGCGCGCCTGCTCCCAGGTTAAAACATGTTGAAGTCTTTTTGCTTTAAATATTAAAAATAATACAATTATTCTTCATTGGAATTTTATATTATTGTTCATTATTTAACATCAATTATAAATGCTAATTCTGTGAGGCTTAAAATTAAAATTCGCTTAAAACTAATTATAATTTGAGCAATCATTTTTTTAAAAAAAAAAACATTTTATATACATTTTTGTAAGCATTGTCGCGCACTTGGCTTTACTCTTCTTACAATACAGCTATTATATCAAGAATGTTTTATTTTCTTATAAATGAACTCTTGCAAAGAGCGGCTACTTCGGCCGGTATACTTTTAATGTATCAGTGCTGCACAGAGTATTTTGTAACTAATTAATTAATACCAAATTAAGAACAAGTTTAATAAGTATTAACGACTTCCATGGGCTTGTCCCGCAAAGCAAAGTTTTTATAAGGAATGCTTATGATTAGAAATTGACCCTCTGAGTTCTTTTTCTATATTTAGCAGATATCCATATTTTGTCTTCTAAGCAGTCACCGCATTTTGCAATATGTTCAATTTAAAAATTAGAGAAAGGAAAAATAACATAACAATTATCCTATTACTTAATTAATTTATTTTTTTGCTTAAAAGTAGTATTCAAAATTTAATACTTATGTTATTAATTTGTACGTTTTATAATTAAGATCTCGTACTGTAGCTTTAGCGTCAAAGTGCATTATTATTGCATTTAGTGCATTATTAATATATAAGGGGGGCGCGATAAAAATTGTGATTGAAAAGGGGGGCGCCAGTATTGAAAGTTTGAGAAGCACTGTATTACAGGGAAAATAGCACTTTGGATGCATGGAAGCGCATCTACAGATCGCTGCAAATTCGATGGAAGGGATGTCTTTCCTCCAAAAAAAAAAACACTGCATAAGGGTCTCCCCCAATATTATACAATATCTATATATATGACTTTTTGAAGCATTAGAAACTGGAGTCGAATGTTCAATGTAAGCGGATGACATATTCATCTATTACTCATATTAATCACTTGATATTTTTTGTCATAATTTACAAAATAATTTGGAAAGGATTAATCAATGGTGTAAATATTGGAAATTAAGCTTAAACCAGTGCTTTTCAAACTTTCACTTTTGGTGACCCAATTTTCAATCATAATTTTTATCGCGCCCCCTTATACAATAATAATGCGCTTTGGAGGGCGCTGAAGCTACAATACTATCTTAATTATAAACCTTACAAATTAACAAGATAAGTATTAAATTGTGTATATTTGTTACTTTTAAGTAACATTTACTTTAAGGAAATTACTTTTAAACAATAGGATAATCATTGTTATTTTCCTTTTCTCTAATTTTTAAATTGGAACAAATTGCAAAATGATATTTAATTAAAAATTTATTTCCTCCATCATCCATTTCCAAAAGTATAAATGTCATTAGAAAAAGAATCTAGTATATGTTGTGCTCTCTATCATATCCATCACATTTGGCATTACTATTTAAAGCGAGAAGATTTCAAAACATTTTAACCCGGGAGAGCGGGCGCGCAATCGATACTAACGCTAATAGTCGCGAGAGGTGACCGAGTACCCCCAATGTTTTATTGGAGTTTTTTTACAATTATTTTTATTGTACACGATAAAAATCACAATTCCAGTGAATAATTTAACTAAAAGAAAATATACTTCCCGACTTTCAAGGACATTTCATTTTTTTCTTTGATTATTTGAGAAATAATCCATTAAAAGTGAACTAAAATGTTTCAAAGGTACGTAACCTTAATAAAGGACACAGATCACAGACACTTTTCACTAATATTACAGGAATGATATTTGCAAGAAAGACTGTCATATTTTGTTCAAATTATTCTAGTTTAGCTGTTCTTTGACTTTGAGCCCCGCTCGACCGCTCCCGTGTTAAATTTTATTCAACATAATTTCATATACGAATTGTGCAAAATGCGTATTTCATCCTGTTTTGCATGTTTCACAATACCCGTAAAAATAAATCTTAGCCAAATTATCCTTCAAGGACAGGACTAATCATACCAATATGTTCTAAAGTCAAACGATGAAAATGATGATGACTGACGCAAATCTACTTCCTGGGTGAAAAGTGAACAAGTCTTCCTTTTCTTTCTACAGATATTGTACAGCATTTGAATAATAATAAAAGTGATGCATTTTTTATCTTCCTAGATTTTTCTCTTGGTCTGGATTTAGTTTTTTTTTTCTTCTTCTTCTTTTCCTAGGTTTAAAAAGAAAACGTAATAAAAAATCTCTCATCGTGCAATTACAGTAAATCAAACAAAATGCTTTTTATTTAGTTATAGGATCAGATTGTTAATGAACGTATGAAAGTGGAAACTTTAATTTTTGATTAAGTAATAACGCAGCTGATATATATATATATATATGTGGGAGACAATAAGGGGTCCAAGACATTTGTCTTTCTTCAGATTTATTTTAAACTTAACAAAAATTAATTAGAAAAAAGGTAACTATTCTACAATTGGATTTCCATGATGTGACGACGGTAACGCCTGCTCGCGAACCTCAGTCTTTCTCTGCTCTTTTCTCAATAGTTAAAAGTTTTGGTTTTGATTAGCTGCGCCTGCGCGCGAAGACTGCGTGCTTTGCTGACGATTCCACAACGGCCAGCCTGACCGTACGCTGTCCGCAGCGGTACTTATTCCTTTTCCTTTTCATGGATACCAGAGGAGAATCTGAAACATACAAAAAAGACGGAACAGACAAGGACTATACAACAAATACACAAAAATTTAACATAGCATAATTCTGCTGAACTAGACAGTTTCTCCATCATGTGAAGGCACCTCTTCAACATCCGGAAGATTCAACAGGGAAACATTTATTTTGCTATCTTGGTTTTTATCAGATCCATCAGGCATAAGAACGCCCTTTTTAACAAGCTCTTCTTTGGTTGAACGCATCGTTTTTTTCCTCTCTAGAGTTCTGGACGTCTGTTCAAAACGATCACTCTTTTTCTTCTGTTTCCACTTCCAGGGCTTGAAGAGCCTCCGGAGCATCGCGAACCGACTATGTTTAGTCTCCATAGGCGAAGGATAATCAAAACATTTTTCTCTTATAATACTCATTTTTTACTTAGTACTCTTAATTTTATTAGGTTTATAATTCTTAATTAGAGAACTCAAATCATTTCTAACATTAAAGTTTTTAACATGTGACAAATCATAACTAGAGTTTTCTATCACATTTGCAACATAAAAAATAGAATTAGAATAAGCACCAGAATAAGCACCTAAAGAGGATTCACTTTCATTCAATAAAACATCGCTCTTTGCGTGGCTTAGTTTCTTTATTTCAGTATATACACTGGGATATATAATAAATTCTTCGGTCAAGGTCGGTGATATTGCCGTTCAAACACTTAAACTGGGAGAGTGCTGAGTAAGAGAAATATTTATGGCTGCCACGTCTACCATACGCCTTTCGTTAAAACACGAGCTTAATGTTATCCTCTCTTCGGAAGGTTTGTTCACTCTAATTAGTGAGGAATTTAGAACTGGGATCTGGCAACCTGAATCAATCAAGGCTGTTACGGGCTGATTTTCTACAAAAATGTTTACATATTGGAGCTGTTCGAACTCATCGCTTTTTTGTTTTTCGCTCTTGACTTTCAAACTATTCGCGTTTTTCCTATTATGGATGTGAGATTTTTTAGGCTTAAAACGCTTCTCACAATCTCTTGCGTAATGAGATGAATCACCGCATATGTAGCAATTTTTATTTTGTCTTTCAAGATTTTGGGGATAGTTATCTCTAATCTTTGGTTTATAGTTTCGTGGTCTATTTTTAAAGGGGTCTTCAGTATATCCACAAGCAATAGGAGTTTCCTTACGTGATCCGCTTCTAGATGAAATATAAATATCGCACTCTTTAGCTAAATCAATAGGCCTAAACTAATCTTCCGCTTCTCGAATGCCAATATGAGTTGCGGTTTCCTTATTTAAAGTTTCAAATAATTTATCAGAAATTAAAAGATCACATAGAGATTCAAAGGAATTTTAACTTTTCTTAACGAACAATAATTTTGGAAGTTTGCCGTCAATCTTGCAGCAAATTGGATGTATGTCTCACCTGATGATTTTACAGCATTTTTAAATGAGTTTAAACACTCGCGAGGGGTTACTTGGAATTCTCTGAGTACGATAGATTTTAGTTTTTCATAGTCATTTAATTACTCCTTTTTAATATACAATAAGACATTATGAGCTCTTTCGCCCAGAAGATTTATTAAAATTTCAGATTTATATTCGTCATTTATTTTCTTGGTTAAAAATGCGCGTTCTAATGATTGGAAGAACAGATTAAAATTTTCAGATCTGGTGGGAACAGGAAGAGATAAAGTTTGAATGCTTTTGATCATATTTTCTATGTTTGTTTCGAACTGTTTCTCTTCGACTTTAGCTGCAGGATTTAAACTTAATGCTTCATTTTTAGCCGTTTGAAGTTCGACTTTTTCTAACTGTGCTAACTGTAGTTTTGCGAGCTCAATTTTCTGTTTTTCTAAAGTTGCCTCTCTTTCGTTTCGAGATACCCTCTCATCTATACAGTTTTTAATTAAAGTTTTAACGAAATCTGCATCACTTTCAAATGTACTACTCTTCTCAATTTTAGTCTTTAGTTTAGCTATGGTGTCCGTACTCTCCACAGTACCGTCTAGATCCTCAACAACTCTTATGAGATCCTCTTTAAGAGCGTTTTTATACATTTTAGAAAAAATACGGAAAGATCCTACCTTTTTTTTCTAGCTCCCTTGTTGCTCGCACGTACGATGTATCCAATAATTGAAAAAAAAACGTTGATTCCACAGATCTCACCTCTTCGCAGGTTATATCGTTAGACGAAAAATAGTTCTTGAAATTCTTTAAATTGATAGTTCCGGCCTCTACACAGGCGGAATATTCACACTGGGTTCGAATGAAAAGTTCAATCTCTACACAGGTTATATTGTTAGACGAAAAAAATAAGTTCCGGCCTCTACACAGGCGGAATATTCAGGGTTCGAATGAAAAATTCAACCTCTACACAGGTTGAGCCAAGTTTCCAAAAAATGGCGGCGCGTCTCCTCCACGGACGCTTTTGTTCACGCGTTCCAAACTTTGATCAAAATCGAAATTTTACGAGGCGGAATATTCACGCTGGGTTCAAATGAAAAATTCAACCTCTACACAGGTTGAACAAAGTTTCCAAAAAATGGCGGCGCGTCTCCTCCACGGACGCTTTTGTTCATGTTCTAAACTTTGATCAAAATCGAAATTTTATCGATCCCGGCCGAGCCCCCATAATTTGTGGGAGACAACAAGGGGTCCAAGACATTTGTCTTTCTTCAGATTTATTTTAAACTTAACAAAAATTAATTAGAAAAAAGGTAGCTATTCTACAATTGGATTTCCATGATGTGACGACGGTAACGCCTGCTCGCGAACCTCAGTCTTTCTCTGCTCTTTTCTCAATAGTTAAAAGTTTTGGTTTTGATTAGCTGCGCCTGCGCGCGAAGACTGCGTGCTTTGCTGACGATTCCATATATATATATATATATATATATATATATATATATATATATATATATATATATACACTAGCCGTTACCCACCCGCTTCACTGGGTATTTCACGATGTTGCATATACACTGCTGGACAATTGCTAAGGACGGATCACAAATTGCTATGTAGCATAGAATTAAGCGAGACATGAGGCCTAGTAGGATAAAATATAGGTGCCACACTGTTCAGACATTAGAATAAAGAATATTTATTGATCTGGAATGTACAAAAGCTGTGAAACATCTGAAAGAAAAAAAAAAATGTTCATTTAAACTGCGTACGGAGAAATGGAACAATGCATCTAAAAGTCAGCAGGCACCTTAAAGAAAGGTATCAGTACGGGATATGTCCACCGTGGAGTGAGATGCAACATTACACACGGCCGCGGTAGCCGAGTGGTATAGGTATCGGATCGTGGCTTGCCTGGTCACGAGTTCGATCCCAGTACCACTAAAGACCCGCCGTGTAGGGCAGCGATGCACGTTAAATCTGTCGAGATCTGAAACGTCCTCCCGTTGGTGTGGTGTGGTAGTTAGGAGAGGGGATGCCAGCTCAGGTGTCGTCCATGTCACTTCATCACGGTTCAAAATTACGTGGTCCGTCGCCAAAAGCCCTCGTGTAGCTGAACAGTGCGACGTTAATATTAAATCAATCAATCAATCAAGCAACATTACACACGTCGTACCATACTTTGCACAACATTATCCAGCAGCTGTTGAGGCAATTTATCCCATTCCTCTGTGAGTGTACGGATGAGGGTGTTCTTGTTTGTCGGAGGATAGTTTCGACCAGCAACTTGCCTCCCCAAAGCATCCCACACATTTTCAATGGGGTTTAGATCTGGAGAACGCGCTGGCCATACGAGACGTTGAATACCCTCGCTGTCTAGACAATCCTGAACAGCGAGTGTTCGATGACATGTTGCGTTGTCGTCCAGAAAAACAAATTTATCACCGACAGAATCACGGAAAAGACGAACATGAGGAAGTAGAACTTCATCAATGTATCGTTGGCCCGTCATAGTCCCATTCGCAACCACATGTAGGCGCATGCGGCCATTGATCATGATCGGCCCACACCATGATACTGCATGTCGGATATCGGTCCTTTTCCTGGATGATAAGCAGTACCACTCTCGCGCCAGATCAGTTGGCGTCTACAATCCGATGGCAGACTGAACCTACTCTCATCTAAGAATAGTACGCATGCCCAGTCCTGTTCAGTCCAATTGTGATGCTCATGACACCATTGCAAACGGGCAGTACGGCGCTGTCTGGTCAATGGGACACACACAACAGGTCTGCGTGCGTATAGTCCTCCTCCCCTCAAACGTCTGGCAACAGTGTTTTTCGGGAGATCTGCTTTCCTGAGGCAGCAAGAAACTGATTTGCTACCTGCTGAGCTGTGGTGCGCCTGTTCCTTTTTGCTGATATAGGACGATATATCTGTCTTCTGCAGGTGTCGTACTTCTAACACGACCTCCCCCGTGCCGTCTACTACACATTCCAGTAGTTTTAAATGACTTCCACAGCCGTGAAACAACGCTGTGAGCGATGTCGAACTCCCTGGCAACATCTGTTATTTTTCGCCCTTCTTCGATCTTTCCAATAATTCGGCCACGCATAAAATCATCTATGTGATGTCGGGAAGACATGCCAAAAATTTTAAGTTCGTCTATTAAATCTTTCCTGTAAAACTTTGACTTGAAACAACAATGTCCACACGCGTCAAAACCTTTAAAGCTCTTATGAACGCTATCACGTGATGAACAGACGTGGAAAAAAATTTGCATACTAATACTTCTTCTTACTAATATCCCGCACTTATTCTAATTTTCCACATTTTGCTTCTTTTCATTTTGTGGTTGCTATGGATGATAGTGTTATCCGTCCTTAGCAATTGTCCAGCAGTGTATATATACTGTTTACATGTACATTAATTATTGGTATCTAGCATTAAGAATTCGATTGTATTGAAAAATATATTTATAGCTCTTACACTCTCACCCCTTGATATAAAAAGAACATAAATTATAAAATCTAATTTCTATTTATGTCTAAAATCGAAGTAGAAAAATTTTTTTCGCTCACTTAACTTAATAATCAAGTGAATTTCTACCAAAGCAACTTTCAGTGGATCTCTACTCCATAAAATAAACATGCGTGCTGAATTTCAAGTCTAAATCTAACAGAGCAAAAGCGGAATTTTTATCATCAATACCTCGTTGACAGCATTCTTAGCGGATTTCAATTCAACAAAAGAGACATGCAAACCAAATTTTATTATTATAGTCTTAGCAGTTCAAAAACGGGAATTTTGTCTATCAATACGCCCCAATAACTCACCCGCTTCCCCCTGGAGTTGATTTCCGTAAAATCCATTCTTAGTGGAACTCTATTCAACTAAAGAAAAGTGCTCAACAAATTTCAAGTAAATGAGTTAAATTCAAAAACAGGAATTTTTCAATAACACGCCTCAATCCCTCGCAACCCCATTCCTTTGGGGGTCCGTTTTCGCAAAAATCTTTGTAAAAGGAACTTTATTCCATGAACGAAACATACCTTCTAATTTTCAAGTAGGTGGTTCTATTAGTTGAAACGCAAAAATATTTATCTATTACGCCCCTTAATCCCCCTCAGTGACCCTTGGGGATCAATTTTCCCCAAAACTATTTTGTAGCGGATCTCTACACTATGAAAGGAATTAGTTTACCAAATTTTAAGACTGTACGTCTAATAGTTTAAAAATGGAAATAATTATATATAACGCCCCTTAAGTCCCCGCAACGACACTTAGGAAACGATTTACACAAAACCCATCTCATGACAGATCACTACTCAGTGAATGGAATCTGCTAACTCAATTTCAAGATTTTACGTCTAATAGTTTAAAAAAGGAGTTAATTGCCTATAACGCCCCTTAATTCTCCACAACGCCACTTAGGATCGATTTTCACAAAACCCATTCTGTAGGGGATCTGTTCTTTATGAAAGGGATCCGCTTATCAAATTTCAAGACTGTACGTCTAATAGTTTAGAAATGGAAATAATTATGTATAACGCCTCTTAAGCCCCCGCAACGCCACATAGGAAACGATTTTCCCAAACCCCATCTTATAGCGGATCTCTACTGAATGAATGGTATCAGCTTACTAAATTTCGAGATTTTACATCTAATAGTTTATAAAAGGAGTTAATTGCCTATAACGCCCCTTAATTCTCCACAACGCCACTTGGGAGTCGATTTTGACAAAACCCATTTTGCAGTGGTTCTGTACTCTATTAAAGGGGAATCCGCTACCAAATTTCAAGACTGTGCGCCTAAAAGTTTAAAAATGGAAATAATTATCTATAACGCCCCTTAAGCCCCCGCAATGCCACTTAGGAAACGATTTTCACAAAGCCCATCTTATGACAGATCTCTACTCAGTGAATGGAATCTGCTTACTCAATTTCAAGACTGTACGTCTAATAGTTTAAAAATGGATATAATTATGTATAACGCCCCTTAAGCGGCCTCAACGCCCCTTGAAGTCGATTTTTGTAAAAATCATTATGTAGGGAATCTCTACTTTATGAAAGAAATCTGTATATACCAAGTTTCACGACATTACATCTAATAGTTTAGTAAACGAAATAATTGTCTATAACGCCCCTTGGGGTTCGAACTTTGCAAAATCCGTTCTTAGCTGACGTCTACACCATGAAAGGAGCCTACCTATACCAAATTTCAAGTTTGTAGGTTTAACAGTTCCGGAGATATCGTGATTAGTCAGTCAGTGAGTCGCTTTTCTCCTTTATATATATAAAACTATAATATATAAATTTATATGTTATGTAATTATATATATATATACTCATGTCGATAAATTAAGGATAATGAAGTTCAGGCAAAGAAAGAGACAGAAGGAAAACAAATTCGACTTATTTGTAAAGTCTATTTATTAAACAAAAGGTTAAGAGCAAATAAGATACTATATGTTTGACATAATTAATAAAAATTGCGATTTTTACTCCCCGGAGCAAATTTCAAAAAAAAGAACCTATTTACAAAAAAACAGTATAACATGGTTAGTATGATGGTTAATACGGAGTATGTCTCCCGGACGATATGCAATACGGGCCTTACAACGCCTAGGCATGCTAACTATCAAATTATCAATCTGAACTTGAGGAATATTACACCCCTCATCAAGCAATGCCCTCCGAAGTTCCGGTAGACAGGTGGGAGGGGGTTGACGGACTGTAATTCGTCGGCCAAGCATATCCCACACATGCTCTATTGGATTCAAGTCCGGTGAGTATGCTGGCCAATCCATACGGGTGATATCCTCCGATTGAAGGCATTCGTCTACAACGTTTGCACGGTGAGGACGGGCGTTCTCATCCATAAACAGAAATTCAGCACCCATGGCGCCCCGAAACAAACGTACATGTTGTTCCAGAATGACATCCCGATAGATGTGGCCTGTCATCGTTACACTCTGGACATGCAGGTCAGTTCTGGAACCAAGAATAATTCCTCCCCAAACGCGAGCCATCCTGCACCACCATAACAGTGTCGGTCAATGGTGTTCTCTTGGTGGTAACGGGTACCTGGCGCTCTCCATATTGATTGCATCAGATTGCAAACTAAACCTGGACTTGTCAGAAAATATCACACAAGACCACTGTTGTGGTGTCCACAATGCATGCTCTCTACTCCAGGTTAATCGCAGGCAACAGTGAGTTGCGGTAAGTGGAACACATCTGACAGGCCTACGAGCATATAGACCAATGTGCCCTAAGCGTCTGTACACGGTCTGCCTTGAAACTGTCGTACAGGT
The DNA here is from genome assembly GCA_019973935.1 of Trichonephila clavipes. Lineage (NCBI taxonomy): Eukaryota > Metazoa > Arthropoda > Arachnida > Araneae > Nephilidae > Trichonephila > Trichonephila clavipes. The sequence goes on from BMAU01020946.1 coordinate 1,530,901, forward strand.
AGCTGAAGAGAGCTGACGAGACAGGTCTGATGCTGTGCTCCGTCTGTTTCTTTTGGCAGTAACTGCCAAATATATATATATATATACCGGTCCTCATTCGGTGTTGTAATTCGGGGGTGACCTGTGCTGTAACATCTACTCACATTATCATCATCTTGGAATGGTTGTCAAAGCCTGGAGATGACACTCTGGGTGATTTCAAGTTCCTGAGATACTTCCAGCTGGATACGTCTACATTCCAGTCGTCCAATAATTCTACCACGTAAAAAATCATCCAAATGTTTCCTTTGTGCCATAACTATGCTGTTATTGCACTGAAAGGCTTTTAAAGAGCTTGTGAACAATTTTACTTCTTTGCCACCATTCCTTATATACCTCTCTCTTAAACTCTCATCATTGTGACGTACTATCCGCGCCATCTGGTGGTTTCCTGTAATTTGCATATTCTTCTTCAAGATATGTGTGATAATTCTACAGGTGAAATTTTTATTTAGAGTTCAATTTCTGTGTGATTCTGAATTATCCTTAATTTATGGACATGAGTGTATATATATATATATATATATATATATATATATATATATATATATATATATATATATATATATATATATATATATTATTAAATATTATAATGTAAATGCTTATTTTTTTATATGTCAGAAAGTATTTTGTTTACTTCGTTCCAGTAAATTAATTTTTCAAACCATATATATATATATATATATATATATATATATATATATATATATATATATATATATATATATATATATATATATATATATATATATATATATATATATATATATATATATATATATATATATATATATATATATATATATATATATATATATATATATATATATATATATATAGAAATATATATATATATATATATATATATATATATATATATATATATATATATATATATATATATATATATATATATATATATATATATATATATATATATATATATATATATATATATATATATATATATATATATATATATATATATATATATATATATATATATATATATATATATATATATATATTTTTATTTTCGATATGCTCGCGCCCCCTAGGGGGCACCCCACAGTTAGAAAAATGCTGGCTTAAGCCTAGACAAAAATACTATTGTTAAACTCTCGAACAAAAAAAGATCCACTCTCATTTCCTAATAAATTATTAGTTCGGACCCTTCTTCCGTGGCAATCTTTTATTAAATATTTAGGTGTATATTTCTCGAAACAAAATCAAAATGCTACAATTAAGAATCAAATGAAAAATAAAGCACTAAAAAATATCAATGCTCTTAAAGGTAAGGCTTACAAGTATTATGGGGGTCTGAGAGCTGAAATTCTTATCCAACTAATCAATAATAGCATTTGTAGCACCTTTTTTTTACACATGTCACATCATAAATAAATGGTTTGACAATCAACCGAAACCTTTTAATGTCATTCAAACTAAAGTTCTCCGAATTGCACTAGGTCTTCCACGATGGACTTCAAATATTGTGCTCGTAAAATTTGCTGGATAAGAAATTCTTTCGAATAAACTAAGAAGACTGGCAAATAAGTTTTTCATTTCTGAAATTCCTAAAATCAAACCATTTCTCCATTATATAGTGTGAGTGAATATTAACGTTGCACTGTTCAGCTACACGAGAGCTTTTGGTGAAGGACCTCATAATTTTGAACCATGGTCAAGTGACGAGGATGACATCTGAGCTGGCATCCCCTCTCCTAACTACCAACGGGAGGAAGTTTAAGCTCTCCACAGATTTAATGTACATTGCTCCCGTACACGCCGGGTCTACAGCGGCACCGGGCTTAAACTCATGACTTTCCTGTCACGAGTTCGTTACCTTGGCCACTAGGCTACCATGGCCACTCCATTATATATCAATAACCCTGAAGCTCTAGATCTAAAAATTATGGAAGATAAAAATAATATTGTTAATATACTATATACTGTAAATGCTGATATATATATAGTGATCAAATTATCTCATTCCCCAGAATACATCTTTTTCAGGTCTCCCGTGTGAAATATATATCAATGACATCAGATTTCAGGATAAAAATTTACCAATTCAAACTATAAGGGGTTTATTCGATGAAATAGTTCAGCATGATTTCCATGACTTCTATATAATAGCTACTGATGCTTCGAAAAATAAGTGAAAATAGGAGGCGGTTGACCAAAATGCGGCGGGTTGCCCGCAATAAAATTAACGTCGATAGTACTCAAGAGAGAAACAAGACTTTAATCCAAAACAAACAAAGATTTATTATGATTAACATAGGTAAATAGTAATAACAATGAATCAATAAATTTAAAGTAAAATTAGACAAAGAGGCACTTAATATGAAAAGGAACACTTTCTTACGACGGGACGACTGGGATGGTACGTCCGCTCAGTATGAGGGAACTCGTAGAAGTAAAAAATTGTGGGGGGCACGACAAGCGACAATAACGGAAGCGTACAAGGTACCAACAATGAGCAAACTACATCTATTGAGGGTATTACAGAAAATTTCTCTTTTGTTTATAGAATTAATTGCATTAACTCTATTTTTACTGCTGAAGCTTTGGCAATTTTCCAAGCTTTAGATGATCTGACTGTTTCGAACAAAAATCTGCTAATTTTATCTGATAGTCTTTCTGTTCTCTATGCTTTTAAAAATTACTCGATCAAGTCACATAGTGTTATTCACAGATTAGCTAGTAAGATTTACATACAATCATATAATAACAATCAGTTGATTCTACCTTGGACTCCGGGACACTAATATAATATGGAATGAACCGGCGGATTATCTCGCAAGATCTGTCACAGAGTCTAAAGTTTAAATCTACTGGATTGCCTCAGAAGACGTCAGTAAAAAATACACTAAGGAAGATTGAAAAAAGCAAATGATAATTTTATTCAAGTAAGTATTTTGAAATTTTGGGCAATATTCCAAACATTGGCATCATCTCTAAGTGGACAAAAAATAGAAGAGAAGAAATTTTGAGTACACGAATCTTTTTAGTAAACTGATCATTACTCCATAGCCTCAACAAAAATTCAAATTATCAGATAATATAATCTGTAACTCTTGTAACTGTTTAAACGACTTGGACCATATCTTGGTAAGTGCAGTAGATATATTTATCCTCGAAATCATCTAAAATCTGTTTTCAAAATTGATCCTCGTTGCAATATTACCTTCAAAGAGCTATTGGAGAAAGCTATATCAAATAGAACAACATTTAGGTTTTTTTCTTCAGAAGATGAAATATTTTGACATCAACTAACTTGTAAATATTTTTTTAGTATTTTAGGGAATAATAGCCTTTGTCACTGCGTATCCTACAAAAAATAATAACTGTAACTGTCGTGTAACAACGTGTATGTTGGAGTTCTAGCTTTCAATAAGGCGTTAGCCAGGTCTCCACTTTTTCAGTGCTTGCACTGAACTGAACTGAACAGAATCTAGCTTTCAAGTCTCTGGATTCCTTTTTAATCTCTCAGTTGTGTTCTGTGAAGTATCTTAAATTGTGTTATATATTTTTTAAAAAATTTTCTTTCGCATAATGCCAGATCATGAACAGGTAATGGCGTATTAAACAATTTTGATTTTAAATTAATGTGTATTTAACTTTTTTCGCAATAAATTGTGGTTATATTTTGTTTCTAGACTGAAAACATTAGTAATGAAGATGTCGAAGAAACTCTGAAACTTTTGGGAGAAATACCTACCTTAGCTTCTAATGTTTCCGCTACTCTTCAAAATGTTTTGGAAAAGATTCAAAATAATAAACTTCCTACAGAAAAGGTAAGTGTCAGTATCTTTTCTTTTTTGTAGTTATTGCCTTGTGATTGAGATGTACAACAAAATTCCATTTCACCTTTTGACTGTATTAAATGCTAACCTAAATTTTGTATTGTTTCATAAAAATTGTGGGAAGGAACTCCTTTTTTCACAAGAGCACAATTTATTCAGATTAAGTACAATTTATTTAGATTAGTACTAATCATGAACAAAATCACATATAAGGCTTCTTCATTTATTTGCTCTTAAATGACATGGTTTTTGTGTAAACTGATGATTCCTTTCTAAAAAAACCTTATTGCTTCATTTTTGGTTTGATACATCTATTCAGTACTAATCTGATTTGTTGATCTTTTTATAAATTCTTTCTCTTGTGTTCAAAGATTAGAATTGATAGAAAATTAAAATTCTGGTGATTGATTAAGATGAAATCCTATTTCAGTTGGCACACTTTGGCAATAAATCTTAAAAATGCAGTTGGATAGTGCTGAAGTGGAAATCATTTTTATGTTTGAATGTCTTATCAATGTGAAACAAGAGGGTATCCCATCTGGAGAAAGTTAGGCATTAATTAAATTTGAATTCTGAAAAAGAAAGGACAATCAAAAGAAATGGGGGGTGGACTTTAATCTTACTTAGGACATCATGTAGATTCTCTTTTCTAGCAATTCCAGTTGGAATTTTAAAAAAAGGAAAAAGAGATTTTAGAACAAGTTCAATATAAAGACTTATCTGAAAAATTGGTATTTTTTTTTTGCCGACTAAAGTTGCCAGGGATAACGTAGGGTTGCAAAATGTTGTCCCCTGCCACTCCGCAGTAGTTTGTGTCCCCCTTCAGTAGAAGCATAAAAATGGAACATGGAATATTTTTTAAAAAATAGACTTAGAGAGAGGGAAATCCTATAAAAATATTAAACTTAAAAGGTAGTGAAAATAAAAATTTTTATAAAACTAAGTAAATAGTATAATTGTCATTAGCATTAATGCATTGAATTTAAGAAAAAAATCTTTTGTAAGTGATTCAGAACAGCAATGAACAAATAGTTCTATTTAATCACATCATAACTACTTACCTAAACACAGCTAAGTCTAAAAAGAAAATTAAAACAATTTAAAATTTAAAATAATAAAATTAAGTATAAAGGTATTAAGAAAAAAGTTACATTAAATAATTTAAATATAATTATGAAGACAAAATAAAATTAAGACTTACCTTTCAGCAGCCCTGAATATACTATACAAAACTGTCATACACTGACAAAGTAAGAGGTAATAAAGGCTAGAGATTATGTGATAAAAGTCAAAGATTTTGACCTAGTTTCCTCTTTTCCCAATTAACTACTTGTTTTACTATCTATCCCTTTGCTTAAATTAATTCATAGGTAGAATTAAAAAAATATTGTTAAATTACAACCACAGTTAACATACTATTTGATATTCATCATTCAGTAGTATGCACATTTATAGAGTTAAAGATTAATACACATTCACAGATTATAGGTTTTAATGGTTGTTATTAATTAATCTGGAACCAAAGTAAAAAATATGCAAATTCAACTAATATAATTACATACAACTACAGTAGGACCCTGCTTAAAACTGTTTTGTTTAGCTCAGTGTGTGCTGCATGCAATTTCGGGGAATCCCACAATTCAAATTAAAAAACACTAAATTAACAGCATTAAGTGGGGTCTTACTGAATACTATTTTGCCATGCTAGTTTAATTTTAATAAGCTATTAGTCTCACATTTAAAAAATCTTAAAAGGATTAGTTTTATATAGTTCCCACTTAATTTTTATTTTATTTTATAAGTAACTAATAAACAAGACTAACTCTTCCCTCTCTGGCTATTGTTATCTTTTAGATAACTATAACGGTAAAATCCTAGGAGGACCCACCGCTGTTTTTGGCACCAAAAATTTTTCGCCAAAAAGCGCCAAATTGAAGGTTTTCAAAAAGGCGTCAATGACGAAAAACTCTTGGGAAGCGCATGCGTCAGCGGGGGGATGAAATGGGCGTTTCGCAAAGAGGAAATCGAATAAATACATTAAATTAATCATTATATAAAGAAAAAAAAACGGAGAAAGCAATGAAATTCATTTTAAAAAAACATTCTAAAACCAGTGTGTACAACATGATTTACATTTTTAAAAAAGGACGAAAGGGGCATTTCGCAAAGATAAAATCGAAGAAATACATGAAATCAATCATTTTAAAAAATGTTAAAAAGCACTTACCTTACACTTGCATTTCGTCATGATCTGTTGGTGGATACACCCTTGCGATGGATGCAAGGAATTTATGAAAATTCTCATTCACCAACTTGTGATCGTTAGATCGCCGCCACATGTCTTATTAACTTTGTCATATTCTTATTAACTTTCAAGTCATTCACCACGAACGTATTCATGCTCTTGCCAAACCAATATCTCGTCAAATGCAAGATAATAGTTATAGCAAGTTTGCTTTCGCTAAACCAAGTGCCCTTTCTCACACTCCGAACGACGTCGTGGCGATTATCTTTCGACTGGTTGCGGCAATGCCATTCGTAGCCGTCAACCTTTCGCTTTTGCAAACGCATATTTTTTTTACACCTTGGACATTCATAACGAGAAGCTATTAAATTAGCTTTCATGCACCATTCTAACATCTATTTCTTCCCCTATGTGCCCAGGAGCACAAAGAAACCTATCATAGCCTCACTTTCAAGTAATTTCCTTTCACACGCCATTCTTAACAACAACCGGTGGAGAGCAAACCTTCTCCAGCGAAGTCAAAATGATGTTTTTTCGGAAAAGGCGAAAAATGTTGCACTTTTTTTAGGGTTGCCATTTTTTCGGTGATTTGAAAATCAAATTTTTTGATGAAATGGAAGGGTTACCATATTGTAACCTTTATCGCTCAAAATTTGGCGACCAATAGTGGGTCCTCCTAGGATTCAACCGAATATCTAAATTATTGAAATATTTTACTAGGCTATGCCGTAGATAAAAAGGCTATACATATTTTAAGATTCATGTTTATATTTAACACATCAATATCTATCTGTAATAATAGGTTATGTAATAGATAAGAGAAGGCTATACAAATTATAAGATTCATATTTAAATTACACATCACGTGTTTAAATTAAGCGCATCATGTGTAACACAAATTATTTGAAATTATTGAGAAGTATATAAAATTGAAATAAATCAAAGATATTTAATAATGAAAGAATTAATAACTAACTTAGTCAATGCCAAGTAAAAATTAATATCAATAATTAAATACTAAAGCCCAGTGGCTGAGTGGTAGTGTATCACGCTTCCGCACCACAGGTCTGAGGTTCAAACCTCTGGATGGGCAAGGTTGACTCAGCCTTTTATCCTTTTGTGGCATGACCACTCATTTATTACTTATAGGTAGCACTGCCATTCGCCATACCATACTTACCATACTATGCATAGTTTACCATTCACTGCGTACATGTGGTGTTCCCACTTTACCATACTTCACTATATTGTAAATAGCTACCACTATTTTTATTTTAGTAGTTTTGTATATACTCTGTGACATGACCACTCATTTATTACTTATAGGTAGCACTGCCATTCACTCACCATACTGTGCATAGTTTATCATTCAGTGCGTACATGTGGTGTCTCCACTTTACTATATTGTAATTAGTTACCACTATTTTTATTTTAATAGTTTAGTTTATACAGTCCACTCTCAATAATTTGAAGTTGGGCCAAAAAAGGGCTCGCCCCTTCCACTCAATATAACTTTCAAAAGCAATGCTCGCAGGGAAGGAGTTTCCTTCGCTAACATAGTTAGCGGGGATAACTCCCCATCCCCCACCCCAATCAAAAATCAGTTTGAGAAACCAAGCAAATCAGATAACAATAACAAAAAATTCCAAGGAATCCAAAGTGAAGATAATAATAATAATGACTTAGCCCAAGTTATCGAACTAATCAGTCTAATCTCTAGAATTTTAAAAAGATCTCCAGAAATATTGCAACTCTTACCTAAACTTAAAAATGCCAATAATAACGATAAGCAAGCCTGCTTAATTGTAGAAGCTGTGCTTGATAAGTGTTAATTTACCTCACATAACTTCTCTTCTAAATATTCTTTTAATTTCTCTTTTAAATATTCTCTTAAATTCTACCCATACATTAAGTGCTTTTTCTTATTTCAATCAACTCTAGTTAATTCATTTTCTTTACTCCAAGCTCACTCCCAACAGCCAATCCAAGCCTCTCATCCTCTGCAAGGTTCCTGCCACCCCCTTGGTCGCTGACATTGAATCCACGCCCACCAACTTCATCCATGCTCACAACACCGGGCCTATTCTATTTCCAGATAAAGGACGGAGGGATATGATTTATCCCAGTGCCTTTCAATCATACACTGCTCACTGCAGTCATCACAATTTGAAGTTGGAGGGGCCATTAAAAACTTTATTATCAAGAGGGTAGAAAAAAACTCCCAAAATACAGAGAAATTTTTTCTATTTAAATTTGAAACTGTGTTATAAAACAACAGTTGTATTTATGTATAAAAGTATTTTAAAGTGTTTCAAAAAAGTACATATTATATAGAGGTTAACACATTCTTTTAATACACAGTCCTGTATTAAAAGGATACATTTATGTATTAAAAATAATTAAAAGAATACATACTGTACATAATTAAATCTTTTTTGGCAAAAAAAATCTGTTTAACCAGTTATCGGTTCCCTCAGACACTGTCCCTAACACCGTTGGTTCTTCAAGGCAGGGTCCAGTCTGGCCCATGCCTTATTTGGTGCCACATACCATAAGTCACACAGAGAGCTCATAAATGGACATCACTCTGATGCAAAATACACAATCCTACACATCTCTTCTTCATAATAGTGGACCATCCTTTCTAAACACATGTGTTAAACTTTTGTTTGTCTTTTTTGCTTGAAAAACTGGGCAACACAAAGAAGGGATAACAGACAAATGGTCATCAAAGGGTCTATGTTACAGGGGAGACACCCAGGGACGATACAAAACAAAACATGTAAACTTCAACCTGTTTGCTATAGGACTTGTGGCGGTGTGATATCTATATGAACTAGTACCAACATCACGCGAAGACGATCGTCTTGGTGTGATCAGTAAAGTACTCGCATTCGTTCGGAACGGAAGGTACCCAGAACGAACCTTCCTTCTTTCATTGGTGACCCTGGCCGTGATATGAACACGCAATCTTCATGTGCCGCAGTTGTGGCGCCATCTATCCACTGCAAAAGCAACCAAACAGTCACACGAATGACACTATTCTCAAGCCGTCATGCACGAATGATGCAACCCACCAAGTGACGAAACTGCTAACATGCTCGCCACAAATATGGTATCCTTCGTTCGCCTATTTGCCAAAACACTGACAGGGGAGTATGTGGCTGTGTGATATCTATATGAACTAGTACCAACATCACACGAAGACGATCGTCTTGGTGTGATCGGTAAAGTACTCGCATTCTCATTCAGAATGGAAGGTACCCAGAACGAACCTTCCTTCTTTCATTGGTGACCCTGGCCGTGATATGAACACGCAATCTTCATGTGCCGCAGTTGTGGCGCCATCTATCCACTGCAAAAGCAACCAAACAGTCACACGAATGACACTATTCTCAAGCCGTCATGCACGAATGATGCAACCCACCAAGTGACGAAACTGCTAACATGCTCGCCACAAATATGGTATCCTTCGTTCGCCTATTTGCCAAAACACTGACAGGGGAGTATGTGGCTGTGTGATATCTATATGAACTAGTACCAACATCACACGAAGACGATCGTCTTGGTGTGATCGGTAAAGTACTCGCATTCTCATTCAGAATGGAAGGTACCCAGAACGAACCTTCCTTCTTTCAGATTCTACATGATAGTAAGTGTTCAAATCATCGAGAGTTTTATAAGATAACTTCGAATTATTGCATGCTGTAGTCTGGCCAGCCACAGATTTTACTTCAAAATATGGAGTGCACCAAAATGTATTGTTTTAGTTTGAAATATTAAAAGAGTTTTTTTTTCCTAGGGATGAGCATATACTTCGAATTAGCAAGAGGTTCATATTATCGAAGGTTTCAATTAGCGAGAGTCGACTGTATGTTGATATGAATTCCAATAAAAAGGCTTAACTTGTCCAGCTCGGTTGCATCATTTAACTGAGTATGTGGATTAGCACCCCACGCCTTCAGTGGGTCAATAAATAAGAACCAAGTTTGCTTGGGAACTTAACACTGGGGGTTTCGCATCAGACTGACCACCTGGCCGAAACATCTGCTCATGTACCTCTGGGCCTAAGATTACGTATACTGATATGGGCACAGTGGGCCTTGGCTCTCATGGTCTGTTGCACCACCGAGTTAATTAAATACTAATTAAAAATTAAAATTAAAATAACTAGAAATTCTGGATTCTTGTCCTGAAATATCAGACTGAAGAGATTTGTAATGGTGTCTGAATCATCACAAAAACCCTAGAGAAAAGAAATGAATTAGTACACTTTTGAAATGAGTACTCTGATTGGGAAATGTGCTATAAATCAAAAAGCCCACGGAACCCAGCTGGGAAACGGGTAATCAGGGTAGCTATAATTTGGCACAAAATCGCCTGAAAAGAGCCCCAAAAATATCACCAAAAGAAGTCTTTATATCGAAATTTTGGTACTTTTTCATTTCGCTGACACAAATTTCACCATTCAGGCTTTATTGGCAACAGTACACACTCTAGAAATGCTGTAACTGTTAGTTCTCTTTGGTTTTCATCTCTTTTTTTTATATATATTATGAAAAAGACATTACTGATAAGAAAGAAGTGCGATTTTTTTGAAAAGGTAATGGCAAATGGTTACCGGCTGGAATATTCTGTTTGGCATCAGTTGTATCATTTTTGATGGCTTTATTGCTTGCGCTGGCCAAACAGAAAAGTCTTGAAATTTCTTTTATTGTTAAAGCACTGTTAAACTTTTTGTAAAAAAAAATTTTTAATTTTTATCTTCTTTCAAACAATAATTCCATGAAAATGAAATATGCTTTTCCTTTTTAATTGAGGAAATCTTGCAGGTTATCTCCTTTCTGACCAGAACTAGAATCTATCTTATAAAAAGGAAACTTAAATCTGTTCATTAAACCATTGTGAAACTTTTTATTATATATATATATATATACAGAAAAAAAAAGACTGTTTTCTGAGTTTCATAGTGATAACTAAATGTATTTTGACTTTTTTCTTTCTTACCATTACTGGAGTATAGCTTCAAATGAAAAAGAGGAAAGTGAACTTTCTTCATCACTCTCCTTTTGGCGAATAATTCCAATTAAGTGTAAAAAAAAAGGTCTTTTTGACAAAAATTATGGAGAATTTCTTCTTTCGATAACAGCTGAAGTGTAAAATTTCTTTTGTTATGGCACTGGGAAACCTTTTATAAAAATTATTCAACTCTCTCATTTCAGATGAAAATTCCAATTTAGTATAAAATAAAATGAATAGGTAATCAACGCTGTGTTTTCCCTGTCGATAAAAAAAGAAAAAAAAAAAAGAGGGGGGAATTAGTCAAATTATCTGCTGTCGCAAAATAATTTGGTTTGCAATTTTGGGAAACTTATCTCCCAGAATAGCAATGAGAAAAAAATTCAAAATCAAGGAGTGAAACAAAATAGGATTCAACCAATAAGATTACGTAAAGAATAATTTGGTTCATGTTTTTCATGCAAATTGTTATATATGTAGCATGTTTTGCAACGATCTATTACATTTCTTTTAATTACTGGAATAAAAAAAATTTCCAACTTGCAAGCTTTCAGTAAATTTTTTTTTAAATGTCAAAAAAATGTATAATTTTTACAAAAAATGCTGTTTTTTTTCTTAATATATTATGTTTTAAAAAAATGATATTCCTCCCTGATAATCAAAATCAATTAATTTTCTATTTCAGGGCCTCAGTTTCTTAGATTTAAAAAACTACACTTTTTTAAATTATGCAACAAATTTGACTTACCTTATCCAGCATAAATTATCTGGGAAGAAAATTGAAAATCATCCAGCTATTGAAAGAATCGTTGAATCAAGAACTGTAAGTAAATTGTACATTTTAAGCAAATGAATTTTTTCCCCTTTATTCATTTTTAAATTTTAAGTACAGTTGGACCTCTATTTTGCAAATTGCTTCCTGAAACTAACCTGGAAAGTATATTGAAAGATTAATCTCTGTTAAACAAATTTTGCTCATAATGAACTTTTTGGGGGATTTAGCGACTTCGTTAACTGGAGATCTGACTGTACTTTCATATTAATCACATACCTATAATTATTGCTAAATATGTTATGAACCTTTTGTATTTTGAACTTTTTAGTGTTAATTTATTACAATCTATTTTATTATGAACATATTGTTTAGTATATTGAGATATCAAAGTAGTATTCTGTATGTTATATATTAACATTAAAGTACATTTTTAAGTAAGACTCAATCTGTACAAATGTGTGGAACTTGCCTCAAAATGAAACAGAGGCTGTCAACTATTTCCAGAAATATGGCATACTACCAGCAAATCAAGAATGTTGTGTTTTACTTTCTGCTAAATCATATTTCGATGAAGAGAATACACTTATTGCAGCTTAGCATCGGTACATATCCAAAGATTATTAGAATACCAGTAGTGCACACAGGAATTTGTCAAGGATGGGTCCAGGGTCGAAAGTCCACAATTCTTGTAACATGCTCCAATATCCCGCCCAACATATTCTTTTGATTTTGTCAATTTGGGGAATAAAAACAGTAAAAAGTAATTATTGAATAAATAATTAGAATTATTTTATAAAATTAATTATTAAAAAGAAATTAAATTTTACGTACTATATACTTAGGATTAAAATCAATCGAAAAAAATCAAGGGCTTGGGTTGTCTGGACTTGCCCCCCCTTGTGTGTGCTACTGTAGAATACTTATGGGAAAACTGGTTTGAAGAAAGCAGCATAGCATGTTTTACATCTTTAATCTTAAAAAAATAGGTAGGAATGACAGACAAAATGAAATTAGAATAATCTCTAGGACGATATTTTTAAACTGATGACAACAGAGATGAAGAAATTTAACGGCAGTGGTTAAATTGTGGCGATCAACATGTTCTCAAGATCAAGTTCATACCCGAGGTATATATAAGATTTGGAGGGGGGGGGGCTCTTCATTCAAGTAGTATGCCTATGCTGTGCTAAAGAGACAAATTTAATACAGAAAGAATGCTTTCCCTGTAGTTATTTGGAGATATTTTTTTAAACAAATAAATAATTTTGTATTTTGGTTCTTAATTGTAGTGCCACCAAATTATATATATAATGAATAAAATAAAGAGGAATCAATACTTTTTTTCCTATTGTTGAAACAGGTTTCAGACTAGAAAACTGAAACAATAAGGTTTATATTCACTGAAAAGTGAACCATGAATATAATTTTGTTGATCTTAAACCTGGTGGTGCATTTACTCAGAATATAGTACTTCTAGGAAAATGCAAAACAGTGATATAAAAAAGGAATCATTAAAGTTCACCACTGTTTCAAATCTCTCTCTCTCTCTCTTTATTTCATTATCTTTTTGCAGTAAAAGATAGACCATAAATGAAAAGTATATATTTGGCTCCATCCTAAGGACAATTGCATAATGTTTTCCTAGCATTAATAAAAAATGTGCTAAAATTTACCAATGGAATGCAGCACCTGAAAATGCATATGAAAGCACCTGATTTTTTCATAAAATGTAAAAATACAAAGATGAACCCCCGTGATTTAAAAGCAAATATTGATACAACCATTTATTTGTGTTTATGTGTGTGTGTCATTAATTTTTTACTTATATATTTTGAAAAAATTCTTCAAGTACACCATTTAAGCTTAAATTCTAATTATAAAATATTTTTATAAAGATTTATATGCCAAAAATATGTATTTTAACTTCTAGATTTGTTGATATTTTTTTTAATTTTCACTGGGTTTTTAAATTAGAATTTTTTTCTCCATCAATTTATTTAATTTTTTTTTTACTAAAATTTAGGTTCTTGAAAAGATGAAACCAATCCATGAGAAACTGAAATACCAAATAGATAAATCATCTACAATATCTGGTGCTTCTGGTAATTTTGATTCTTTACTTTTTTGATTCATTAATTAAATGCAATTCTTTTTAGTCCTGTACTCTTATTGTAGAAAAAAAAATTATTTTAATATGTTGCCCGAATCACTTCCATATGTTTCTTTTCAATGTAACATTTTATCCCATTTATATGCAAAAAATTTCATTAACTTTTTTTATCATTATAATAGTTTTTTATTTCATTTGACACCAAGATATATGAGGTCCATATATGTAAAAGATTCTAAATTCCGAAACAAATATGCAGTGTTAGCTCAAATATCTACACTATTAAAATTCGTAGGTAAACACATGTAACTGTCTATCTCTTTGTATGTACATCTATTTTCTCACGAACTGCACAACGCAGAAACTCGCCAAAGGTACCAAAGATTGGGAAAGAACCGAGGAATCCATTTTTACCATTTATATCCTGATGTTGCAATTAGTTAAAAAGATATTAATTAAAAGCCTTAAAATGTAGACTTAGTTTACCCCTGTTGGCTTTTTATTCTTCCAAGTGTCATTACCATTTCAGTGGAGTGAAGTTCTGACTTTCTCCACATTTTTAAAAAATACATCCAATTCTTACTATCAAACTCAGACAAAAAAAATTACACAATCAAAAGATCATTTTTTTTTCTCCACGATACAGTGTAATTTTTTTTACAAAATGATATTTTCTATTTTTTTTTATTTTTTCTAAAATGAGTAAAAATTGATACGTTTTTATGAAAATGATTTCTTAATCATTCCTTTTGAATTTTCTTTCACATTAATGAAATGATATTCTACACTAAAAAAGTTCATGCTTTTCTCTTTTAGAATCCGTCATTTAAAAAATAAAATTTCAAAATTTTTTTTTTTTTTTATTATGCTTTTTCTGAAAATACTCAAAATTTTAATTAAATATTTAATAACTTCGTTATTTATAAAAATAATATCATGAAACATTTTTTCAGTCTGTAGAACAATATTATCTGTAATCTTTGCAAAAATTGAAAAGTGGTGCGTAGAACACCATGTGATAGAAGTTAAACTTCTTTGGCAACGTTGGAACATTGATTATTTACCCTAATATTCCAAATTGATCGAGCACATGTCTCAATCGCCTAATTTGTGTGAAAGGTATTTGTGGTGAAATGAATCTTTCTGATACCAAATCCAAAGTAGAAAGATGCTCGGGAATTTCTGGGTATACAATACCATTATATTTTGATAAATTTCGTATATTTCCCTATTTAAACTTTGTTGGCAATTGTAGCATGCTTTAATGTGTCTTCTAAATTAGTTCCCGGTAAAATATTTTGTAAAATATTTTTTGTGCTCAGCAACAGATGTTCTCAAATCCTCTCTAAACCATAATCTATCATAAATTGGACGGCCATATCAATTGAACGATTATCAATGAATCGCTTTTGAAAATCTTTGTGAGCATTTTTATGGGAATCATAGTCTTTGTAACGTAAGATAGAATTTATTATTGATTTACATGCCTCAGTTCCAATATGCACTAGAATTGTTGAGGGCTCTGTAGTTAATGGCACAGGGTGGTTCACTAACTCCGTATTAATCTGTGCAGTCATTAGAAGAGTCTCAATAGCATTCCCATCCCTTAAACGGAGCATTTAAGAGAGTATTTTGCAGTGTTTTTTTCCATGCTCGATATTCTCTCATGTACTCTGATGGAGATTCCTCAGTAGCACTTAATAAATTTGCAATATTTTTCTGTTTTTTTTTCTTGTCACTTTTTTCACTGAACTTGCTGCTAGTTTTTCTTTTTTCTTTCTTTCACGAAACACTTTTCCTCTTTGTGCATTTGATTTAGGCATTCTGACTAGAATTAATATAATAATTCAACGCAAATAAAAGTCAAAAAAGCAAATTAGCCACCGAAAACATTGCCATGTAGCAAACAATCTAAGAAAATATTTCAAAAAGGCACGCTTTTACTGCAAGAGCTATTTTGTCTACACCGTAATATCACTGCATCTCATACAACCATTGATAGATGTTTCCGCATTTGGGGGAAAGGACCCCCAATAGGACGGTGGGCAAGTTGACCAATCGGAGTTGAGCAGTCATCCAACATTTACACGGATATGACGCAAGTCACGTTGTGTCCCCGCTCCCCCTTTTCCTCCCAACTCGCTATCCTGTCATGGTGACGATTCAGGGGGATGGGAGAGGGGGTGAGGAGACTACTTCAGTTCACTTTTTCACTGTTACGCAAAACTGGACAAATTTCCCATTCACTCTCGAGTGCTAAGAAGTTTCACTTCAAAAATTGCTTAAAAATTAAGGTTTAAAAAAAAATTCTGTTTTTCGTTTTTTACCCTCTTTGCGAAAGTTAATCAATGTAGTATTTTTTATTTCATTTTTTGTTTAAAAATTACTGTAGTTTGCAATCGATAAGTGAAGTTTGAAGGCATTCACTTAAAAAACATGTTTTTAATTACTGTTTTTATTTTCCTTAACATATTTATATGTTTAATCAAACATTCAAAGGTTCAAAAAAAGCAATCGTTTCAATAGCTATGTGTAAATTTTTTTTATTTAATACTTATAGAAAATGGATTTTAATTAATATATATATGTTTTTTAAAATGATTATTCCTATTATTTTGGATAAAAATACCTTTTACAGACATTTTTAAGCTAACTGTATGTAACAATTGATGGATTAATGAAAATCTGAAATCTATTTTATTATTTTAGGTTCTTAGAAACTAGCTATTAACAATAGATGTTAATTTTTACTTTGTATCAGAATTGTTTTCTTTTTATTGCTTCACATTAATAATTTTTTAACTAGCACTATATTGTTTTTTTTTTAAGTCATACATCAAAATTTGAAGATATATCTTATCTGTGAGGGAGGGAAGAGGGAACAATAATTTTTTACACTAAAAAAACCCATGCTTTGCTGGGCTATAGAGAAGGAAAAGGAACCTGTCTTAAATCGAAAATAAGTGGAACAGATTTCGAAAAAGGGATATTTAATGACGTAATTTTAGAAATTGTTGCATTGCACGCATACAAACACACTCAAAAATGCTGGCATCATGAGGGAAAGAGAAAGCCAGTTCAATACCAGCCCTTGCAACTAGTAATGTAATATTTTTTAAGTAATCATTTCCCATTAAAACAGTGACTCATGCTAAATTCAATGTCTAGGAAATAGAATGTTCCTTTTTTATTTACTTGTTACTTCCCTAATATTATGCAATTTTACTTTATATTACTTAATTTTATTGTTAAACAAAGGCTTATCTGACTGAATTTTATTTCTTTTGAATTACTTTGTGAAAAGTGAATGAAATCGTTATGTAAAATTCTGACATTACATTTCACATTCAGGCTTATATGGTATTTAATACTTTCCAAGAAATTATTAATATTTGAATTCATATTTTATTTCATTATTCACCTATAGGGTCCAGGCATTGTCAAATTGACATCCTTCTTGTGTTAGGATTTTTTTCGTATGTTCGTATAGTTTTAATTAGGATAAGAAATAACAGTTACCTCTCATGTAAAAGGGCTGATGCACATCAAATCATGAAGGTACAAGGTACAAAATTTCCTCACTTAGGCATGGTGCTGAAGTGTGAGAGTAGGGTGTCTGTTTAGTGGCCATCATTATTACTGACCATGATTCAAAATCACTAAGTCTATCACCACTAGCTATGTTAGTTCTAAGTGTGATATTAATAAGGAGTCAATCACAATTCACAAGGGTTCATTGTAAATATTTTTAACAAATTTCTCTGCACATTTATTGAATTTTACATTGTCTTTTTAAAATTCATTCCCTACATAGTATTAAATTAGCAAAGTAATCTTGATAATGAATCAGAACAAGTAAAGAATTTCAAGAACTTTTTTTATCTAATAATACGATTATTTTTCCTGTACTATCCAGTTATTAAGATTCTAATTTTATTTTCTTCAAATTATCGTAACAGAATTCGGGCTTTGAAAGATATAAATAATTTACATCATTCAATACTATTCAGAAATGCTTAAAAATGTCATGAAAGAAAAATTATCATAACAAAATAGTTGGCAAGTTCTTATTACAAAATGTTTGAGGAGAAAATAACACCAGTAAAAAAATTTTTAAACATGGGTTTTCTTTCTAACTTTGCACTTTTCATAACATAATTTTTTATACCTTTGTTAAAATCTTGCGAGGGGATAGTTTAATTTGCCTGGTTTCAATATTCAATGTTTCAAGTTGCAAACATTTAAAATTATGAGAAATTTAATTCTTTAAATAATTAAGTTTTAATCAATTTTAATTACTTATAATTAAATTAGGGTATTGTCATCCAAAACAATCATGTATAGAAAATTTCAACTCATCTGAGCGCTTTAAAATCCAAGAAAAAGCTTTTAAAGTTTTGACTATGACATAGTTACAATGTGAGAAGAAAACACCCATTATAAAAATAATGAGTTAGTGATTTACTTCTAAACCAAAAGAAGTGTGTTATTGCTGACAATTTAATAGTTAATTGTTTGTAACAAATTCAAATATTTTGGAATGCAAAAAGGTGCTGAAACAGTATATTTGAAATTGCCAGTAAAACTTTTGCAATTAATTTAAGTTACTTTTGTAAAAAAGGGGGGATGGCTAAAATAGATTTTGCAAAATTTAACATTTTCTGTGATTTATATAAAATAAACTCATCGATTCATGTATTTGAATCAGAAGTTTTGTTAAATATAAAATATATTTTGAAAAACAATTGTTTAATAAAACACAAACTGCACTAAAAATTTGTGATTCTATAGTTTTGATCCTACCTGTGTCAAAGTACTGAAATGCAATTTTTAATTTTCAGGAAGTAAAAATAAATGCTTGAGTTTTAGAGCCAAGAACTATAGTTTTTCTTAATTAGAAATCTTATTATCTGCATTGAACCATTATAAATTGTCTGGCTATTTTTTTATAACAACTGAAAAACTAAATAAAGTTATTTCTTTGATTCAAGTAATTGTGAAATAATTGCAGGAGTTTGCATTCCTCACACACATGGATGAGATAATTTTTTTATTACCAACTCAAGTTATCTGTTGTTGAGGGTACATACAATTATTTTCTACAGACTTTTAGATTATCACTTACAGTTCATATCAGCCATTTACCGTATTTTCCTGTATATAATCCGTGGATTATGTGTTAAAAAAGTTTCAAATTTTGTTATGTGTATTATCCAATGCCACGGATTATCTGAGAAAAAGCATTCTTCATCAGAAAAGCTAACAAGAAAGTTTTGAAAGAAATGCTGTTCATGTTTTATAAAATAAATAATAGATGGCACTTTCATGACTCGGATGACGTATTTCAGCCATAACTAGTTTTTGTCCAGTTACTTTCAAAAATGAATTCAATTCCTCGGAAGGAAAAACAGCTACTAGTCACTGGGGCCATTTGCAATTTTATCTTGACTAGAGCTATGACGTCCTATGAAATTTTTCATCATGTTGAAGCAAAAGCGCTAAGTAACACTGCAAACTTCAAGTTAAAAGTTATATAGAAAGCTACCGAAGTCGGAAATTGGGAAGCTGCAAGGTTTTTCAATGTTGACGAATTGAATATTCATTTGTGGAGAAAAAACAAGACCAACTTCGAAAATTGTGATCGACGTTAAAGAGCGATCGTCATGGAAAACCTCACTGGCCAAAATTAGAGGAAGAAATGAATAAAGGGATTTTAAAAGAAAAGAGACAATGGGATAGCAGTCTCGATCTTAATTTTTTTGCTGTTAACTTGCTAAATTTAAAAAAAAAGAAAGATTTTTCCACATGGGATGTTTTGTTTAACAATTCAAAACATAGATGGCAGTAGCAAACAATTTTTCTGTTTTATTGAGGTTATGGTAAAAAATATTAGACAGATTTTAAAAGACGTTTCATAATAAAAAAAAATTTTGTACAATTTCTTACTTTTCTTTTAATTATATTGTTTATTTTTTATCTTGTATGACACTCATTATTGGCTGTTTATATTTTGGATTATTCTCTGTAAAAACTGCCACAGATTATACACCACTGCAGATTATGCAATGTTTTTTTTTTACTTGAAAAAAGGCTTTGCGGATAATACACCACTGTGGATTATATACAGGAAAATATGGTAATAATGAGACTATTGCATATTAAAACAAAAACATTGTTATTTATATTTTACTGAAGTCCGTTATTATTGATTTATTAATGCTAATTTCTGTAAATTAAAATTTTAGATTTATCATCATAATAATTCAATCACTGTATAAATATAACAATATCTAAATAAACTATTAAAATTAATAATATTTTTTTTCTTGCAAAAATATTTAATTTCTTTCAAGAGTATTTTTATTTATGAAAATATATTAAAGTTTTGCTTATATATTTGCTTTTTTACTAATAATTTCTATTTTCTTCAGATATGTCAAATCCTTTGAGGTTCAAAGCTAATCCTGATGGTTTGGAAGCACAAGTAAATCCATTTCTGTTTGTTATTCTGTAGTAAAGATGTTTTAAAGTTAATTTTTAACTACTTTATATTTAAAAAATATTGACTAGTTACTAATTTTTTTAAAAAATTTTATTTAACATGTTAAAACTTTTTTTGGACTAATAATTTATTTCCCATATTAGCATGAATATAGCCTGAGGGATTTGTATTGTAAATCTAATTATCATTAATGTGACTGGCAAATTAAAATAAAAGTATGACAGAGAGAGAGAGAACCTATTGCTTGTATAACATTATAGTGCTGAATTCCTTGTTGTTAATAAGCAGTAAACTTTTATTTCTATTTGAGTAAGAATTATATTTTTACAACTAAACATTTTTTCTGTAAGTGCTATTAGCAATTGTAGCAACCTTGAAAAATAAACTGTTTAATTGTATTTAAATGCTTAAAGCTAATGAATATTGTGAATTATGATATAGTATTCAATGATCATTTTATTTTACTACATTACAAAATCATACTTATAAATTAGTTGTATATTTTGAAGTTAGGAAAAGTTTTTTTTTTGTGAGGTTTGTTTTTAAGGAAACCACATTAACCTAATACTTTTACAATAAAAAGGAACTTCATTATTCGGGCAAAGTGAGTATTGTTATTTCTTGACCAAAATTATGGGATATACGAATTATCTGGATCTCTAGTTTCACTATGTAGTTACATTGGCGAATTATCAACATTTTTTGTATACATGATAGCCAAACTCCATATGCACATACTAAGCACCTCTGCTTAAATATGCATAATTTTACCCCTCCTAAATCACTTACCTACCAATTAGCAACTAGTTAATAATTTTTTATTGAATTTCAAATTATCGAATAATACTTTTTTCTGAATGTTAATTGCAAATAATATATGACATGTGTTTTTTAGGGGGGGGGGAGAAATAGCAGTTTCTGAATATTTTTAAACAATCACAATCTTTGTCTTATTTAATTTTTCTTTAAATTTTATTTCCTTTTATAAAATTATCATTATGGTTATTACTCAAACATTTAGTTGATTTTCTTCAATTGTATGCAACAGGAGCTTTGTAAAACTTTTATTAATTACTGACATGTTGCTTTTCACTTGTTTTTCACGTTAATTACTTATTCTTTAAAATTTAGGAAGAGGAAGAGGAAAAGCAACAAGATGTAAAGACAGAATCTAATGTTTATGTTCCTCCCAAAATATCAGCTACATATTTTGGTGAGTACCTAATAAAACTATTTAGCTTTAATATGTTATTAATGAATTGGATAATTTTGTTTGTAATTAGTTTTTACTGCATTGTTTAACATATATATATATATATATATATATATATATATATATATTTAAATATATATATATATATGTAAGGATAATTAAATTAGATTAAAAATTAAAATCCCTATCTAGCACTTGACTCATCTTTCTCAGTTCCCATATTCAAGTATCAAACTAATCACCCATTTATTTCTTCCGAACATCCAATAAACATGTCTAATTCCAGATCGTTAGATTTAATAGTCAACATATGTCAGCATTAACTTGCAAGCACCATCTTCAAAGCAGCGATACTTACCATATGTTTTTCAAGTGTTATCCACTTGAAACCACCACCATGGCGTGCTTTTTCCTCCCTGCTCCCAGAGTAAGAAGAGATGTCGAAACGATTGAATAAAGATCTCCTTTTTTAAACTTTAATCTGATTCTGTCTTAAAAATCATGATATATATATATATATATATATATATATTTAAATATCTTAATTTCTAAAAGATATCAAATTTTAAAAGTTAGTCAATTTTCATTTGTATTTTTATAGATAACAGCAAATTTACTTCAGTTTCATATGAAATGGAACTGTCTTTCGATTTGATATAATCTAATCAGTTATAAAATTTAAAAAATTATCTAAAAGTAAAAATTTACAGATTTTTTTAAATTTTGATACTTTAAATGTAGTTTATGTTGTAATCATAATTAAATACATAAATTTGATGTAGATAGCACATTTTAAAGAAAAGAATATGTAAATTCATAATCTTTGATTTAATATTTCTATAAAATATTGAAATATGTTTCTATGTCTTACAGAATATCATTTTAGTATTTATGTATAAAACTATGTTATAAAATAATACTAAGTTGTCAATACATCCAAAAGTGGTTAATTTTAATTACTAAGACCTTATTGATAAATATAGAGGAAGATACTCTGGAAGATCGCAAGAAAAGAATTTTGGAGAAGGCTAAAAAAAAAGCATTGAGCAGTAGTGTCATGCATGAATTACGAAAAGAATATGATACTGCCCCTGAAGAAATGAAGGTTTGTTGAGTTTTTATATTTTGGTATATTTAACAGCCAGTGAGTTTTAAAACATTTATAATTTGTTGTATTCCTTTCATTAAAGAAGTTACTATTATTATTATATATTTTTTTAATGCATTTATATAAAAAGTAAGAAATCTGTTATTTCTATATTTATGTAAAAATTATGTTGTGTTGTGGCTAATGCCACCTGATGAGTAGTACAAATCAAGGCCCACAAAATTCATCATGGCAAAGGGCTAGATTGTACACCTGTTGTTAGCCGTAGCTTTGAGCACCATGTAAATGGCAGTACAATTTGGCTGTTTTCCACCCTAATTTTGAGGGAGAACACCCTGGGAGTGGTCAGGGGCCTCCCACCTCACTTCCCCTTCCACCAGCCTCTTGAGAGGACTTACAGATCGACAGCCCATGCCATGAAGGTACTATAAATTTACAAACATCCATACCTTCTCTGGAATTTAAACCCGGCCCCTGCAGCATAGCAGTCAGCATTGCTAACCACTATACCGAATGGATAAAAAATTAATTTTGTCTAAAGAAAACAACTTTTTTGTGCAAATACCTTTTGATGATTAGTAGCACTTGGTAAACAATATGATTGATGAGTGATTTGCTCAGATGAAGATTTAATTTAAAAATAAATGTTGGTTGAGATTATGGAGTTTAATTGTATTTGTTCCAATAACAAATTTATTTTGGGAGAAAATTGTCTTAACATTTGGATGGATATTGGTAGATTACAGTAATTTTTAATATTTTTGTTTTATTCTATGCTTATTTAATCAGATGTAGATATCAAAATGGAAATTTCTTCTGTTATCTTATTTCAACAAAAAGATGTATATGACTGTCCCAAATATTTTTATAGTAAACTTGGAATTGAATGTAGTTGAAAATGGCTGATATGTATCTAAATTTGTATTAAAATGTGCATAACAATATTTAAAGACTTTGTTTAAAATTAGTTTTATACCTTGCTAATTTTGTATCAATAACTTTTAAATTTTGCTGTCTGAAAATAGTTTGATACGTTCAATTTAGATTATTTTTTTGTTATATTTTGTATCTCTAAGAATTAAATATTATTAATTAACATTTTTTTTGTTACTGATATACTTGAATTACTTAATCTTTTTTTTTAAATTCTATTTTTAGGAAACTATCAATCCATATAAAGAAAAATTGCATGAAACACTGAAAGAACGTATAAGGTAAAAACTAAAAATAGTTTAAATTATTTTTTGTTTTGTTTTGCTCTTGATAAAAACTTATTTATAATACACTACTATATTTTAGATATGAAGAAGAGTATATGACACGTCTCCCAATGACTAAAAAAGATAAGGTAAGATTTTTTAATGTTTTTTTTTAATATGGCATGAAATTTTAATCAATGATTAGGTCTTCTTTAAATACAGTTGTAAACTAGTCTATTTTAAAATTGTTTTTACATTTTGGTATGCAATGAAATTAATTTTAGGTACATTAAATATTTTCAGCATCCTTGACAAATTTTAAAATAAAATTTTCAACTCTAAGGGAAATTTTTTCCTGTTGTTACTACTGCTGTATATGGGATTTTTGTACTCATATTACAGTTTCTTACAATATAATATGGGCAGCGAAGAATTACATTATTTTATTTAAAAAATTTTGTTTGTTTTAAATAATGTTTGTTATAGTAAATAAAAATAAACTTACCTTTATTACAATGTATTAGTACACTTGTTTATATATATATATATATAATTTACTTTTTTATAAATAATGTTTAAATTATTTAATCCTTTTTATCAAAAAAAAAAAAGATCTCTGATCAAAACTAAGAAGACTTTTACAAGCATTACCTTCTATATTGAGGGGTTCTACCAATATTATTGATATATATAGGAAAGTGAAAAATATGTAGGTCATTGTTTTATTTTAAATGTCTTTATTATTATATCTGAAAAAAGATTTTGTTTATTAATTATTTGAAACAATATTTTTTTTGTAGTGTCTATCTCAGCAATTAATGACTGTTACAAACTTCGATACAAAGTTTGATGACATATCAGCTCTAGAAATGGATACAGGAGTAAGTAGTTCTTATAGCTATATGTTCTTACTTTTAAATTTTCTTGTGTACAATCAAAGGCTTATAATTGTAATTGGTTTATTAATAATTGTAGTTCTTTAATTGTTATGTTATAAAAGAAAATTCAGATTGCTTTTTTGGAGGGGGAAAGAAAAATTTTATTCTTAATGAATTGCTCTAAATAAAATTTTTGACTTTCAGGATGTAACTGTGAAGCGAAGATCCAGTGGAAGAAAGGTAAGAAAGTACTCATTCTCCAGCTTAATTATATTTATTAAATGTATTTTTCGAATATTTTGCTTAAAATTATTTTTTTAAATATTGTATTGAAATATAATTAATTTAAGTTTCAGTATTCCTTTAAGTAAGTTACATTGGGACATTGTCTGTGAAAAATTTTTCTTCTAACCTAGTAAATTTTGTAAAAAACAACTTATGATGCTTGGGGTAAATGTAAGTGTATTTGGCTCTCTTATTTAAAGCATTCATCAAGAGCCTGAAAAACTGAAAATACTTAGAAATCGTGTACTTGCACTTGAAAATATGTCAGATCATTGAACATGTGGTAATCTGGGATTGTCTTGAAACTCAATCCAACAATTTGCATCCGAAGATTTGTGAGTTAGAAGGATCACTGCCTGTCTCTGGTTTTTACTGAACTGCAAAAAGGATGCCAAATGGAAACATGCAATGCTTTGTAAAAACAGTTCCAAACTATTCCAGGTTTTTTTTCTTCTTCTTCTTCCTGGATCATTATTTAGAATGAATCATGGCTTTGATTACAATCTCAAAACCAACCAGTAATCAAGCTAGTGAAGGACACATCATTATAGCTTTGCTTCAAAAAAGCTTAAGTGAAGTCAAATATTTTGACAGTGCTCTTTGTCTATATATTAGAAATATTGGCCCGAAAGATTTTCATTTTGGTTAACTGTGATGTAATAGATCATGGTTGGTGCTGAGGGATTTTCTGTATTTATTTGCACGTTTTGTGATGGTTGGTTTCAGGAAATTTTTTTTTCTTCTGAAGACATGTCTATGATGAGCAACCATACATAATTAGAAGTAACACAAGTCACAGTAGTAGTCACAATGTTATAGTTATTAAAACAGTGTGTGTCACATAGCAGTACAAAAGCTGAAGCTTTTGCAAGCGACACAAATAACACATACACTAGATGCTGCTGATGAAGACAAAGAGGAGGAACAAAGAACACTTGCCATTTGAGGCGAGCAGTCCTGCATGACTTTTTCTAACAGAGGCTATGATTGGCGGAAAATTACCACTGGATAGTTTCTGATGCTCAGACTGACCACCTAACCGGAACATCTGCTCATGCACCCCAAGCCTCAAGGTCATGTATACTGAGTTGGGCAAAGTAGGCCTTGGCCCTCATGGGCTGTCGTTCCACTGATTTAAGTTTATGATGCAATCGTACTTTTAAAAGCTGCAAGCTGTTAACTTCCAAGATTCGGTTATGTTTAAATCCCAGTTATATGTGAGTAAACTAGTTAAATATTTAAACACGAAGAAAAAGGCCATTAAAAAAAGTTATTCAGAATGAAGTTAAGGGAAATATTACATATATATAGTATATGGAAAAAATAAGTGATGCAAAAGAATATGCTACTAAACTAAGATTGTAGAAAAACAGGATTTCCAAGAATCTGAAATATTGAGCAATTAAAAATGTAAAGACAGAAAGAGTCATTGGTCCACTATCACATTTAGAGATGTTTTGGAAAGAGCAATGAATAATAAATCAACTTTCAGAGTCTTTTTAAAGGGAATGAAATTTTTTAATATTTACTAATCTATTAGGCTTTTTCTTGTCTTTTCTTTTTTTGAGGGATCATAGCCTGTGTTACTCTATTTCCCCTTCAACCTTTCAATCAATCAGAGTCATTGGTCTAAAATGGATAACTATTTTGATTACCGAAGCTGTAACTGATTTAGAACAGTGAAATAAGGTTAAGCATTACTTTATGGATCCAACCTTCCCGTTTGGCAGCATTCTCTCTTGCATATATATATATATATGTGTGTTTACACAAGAGTGAATGTTTGTTTCATTAGGTCATACCATTAATCAAGTTCTCTATTCTGAGGTTCCAATTGCATGGCTGGCTATCAAAGATCTGGTTTGTTGTTGGTTTTTTCTACAACATTACTTTTGGATTCACATCTGTCTCAGTGTACCAGTTTTTTAACCAAAACAGTGTTTTTCTTGCGCCACACACCTGACCTATTTTTGGACAATTTCTTCTCTTGTTTTTGTGTGTGAAGGGAGAAGGTCACTAATTTGACAACAAAAGCCATCTAGGAAAAAATTAGGGAGTAGCTGTCAGCTATCACTGCACATAAGAATATAAAAGTGACTCACAAATTGAACAGATATATTAAGTATAATAGACAGTAATTTGAATGTGATATGGTTGTATGAGAAAAGTTTTAAAATACATAACTTTAAAAAATTCTGTTTTTTTTGGGGGGGGGAGGGGGAGTAACCACTTACATTTTATAACATTTTTTTTTTTAATTTTACAATTTTCTGCACTTTATATATTGGCCAAGATGAATTCAAATTGGTCTATTAAGTACAGTATAAGGTATTTAAAATTATATTTTGCAAGCTGTAATTAAAACTATGTGTATTTGTGTATTAAATGTTTGAAATTCAGTTTTTAAAATTTTTATTTATAGGACAAGTTTGCAAAAAAACATGGAAAAAATAAAGGTATTTATTTAATGAATGTTTTAAATATTTTCTTGATTGATTTAATAGCAACTTGGTAGTTTTGAATTAAATATTTATAAAATTACTTTCTGCATATTTAACACTAGAACTGCAGCAGTTTCGGTATACCTAAAACCGTGGGCTGGGTCAAATTGACCCCAATTAATAAAAACCTGTGTTATGCTAAAAGTACACTGTAATTATTTTGCTAGAACATTTATTCATTTCTAACATTAAATTGTTTTAATAAGTGATAAAAAATAATGTATTACAATATGGAATATTGTGTACAGTTAGTAAAATATGCAGACAACTTTAATAAAAATATTTAGTTTCTTATACCGGTCAAGATTTCCTACACATTTCATGCACATTTGGGGCAACTTCTTTTTATATATTTTGTACACTTTCCACATATCGGTATTTTACAGTCAGAAGAAGTATCTACAGTTATGTTTCTACACTTGAAAGTTTGTCAATGAACCCTTTTTCGCATCTGCGGAGATTCTTCAGTTGTATCCACTTTTCTCTGTGTATCTGACTTGTACTTTCTTTTTGTGAATATACGCACTATGCAACTCTTCAATGAGTTGTTGAAGATATTCTCTCCTCGTAAGTTTTATTCCAGTCACTTTATATAAAATCCATGAATTAATCCCTGCAAGATCAAAAATATTGTAGAATACATGAACTGGCCACCTCCTTGATCCTGCATTTACAAAATATTTCCAAGCCATTTTTTTTTTTTTTGGTCGGCAATATCGACACCAAATTTTGTTGAGTTATAAAATGATATTGTTTCTGGAAGTTGTTTTGGGTGATTGTCAATGATGGCTGTGGGATGAAGGGAGTTCAATAATAAGACATTTTTGCTGGTTTTTCCCTGATAAACTGTCAAAGTTATATCATCATGCTCCAGTAACAATGTATCATATAACGGAATCTTTACTTTTTTCACAAATTCAGGTACTTCTTTCCAATTTCGTTTCATAGTTCCATTTAAAGTAGTGTTCTTCATTTTTAAAATTTGGGATAGATGTAGTGTAGTGAAAAAATTATCTGTAGTGATATTTCTTCCGTTATTTTCAAAGGTTTTATCAAACATAAAACAACGTATTCGGAGAGAGATAGGTTTTCAGGATGTTCCTCATCTTTACTCAGATATGGAAAACCATTGAGCACATATTTACTATCAACATCAGTGGCATGCCAGAACTTGAACTTGATATCAAATTTATCTGGTTTACTTGGCATATATTGCATGAAACGACACCTGGCTTTAGACAGAAACAGCTGTTCATCAATAGTTATATATGGCCCTGGTTTATAGCAAGTTATCAAATTTTCAATAAATTTCTTCCAAATTTCAGAAATGAAACAGAATTTATCTGTTTGAAGGCGTTCAGATCATGTAGTTTTTTTGTCGAATTGCAGAAATTTCACAAGTTCTCCGAATCTCTCTCTCTCGCCATAGTATCGGGGAAAAGAGGTGGACCCTAAACAACAGACCACAGACTATTAAGCTCTAGATTATTTGCACCGTATGTATCTCAAGCATACAAAATTGATATAAAAGCACCTAGTTTGTTTAAAGTTGTTGATCGTTCATTTTTTTCCCAGTTGCCGGTGAGCTTCTTACTCTGTACAATTTTTGATATGATGAAGCATCGGATCATCTATAAGTAGCCTCCATGAACTAATTGCATAGCTATTTCAATATTTTGCTCTGCATAACTGGTTGGGCCACTCTTTTCTTTGAAAACATGTTCAGCATTTCTTCCAAGCCTACAACTTCCAGAGGTGATGCTTTTCCAACACGCTCCATCATTTGTAACAAAAGTTCCAGAGTTCATTTAATCTGAATTTGAATCTGATAATTTTTTACGTTCGTTTACACGTTTTTTCTTCCCAGAAGTGGTTTTTCTGCTAGTACATCGTACAGGAAAATCATATCTGGAGGCACATATTCATCGTTGAAAACAATTGCTTCATTATCTTTTTTGGATTCATTTTCCGATAATTGTCGCAAATATTTGAGGGCTTCACTAACTGTTAATTTATGCATATTTTTTCCAGCCATTTTCACCTAAGATCAATTTTATATCACCACATGTAAACTAGGTGGCAAAATTTGAACAGACTGGTACACTCAAACTATCTCCAAGGCAATGCAAGCAACCAGTTGTGCAGTCATAAAGAACTAGATGTGTGCTTGTTAGACTACCACATTGGCTATGGTAGTATTGCATCACATTCCATTCAATGGGCCAAAACAAAAAACATTGGAGAGAAAGCATTTCTCCTTATGGAAGAATAACTTGAAGGGGTCTGCAACACTGGCTACTAGTACAACAAAATTCTCAGCCACTCATCTGTTTTTAGTAACAATCTACTGACCTGGAAGAATTGTTCTGCTAACATCTGTGAAATGGAACGAAGACTGAAAGAGCTTTTCCCATTCCAGGAAATGTTGAAATGCAAATTTAGTACTTGAGATTATAATGGGCTCAAAATGACTGATTCCATGGTTTTAGGTATAAGTATTTAAAATAAAAAAATGATAAGTATTTAATGCATCATATTTTTACAGTTTATTATTGGTATAAAAATTGGAAAAGTCAAGAAATTTTGTTCAATTTCGTTTGTAACTTTTAGAGAAAATCTGAAACAAAATTTATTTTGGTTCAAAATGACCCCATCCGCAGTTCTAGTGTTAAGTGACTGAAGGGAATCACATTTATTTATTTTCATTAAAATCATAGGTTATATCATCTAATGTATTCCAATTAAAATTATAAAGTCGAATTTCATAGTAACTTTTTAATTAGTTTTCTTTGTATTATTATTTAGTCATGATGCATTTTTAGAAATTTGGTTCATTTTCTGCAAATGAATCATGTTAATCAAATTGCATATTACTAAACTTCGATATCGCTCTTTGTGGTAATTTGTGGCTTCATCTAAATAGTGAATTTATGTGGGCATATTAAATAGAAGACATATATATATATATTAGTCATCAATGCAGTTACTTTTTAGGTTACAAAGTGCAGGAATATCTAATTTAGCATTGCTAATTGGTTACTCTAAAGAACCACATTGAATTAATTCACTCTGAATGAAACATCTCTTTTGGAAAATTGATATTTTGCTCCTATCAAATTTTATTAAAACAAAAATATTCTATGGATTAATAAAAAGAGTATTGAAATGACATTTATATGAAAGAATAATTAATGTCAATATGAATTTTTAGTGTAAGAACACATGAAAATTCAGAATGAAGCACTTACAGTATTATTGGTATAGAAATATTTTCACTCTGCTTGAAAGTTCTAGAAATTTCCAACATCACACGATGTTTAGACAAGGACTGTTGTTGAACCGCACCAAGAAATAAAAATATCTTTGATAGTCAATTTTTAAAGGAATGAAAATTATTACTTTGTGTAAAACATTATTTTATTATTATAAAAATATTAATTGGAGCATAATAGTGTGTTTTGATCATGGCTGCTGCCAGAGTGCCCCACTCCATCTGTGCTTCAGCATGAATATAAATGGCTAGGCCATATATGCATATACACCTTATCTATTTTGTTTCACTTGCAGTTTAGATGGGGTTTTTTCAAAATTCTGCCAACTCCTAAATTAAAGAATGATTTCTATAACTTTGGGGGGGCGGAGTGAATTAGGATAGAAGATGAGATAACTGATAGATAATTGATGCTCACATAATGAGGATATTATTATTTGAAGTTAAACTGAGCTCCCTCTCACAACAATCTAGTTTGTACAAAATTATCTTAGCTTGTAGGAATAGTTTTGTGCAATATCTTTCCAAACTATATATTATTCAATTAATCAGTACTATTTGAATTTATTACTTAAATTATTTACCCTATTATAGCAGGATCAGCACTGAATAAAGCTATACTAAACTAGATATTCCTTTTCCTTGTTTGCAAATTGTATTTAAATAATGTTAAGTACTTCATGGTTCACTTATGTATTTTGACTTGATATTTCTTTGTAATGTATATCAAAATTTATATCCATCCCTACCTACTTTATTAGTACTCTTAGCTTACTCTTGGAAATATATTGATACTTTTTTAAAAGTAATGACTACTCTTGTATATATTATCTACTGGTATGCGTGTGCAACTTCAATTCAAAATATTAGAATAACTAAAGAAGTAATTGTGCATTGCACATAATGCTAAAATGTATCGTGAGAAAAAAATCCACTTAGGGAGCATCTTGAGTAGTATTAAATATAGGTTCTTAAGTATAGAGTAGCAAGCACAAGTGGATTCTTCAACTTTAACATGTTGTTACAGTGGGTGTGAAAACTATGATCTCATACTTACTTGCAAGCAAAAAAGTATAAGGCTATAGTGGTAACAAATAGCATTATGGAATAACTTACTGTTTTTATTTGATGTTTTGGATTTACCCCATGCACAACCATTTGGGTATCCATGTCCAGTAAGAAGCTTTTTACAACATTTTGCTTCAAGTGCTCAATGAGAAGTTTATAACATGTCTGTCATGATTTGAGGATGTATGAGAGCTTTGAAAAGTTATGTATTTTTATAAGGTAAAAATTGCTTCACAATTGGATTCCATCATTGGAAGATACATTTGAGGATAACTTTTTTTTTATCTTCTAACAAAACTGCTTCTTGTAGCATCAAAAGTCACCACTGTTTAATTAACAAAGAACAAAAACATCAATCTACTTCCTTGGATTATTCATTGACCTTATTTAAGTGTCATGAAGAATACATGAAATGATGAAATACCTTTAGGATTTAGCTCCAAAAGAGAGAAAGAGAAATATGAAATTTGTTTAAACACCTATCAGTAAAAGTGATTGAAAAGATTGAGTATGGTATACCAGATCAGGTCTAAGGAAATTACCAAGAGGAATATTAATTATTCATAGTATTTTTCATTTAAATGAGTTGTGCTTTTTTTGCATGTTAAATTAATTATTTATTTCTACCAAAATAAATAGCTCTCATTTTTTAGAGTGCAACATAAGTAACAAACCACAAATCATTTTGTGCTTCGTTTTTCATTTTAATATTTTGAATAGTAGTTGCTATATCAATCCATCTATTCAAACAAGAAATCCATGCAACTCGAATATTCCATGCTTTTTTTTTTGTTGTTGTTAAAAATATACAATCTCTGAATATTTACGTATTCTTTATTTATAATTCAAGTAATTGAACTTATATCTTTCCTTCCCTCTTGTGAAAATTTTATTTGTTTCTGATGTTTATGCATGTATAGGTACTTCTTAAGAAGTTTTAGCTGGATTTGTATTTTACATTATAATTATATCATATTTATTTTCTCCCCTAGGAATCAAGAGGAAGCGTTAATTTCATCTCATTTGTTTTGTATATAGTTAATAAATTTTTATGTGATCTGAATTTGCTTACTTCACTACTTGATATAATCTTTAAAATCAATGCTTACAAAATCATATATACTAATGAAAACAACTTTAGATAGAATTTTGTCTTAAGAATATGCAGTTTTTTACTTATTAATGTATTAGTAACATGAAAATTTATTATGGAATTATGAAATCAGTGCTTATACAGATATTAAGTGAAATCAAGCTATTTATAAAAATTACTTTTTGGACTATAACAGAAAGCTTTAATACAATGTAGTTTTAAACAGAAAGCTTTAATACAATGTAGTTTTAATTTTAAAGTTAAATTGCCCTTAAACAATATAGTGTTATTTTTCAGTTTTGGAGAAAAATTATATATATAATTTGCCATGGCAAGATGGGGTGGGGGTCTGTTTTATAAAGATATTTGGAAATATCATACGGAGGAAAAAGATGTGTTATTTCATTAAGAAAATAACAATCACACAGGGGGAGTTAAAAATTACTAATTAATTTTTATAATTTATGCAGAATAATTTTTTAAAATCAGACATGATCCAAGACAATTTTGTGGATGTTGTTCTTGAAGCAATAGAATAGATGTTAGATTTCATTGGGCAATACAGTTTATGCAATTGAGTTAAATTTCAGCTAACAATGTACTTATAACAAAAAATAATTTTAAATTGCATTGTAGCCATTGATTTACTTTTAAATTTGAGATATCTTCAATCCCATTTTGGCACTTAAAAAAAAATTCTACTTGAGAGAATTATTTTCTAAATTTAATCTTATTTCTGAAAGAATTGTGGAGGAATTTTTTTAATTGAAGAGAAACCATTTATATTCTATTTGGATTTTGTATAAAAATGCAGATATGATAATTTTTTATTAAAATAATAAATATTATACACTTTCATTGTATTTTTGAATCTTTTAATGATAATTAAAAATAAAATAAGGTTTAAAATAGGTATGTATCAATATGAAATAACTAAAAGCTTTAGGATTACATTGGTGTGAACCAGTGGCGCACACAGGAATTTTCAGGGGGTCCTGAGTCGAAAGTTCGCCATTCTTGTATCATGCGCTTTTTGATTTTGTCGATTTTCGGGAACAAAACACAGTAAAAAACTAATTTTTGAATAACTAATTAACATTAATTAATAAAATTAATCATTAATAACAAGTAATTAATTAAATTTTAGGTACTATATACTTAGAATTATGATCAATCGGAAAAAAAATCAAGGGCTTTGGGGGTCAGGACACCCCCCTTGTGTCCACCACTGGTGTGAACTGTTCTTAGTCTTTTTTTGGTACTTTTTAGTTAGTCGAATACAGACA
Source organism: Trichonephila clavipes (assembly GCA_019973935.1). NCBI lineage: Eukaryota > Metazoa > Arthropoda > Arachnida > Araneae > Nephilidae > Trichonephila > Trichonephila clavipes. The sequence goes on from BMAU01020946.1 coordinate 1,565,305, forward strand.
ATAAATAATTAAATACTGCTATCGCTCTGAGACCAAATATTGTCAACTGTAACCATGCATTTCCTATCATTCTCCACACAGTTTTTATTAATAATTCTTAATACTAAGATCAATTAGAAGGTAATAAATTTTATTTGTGTATATGTTTTTGTTCCAATGTGTGCTTAGCAAAATTTGCATCCTATTAACCAAAATGTGCGATTTCTCAAAGCATACATCTTCATTCCACAATTTTCTAGATAACACAGATCTTTGTAACTTGCTTTTTTTAACTTTGAATAATTGTTGTTTTTTAAACTTCTTTCGTACCTGATCATATATATTTGTAATGTTTCAATTTTTAATACTGGAAATTATACTACTTCTTTACATGCATTGAGTATATTTACTTTCCAGTTTAATTATTATCAAGGAATTGTTTTTTTTATCCCTTTATATAATATATTTGTTTTATAATTTATCAATTCTCGTTTTCAATTTCTTTAAATTACAAATGTACTTAATATGAATCATTTTGGCTACAAGTGTACATTGTAGAAACCTACACACAAAATATTCTGTCTATAAAACCAATAATGTGCAATTAAAGTTGATTTCTTTTTAGTGACTTTATTCAAGAAGTAAAATTACATTAGAATTTTTTCGAACTCGTTTCATGGAACCATGTGTGATAGCTGAAAAATAAATGCATGTTGTTGAAGTACTTTGAATTGAAAAAGATCGAATTCTTTTTAATGACATTTCAAAATAAACAGCAAAATTGATAAATTGTTTTAAATGCTGTTATGTTTCCAAGAAATATTTTTTTGGACAAACAAATGAACGAATTTAATTAATGTACAATTCATAAAGTTATATGTTCGATATGTGTACTGGGCTCGAACTCGTGACACCTTTGGTGATCAACAAATCGCAAGTTGAACTTTTTCTTTCGTGTGTCTTTTTAACAAGGCAAACTGAACCTTGTGGTACACTTATGGCTTCATATTTTAATTGATGGAGTTCTTTAGGAAGCATTTGAAAATTTTCTTTTCGTTTCATGTGCATCGCGTTTCCCAATCATGAATAATATGCATTCTTTCAGCAGGTTCTTCTTTTGCTGGATCAGTTTCAACTTCCTTCAATTGAGATCACAGATGCCCCGCTCCCAGGTTAAAAGTGTATTCAGAAAAAAATATGCATGTTCTAAAAAGGATTGACGTTTTTCACTAAAAATAAATCTTGGCCAAATAATCCTTCAAATCAATCAATTTTTTTCCAAATATCGTAAAACACTCTATTATTTACAATTTCCCTCAGCGAAAAACAAACACATAAAAGATGGAACGGAACTAATGTAGAACTAACCATACCAGTAAGTTTGAAGGTCAATCAAATGATCAGCAAATGCATTATGCTGCCTGGCTGAAAAGTGAATCAAGTCTTCCTTTGCTTTCTACAACTTATGTACAGTATTTCAATAATAATTACAGTGATGAATTGTTTATCTTAGAATTTTTCTCAGGGTCTGGATTCCGTTTTTTCTTTTAACAAGTAATATTTTATGTTAAAATGTAATAAAAAAATCTCTCATTGAGGAAATACACCAAATTAAACAAAATGTTTTTTTCTTCTTTAATTTGGTTTTGGGATCAAAGATAGCTATTTGATGAAGGAAAAACGCCAGATGATAAACATAAATTATGTCAGTGTTGTTGTGTATTTTTTTTTTATTATGGAAGAAAGTATTTTGTTTTATACTTCTTTCTGGTTATTTTTTTTTAAATCTTTAAATTTTCGATATGCTCGCGCACACTTTGACCTACAGACTTGAAAACAAAAAGTACAAAAGGGGTTTTGCGAAAATGGAAACCTACGAGGGGTTAAGGGAGATGAATATGTATTCCCATTTTTAAACTATTAGACTTGCAAAATTAAAATTTGGCAGATTCTTTTTATGAAGTAAAGATCCGCTACAAAAGGGGTTTTGTAAAAATCGAACCTTAAGGGGTGCGAGGAAGGAAGGGCATGATAAATAAAATATTCCTGGTTTCGAACTATGAGAACAACAGTCTTGGAATTTGGCAGACACTCTTCAGGAAGTAAAGATCCAATACATAACGAGTTTTACGAAAATCAAACGTAAGAGGGGATAAACGGCGTAGGAGATAAATATATTCCCGCGTTTTTGAGTTATTAGACCTGAAGACTTGAAATTTGGTAGGCATGTTCCTTTGGTGGATTAGAAACCTCTAAGAATGTGTTTTGCAGTAATCCTCCCCCAAAGAGGGACATAGAGGGGTTAAGAGGCATTATAGATAAAAATTAATGTTTTTTAACTGTTAGACGCTTATACTTAAAATTTGGTAAGCATGTTTCTTTTGCTGAATAGAGACTAGCAAAGAACGGATTTTATGAAAATGGACTCCTATGTGAGGAGTAGAAAATTACTGGGGCGTTTGAATAAAAATAATATTCCCGTTTTTGAACTACTAAAACTGTAGTAACAAAATTTGGTAAGCATGTTTTGTTCGTTGAATTGGAATCTGCTAAGAAAGGGTCTTACGGAAATCGACCCTCAAAAGGGATTACGGGGCTTATTGATACAAAAAAAATTCCGTTTTTGAGCTATTTGATTTAGACTTTAAATTTGTTATTGAGTACAGATCCACTAAAAATGGGGTCGTAGACCTGTCAGATGTGTTCCACTTACCGCAACTCACTGTCGCTTGCGATTAATCTGGAGTAGAGAGCATGCATTGTGGACACCACAACAGTGATTTTGTATGATGTTTTCTCTCTCTCTCTCTCCGACGAGTCCAGGTTTAGTTTGCAGTCCGATTCTCGCCGGGCTTTAATATGGAGAGCGCCAGGTACCCGTTACCACCAAGAGAACACCATTGAACGACACCGTTACGGTGGTGCAGGATGGCTCGTTTGGGGAGGAATTATTCTTGGTCCCAGAACTGACCTGAATGTTCAGAGTGTAACGCTGACAGACCACATCTATCAGGATGTCATTCTGGAACAACATGTACATTTGTTTCGGGGCGCCATGGGTGCTGAATTTCTGTTTATATGGATGAGAACGCCCGTCCTCACCGTGAAAACATTGTAGACGAATGTCTTCAATCGGAGGATATCCCCCGTATGAATTGGCCAGCATACTCACCGAACTTGAATCCAATAGAGCATGTGTGAGATATGCTTGGCCGACAAATTGCAGCCCATTAAACCCCTCGCACCTGTCTACCGGAACTTCGGAGGGCATTGCTTGATGAGTGGTGTGATATTCCCCAAGATCAGATTGATAATTTGATACTCAGCATGCCTAGGCGTTGTAAGGCCTGTATTGCATCGTCCGGGAGACATACTCCGTATTAACCATCATACTAACTGGTAGAACGCCCCTCAGTATAGAGGGCGCTGCTTGTAAAAACATGCTTAGTTTACACCAGAGATCTTGTGTACGTGACCGAATGCAGACGCACTCCATATTCCATTAAACTTATTATTTAATCTTACACACTTGTCTTCGATGATTTATTGAATTTAATTGAGTCTAACGATTTTTATGATATGAGCGTTGATTGATATAAAAGCATTCTACCACTGATTAACTGAACCATCGATGATCGTAACATTGGTGCAACGGCCTGAAATTAATGAAAATTGATGAAAGAATCATTTTTGATGGCCTCGACCAAAAAGTAGGAATATCATCGTCGACAGTGAATTCAGGTAAGCCGAATTTTTTTTTTATTGAAACTGAATTATACCTGAATAGAATATTAAAATATCAGAAGATCTCTCAAAATTTAAAAAGAAGCGTACTGCGGTACGTTCTTCGTTGACAAAATTGATAAATAAAATTGAAGGAAAGATCAACAATGAAAATGAACCTGTTGATCAATTTGAAGCTTTATAGAGCAATTAAATGATAAAGAAAGTACCTTAAGTTTATTAAATACACAATGTGAAGATCGTTTGTCTGTTGACACTATTACTGAAGATATGGAAGCTTCGGAAGAAATTAAAAAGAAGATTATATTTTGGAAAACGAAGCTTTCTTCTAAAATTAGGAGAATAAATTCTGACTCTATCTAGGTTGATACAGTTTCTCCGAAATATCCAAGTTATTGATTCCAATAGTTTTGAATGTATAAACATAAATTTACCTAAATTGCATATAAATAAGTATTCTGAAATTATTCTGAATGGTTAGATTTTTATAATTTATTTGAAAGCTCTATTCATAATAACAATAGACTAAGCAAAGTTGATAAATTTAATTATTTAAAATCATATTTGTGTGGTAATGCGCTTGCTTGCATTAATGGATTTCCAATTTCTGATGATAATTATGATAGAGCTCTTGATTTATTAAAAGATAGATTTGGAAATAAAAACATGTTAATTAACGCTCATTTGAGCAATTTATTAAATTTAACACCTGTTAGAAACCCTACTGATATTGTGGGCTTAAGAAATTTGTACGATAGAGCAGAAACGCAAATAAGGAGTCTTGAAAGTTTAGGAGTTAAAGGAGAATCCTACTCAAACTTATTAACACCCATCCTGTTGAAACAGATACCCTCGGAACTCGTTTTGGAATTCAATCGTTCTCAAAAGGACGAAGGGTTTGACCTGAGCGCTCTTTTACAGTTCCTACACTTGGAAATCCGTAGTAGGGGGAACGAGCTTCTCAAATAAACAGTCATAAACTATGTCATTATTCCCCTCCACCGCAAGACAGAACAAAAAATAAAAGCTCCTATTTCCCCGGACAACGCATGAAGCCACCCCCGAATAGAGTACATTTCCGAGCACATTCATTTCCACCTGGAGAAAGTAGAACCTAGAAACCGAAAATGTTTATACTGCAACAAAGGTCATGAACTCGACGCTTGCCGTTCTTTAGTGCTAACGAAAAGCGAGAAATTTTAAGAAAAAAAAAAGATGTTGTTATTTATGTTTGTCGCCCGGTCATAGAGCAATGGAATGTAAAAAAGGAGTCGTGTCCTATTTGTAATGGGTCCCACCATTTCTCAATATGTTTTCGAAATCGACATGATGACGATTTGTCTCCGAAAAGGGACACTGATAATATAGTTTCAGCAGTAATCAAAACAGGTTCTGAGGACATTTTAACAATGAGTGTTATTGTTAATGAATCCAATATTTGTAAACAGCTTAGTGAATTTTTGGGATTTAGAGAATTTAGAAATAGAAGCAGAGGTGTCTGATGAGAGGAAAAAAATATTGATAATGATATAATGTCTGAATTTGAAGCGGGAATTTCATACCAGAATAAGCGGTATAAAGTTAAATTCCCTTGGAAACCTAACATGAAATCATTGTTAGAAAATAATGAAGAAATTGCTAGGAAAAGATTTCTAAAGTTAAGATCACGTTTAAAAATGACAGTTCCTTATTTGAGGATTACAAATTAGTTGTAAATAATTATCTTTCTGAGAAAATCATAGAACGCGTTCCATTTGAAGAAGAAAATCTAGAGCATAATATGTTTTATTTACCACATAGAGCAGTAATACGTACTGATAAAACTACAAGCAAATTGCGAATAGTATTTGATAAGTCATCACACGCGAAAGCACAACTATCTTTGAACGATTGTTTACACACAGGGCTAAATTTTATACCTAACCTTTTTTTTCTATTAATCAAATTTAGAGTGAATCCAATTGCATTTGTAGCTGACATAAAAATGGCATTTTTGATGATTGAGATAGACGAAAGTGAAAGGGATTTTACAAGATTTTTCTGGGAGGAAAATCCAGGAATTGATTTAGAAAACAAACGGCTTGATATTTTCCGAATGACTAGGGTTTTATTTGGAGTAAAATCAAGTCCATTTTTTCTTGCAGCTACGATAAAGCATCATCTTAAAAAATATGTGGATATTTTTCCTGATACTTTTAACCATCTTAACCAGTCATTGTATGTTGATGATTTTCTGTGTGGAAATTTCAGTGTCCAAGCAGCCTTGACGACCTGCATAGAAAGTAAACAAATTTTGGAAGATGCAAGTATGGATCTTCGGAAATGGAGAACCAACTCTTCCGAGCTAAATCAAAGGTTAAAAAATTTAAATTTTGAAGTAGATGAACATACAGAGTCATTGAACACGTTGATAGCTTCAAAGGTCTTAGGGGCCGCGGTAGCCGAGTGGTATAGGTATCGGACCGGGTATAGGTATAGAGTGTATAGGTATAGGTCGTGACCGGCTTTGTCACGGGTTCGAGCCCAGTACCACTAAAGACCCGCCGTTTAGGGCGGCGATGCGTTAAATCTGTCGAGCTGAAACGTCCTCCCGTTGGTGTGGTGTGGTAGTTCGGAGAGGGGGTGCCAGCTCGGGTGTCGTCCACGTCCTTGACCATGGTTCAAAGTACGTGGTCCGTCGCCAAAAGCCCTCGTGCTGAACAGTGCGATGTTAATATTCAATCAATCAATCAATCAATCAAAGGTCTTAGGAGTTGGTTGGAATGAAAATCTAATACATTCTATTTTGATTCAGCGATTTAGAACATTTTTTTCTAAAAAGAATTAATACAAAGATATTTATTACAAGCCGTGGTCTATTATGAACCCAGTGAGGTTTCAGAGGTCATATACGATCCGAATAAAATGTTTAATTCAGGAAATTTGGTGTTAGGATTGTGGATTGGGATGACAAATTGCCGAAACAATTAGAAGTTTCATGGAATAAATGTTGTATGAGATTCATTATTTAAATTAAAAATAAAAATTCCTCGATATTACTTTCAAAACTTTTGCCTTCAAATGCAAATCCAACATTCTAGTTGCATTTCGAATCACTTCAAAAAGGCATATGGAACTGTCGCTTATTTACGCAGCATAGAACTGAACGATTTAAATATTATTTCTAGTTGCATCAAGGTCGTCGCTCCATTAAAAACTCTTTCGATCCCTAGATTGCTTATGGGAGCACTTTTATCTGCAAGGTTAGTGACAAATTGCAACTGCACTCACATACTGCCTGTGAGTCGTTTTTATTGGACTGATTCGTCTATAACATATTACTGGATAAAGGGGATTTTAATAGACATAAAGAAGTGTTTGTAAAGAATAGAATTAAAAAGAATACACAAAAACACGGTGATCCCAAGGAATGGCGCTACTGTAAAGGAAAAGGATAATCCCGCTGATTTTAATAAGTCAGGTTTGCCTTTAAATGATCTTAAAAATAACAAAATATGGTGGCATGGTCCCAAGTGGTTGACAAACAAACAAACAGAATGGCCATTATTTTTCAGAACCTATAGTTGAAACCGAAATAAACAATGATAAATTAGAATTGAAATCAATTAATGTAAAGTGGTTGAAAAGAGGCAAGTGAAAAACAATTTAATCTCTAGATATTCTCTTTAGTAAATTAGAATAAGCGCTCTATGTTTAAGATTTATTTATAACTGTAAAGTGAACCCAGTATTAAGGAAAATAGACTGTATAAGTGATTTGATCATGTTACGAAAGTTTTGTAAAACAAGTACAATTAAATGAATTTCTAAATGAAATAAAGTGTCTCAAAACGGACAACCGAGTCCAGCGGGCAGCAAAACATCTTTAAACGTTTTGGACGAAGATGAAAATACTGAGAGTGGGAGGTAGATTGAAACATTCGACCCTATCTGAAAAAACATCAAAATGATGTTGCCAAAGGCTCATCTCTCATTTAACTGATTTAATACTTAATACTATCACCAAGAAATCATTACATTCTGGCTTGCAAACCACATTATATTTAATAAAGTTTTATTGGGATCCCATCGGGTCAGAACCGTGTAAGAAGAATATTAAATAAATGAAGAAATGTATTCGTTTTCGCACGAAACCCAGACAATAAACCAGATGATGGAGATTTACCACGAGACAGAATTGTGCCTTCTAGACCTTCGAAAAGTTGGATTGGATTACGCTGGTCCTATAATCACGAAAACCAAATTTAAAAGATCAAGTGACTTTAAAATCGTATATTGCCATTTTCATCTGTTTCAGTACAAAAGCCACTCATTTAAAGTTGTTTCCGACTTGACCACAGAAGCCTTCCTAGCATGTCTCCGACGATTTATAGCAAGGAGATCCAAGCCATCCGTCATTTTGGGTGGAGCGCAACGAACTTCAAGGGAGCCGGAAACATTCTTAATGAATGGAACGAAATTTGCAAGTCCAACAGAATTCAGCTATTCAGCGGAAGAGGAATCGAATGGAACTTCATTCCACTTCTCCCCATTTCAGATTGTGGGAAGCAAACATTAAGTCCATGAAACGCATTTTATTGAGGGTAAGCGAGAAATCAGCTATCATGAACTTCGAAGAGTTAACTACGTTGATGGCACAAATCGAAGCAGTTCTGAATTCACGTCCCCTTGTCTCCACTTTCTTCGGACCCCAATGATCTTAACCTTTGACCCGGGGCATTTCTTGACGAACTGTGCAATTTCATCCTTTCCTGAACCTTATACTGCTTCTGATTCTTTGTCCTATCATTCCAGGTGGAAACTCATTCAATCCCTGAGGAGACAAATTTTTGAACCGTTGGAGCAACTAATCGGTCTGACCCATCTTCAGACCCCGTGCTAAGGGAGTGTACAGAACCCTAACTGATGGAGAATCAGCTAGCTAGTTCTTTTAAAGGATCCTCTAAACAACAAGCCCCTGGATTGGCCTATGGGGCGTATTCTTGAAGTATTTCCCGGTAGTGATGGTCTTGTAAGAGTAGTTAATGTGAAAACCTCAACAGGTATTTTAAAACGAGCCATCATAAAGGTAGTGCCTTTACTATTCCAGTTGATCCTGCATCTGTAGAAAAGAACATTTGAACATTTTACAATTTCTTGAACTTTAACCTTTACATTATTCTATTTACATAATTGCTAATTTGATTTTTCAGTATTATTGATAACTCATGTGATTTAAGAATTGCTAATTTTATTTCAGAATTATTGATAATGCATGTGATTTAAGAATTGCTAATTTTATTTCAGAATTATTGATGATGCATGTGATTTGAGAATTGAATTTATAGGATTTTATTTTTATTATTTCACATTGCATGAATTTTATTTGTATTATTTTATTTTGCATGAATTTTACTTGAATTCCCTTAGAATTTTAATTATCTTAATGTAAACTCCGCAGGAGTTAAAGTGGGGAGTAATGGTAGAACACCCCTCAGTATAGGGCGCTGCTTGTAAAAACATGCTTTGTTTACACCAGAGATCTTGTGTACGTGACCGAGTGCAGACGCACTCCATATTCCATTAAACTTATTATTTAATCTTACACTTGTCTTCGATGATTTATTGAATTTAATTGAGTCTAACGATTGTGGTGATATGATCGTTGATTGATATAAAAGCTGTTAGTTCTGTTAATGAACAGCGCCCTCTAGCGGCTTGTAAAATAAAACGTCAGTGTATGTGTAACAATCACTCCGAGAGGTAGTGTACGGAGTAGAGAAATTAGAGATCACAGTCCACTGCTAGTGTTGTTTATTGTGTTGAGTCAAAACATGGTCCCGTTGAGCCGGAGGTAAGCGATCTAATGGATATGTGTATTTGTGAAACCGTGAATTATCAAAATTCACAGTGAAAAAGAAAAAAAATTAAGTGATGTCCAAAGTGTGAATAGAGACCGATTGCGAAACCGAAACTTTAGCGAGCGGCGTGAAACAGCGATCTGAGGAGGTAGGTGCAATTAATTGATCCTTCTATTATTGGCCTTAATTCATAAATACGTCTTTAAATAAATTAAAGAAAGACGAGTTATAAAAATCGTTGCGGAAGAGTTAAATTTAACTGTACCAGAAGGAGCAAAAATCGCTGGCTTAAAAAGTGTAATTGTAAATAGTGACGTTTACAAAAATGATAAAGAGTTAGTTCAATCTGCAATCGATTATGCTTTGGCGGAAATTAAAAATAAGAGATTGGATAGTGAAACTAAATTAGAATTTGAACGAATTAAATTAGCGCAATTGCAAAAACAATTAGAGCTTGCAAATATCCAGAAGAATTTACCTCAAAATTCCGATATTCAAAATCCGAGTGTTTTTGAAACTGCCGCCAATATTAATGTTGAGACTTTGTTAAAGTCCGTGAAAACTTTAACAATACCCGTACCTTCAAGAGTGGAGTCATATAATTTATTTTTCCAGTCGCTTGAAAAGCATTCAAAAATAAAGAGGTTCCCGAACAATTTAAAAAGGCGAAATTCTTTTTAAATATTATAGGTGAAAGAGTTAATAATTTACTAGTTCATGTTTCCGAAGAAGAATTAAATAATTATAGTAAGCTAAAAGATGTAGTATTAAAAGAATTTTCTCCCACACCGCAAGAATGCTATAATAGATTTCAGAAAGCGCAAAAAATAAGTTCAGAGAGTTATGTACAATTTGCATCACGATTATGCGCGACATTTGAGTATTATTGTCAGCTGCGCAGTGTGAATGATTTTAAATCACTGTGTGAGTTAATTGTATCGGATAAAATAATGAACACACTCGACAAAGAATTAATGTCTTACATGAGTATAAAACAGGGAGAGAAATATTTTAAACCACAAGAGTTAGGGCGTGAGTGCGATATATATTTGTCATCGAAAGGCAAAATTAAGAATGAGATATTTTCTAAGCCCTTTTGTGAAAATGCCAAGCGTTTCAGTTATAATAAACAAAACAAATTTAATGCTAAAATACCGCGAGATGCATCGAATGTATTTTTTTCCGAGTTAAAAAATGATAAATGTGTATTGTGTAAAAATAATGTTCATGCTTTACAATTTTGTCCACAATTTAAAATGTTTTCTGTAAACGAAAGAGTAGAATTTGTTAAAAATAATAGACTTTGTTTTAAATGTTTTTCATCTCAATGCAGCGTTAGAAGATGCCGATCAAAAAATTGTTTCTGCTCTAAGCCGCATAATAAATTATTACATTACCCCAGAGAAATGAAAGAGAATTCTTTCTTCCCCCTGGAGACGATGACAGAGGTTAACCAGGATGAACCCCAATTCGCCTTGAGTGTAAATGCTGTGAAGGATATGTTGCGTTAATGTTCAATCAGGATGCAATCGGATAAAACTTAACAACTTTTACTTTATTATAGACACATGTTCTAAATCATCTGCGAGTGTTGAGAGAGAGAGAGATTACCCATGAGCACAACGTATATATATACTGCAACCCTAGCGGAGAAAACTAGTACTATTCTAGATGAACACTTCGTTGTTGTAAGGTGCTACCATCTAGTGAGTTAAAATATAGGATATGCTACAATAGTATCCCCCAGTGATGGAGAGAATCGAAAGAACGATATATGATATGCTCATGAGCAAACAATCTCAAATACAATTATTTGAAATATGCTTGAAAATTACATTGAAAGAAAATTATATATACATATGCTTGAAATTACGTTGTAAGAAAATATAATATGCATACAGATATTTGAAATTACATTACATAAATATACATATGAAAAGGTATGAAAATCATAAGATATGAAAAGTCAAACAAATTTCCCGAGAAAAAAAATATATATGTCCATCTGGTACTTGAATAGTTTATTTAATTTCAGTTTATTAGTCTCTGAGGAAATCTTATCCGTCTACCTGATTTGGTAGTTTGCATGTTTGTTGTCACTGGATGTTGATGTGATGATTCTGCACTAATGATAGGATCAGGAATGGTATCGGGCAAATCCTTGAACACAAATGCTGGTTTAACTCTATCAAGTGACACACAACTTTTCTTTCCATTTATATTAATGGTTATGTGTTTGTCATTCCTTGATAGAACTTCGTGTGGCCCTGTGTAAGGCTGAGACAATGATGGGGAAACTTTGTCAACACGGAGGAACACATGAGAACAGTCATCCAATTTAGGGTGCACAAAAATTTTTGAAAATCCATGAGTGGATGTTGACAAGGGTTTTAAATGATTCATGTGGTTTTTCAACTGTTGCACAAATCCGTAGTCTAGTGGCATTGAAGATGTGTCAGTGCATATCTCGGCTGGTAATCTGAGGGAAACACCATACACTAATTCTGCACTTGAAGCATTGATGTCGGGTTTCACAGCTACTCGCAAGCCAAGAAGAACTGTAGGTAGGGTCTCAGTCCACTTGATATTCTCATGAGCCATTAAGGCGCTCTTTAGCACTCTATGTAAACGTTCCACTAAACCGTTTGCTTGTGGGTGGTATGATGTGGTCCTGATGCGGTTTGTGCCCAGGAATTTCGTTAATTCTTTGAAAAGAGCAGCTTCAAATTGTCGGCCTTGATCAGTCGTTAGGTAAACTGGGCAACCAAATCTAGAGATCAAGTGTCAAAAATGGCACGAGAAACTGTTTCTGCAGTAATGTTCTCTATGGCTACTGCTTCTGGCCACCTAGTGAATCGATCGACAATTGTTAAGCAAAAGATTTTCCTTCTGATGATGGTAAAGGACCTATCAAATCCACATGAATGTGTGAAAATCTTGCATCAGGTAAGGCGAAAGTGCCCAGAGGTGTCTTCGTGTGTCTGTGCACTTTTGAACGTTGACAAGCAATACAGTTCTGGACCCAATCTTTCACTGTTTTCCGCATGTTTGGCCAAACATATCTGGATGCGATGAGTTGGAAAGATGCTGCAACACCAGGGTGAGCTAAGTTGTGAAATGCTCCAAATATGGTCCTACGAAAATTATGTGGTACAAATGGTCTGGGAGAGCCAGTGGAAGTATCACAGATAAGTTCAGTGGCTGATACTGGAGATGGCACACGTTTAAAGACAAGGGAAGATTTCTCGTCATTTTGGAAACTTTGTAATTCGTTGTCTTCTAGTTGAGCCTTTGAAAGTGCCTCGAAATCTAAAAATGAATTGGATATTTGATTCACTTCAATTCTTGAAAGTGCATCAACGACTGCGTTTGCAGGTACCATTTATATGACGAACATCAGTACTGAATTGAGATATGAAATCTAGATGTCGCCATTGCCGTGGACTGCACTTGTCAGGATTTTGCATAAAGGCATACATGAGAGGCTTCTGGTCTGTGTAGATTATGAAGTCTCTTCCTTCGAGCATGTGACGAAAACGTTTGACCGAAATATATATTGCCAGGAGTTCTCTGTCATATGTGGACCATTTCTGCTGACTTTTCGAGAGTTTCACTGACAAAAGGCAACAGGTTCCCAATTGTTCTGGCAAAGTTGCATAAGAGAACCACCTACGGCTTTGTCACTCGCATCAGTCCAAAGGCTTAACTTTGCACCTGGAATGGATGTCGAAGAAGAGTTGCGTCAGCTAAAGCGTTTTGGCATCATTAAATGCCTGCTCTGCCTCCTCAGTCCATTGAATTGAGTCACGCAAATTTTTACAGGAAACTTTTAGACTTTTAAAATTTTTAATTCCTTCCAAAAATTTATTTAGTGGGGCTAATAAATGAGCAGCTTTGGGAACAAAGCGTCGATAAAAAAATAAAATAACCAGGAAACGTCTTAATTGCGTGAGTGTAGTAGGTTGAGGAAAATTTAAAATGCAATCGACGCGATCCGACAAGGGTTCTATTCCTGATTCAGATACTTTAAAGCCTAAGAATTTTTATTGAAGTTACACCGAAAATGCATTTAGAGGGCTTTAAAGATAGTCCACTATTGTTGTAAGCGTGTGAATAAAATTTGTAAATGTTGTAAATGTTCTTCGGGTGAAGAAGACGCGACCAGAATGTCATCTACAAAAGCGAACACAAATGGAAGATTTCGCAAGACTTCATCTATGAATCGTTGAAATGTAGCAGCGGCATTGCAAAGACCAAACTGCATCCGAGTGCTTTCAAATAACCCAAAAGGTGTGATGATTGCACTTTTATGTACATCATCTGGGTTAATTGGAATTTGATGATATGCCTTCACGAGATCAATGTGAGAATAAATTTTTGTACCGTGAAGATTAGAAGTAAAATCTAAAATATTGGGAACGCTATAATTATCTTTAATAGTTTGAGCATTGAGTGCACGGTAATCGCCGACTGGTCGCCACTCTGTGCTGTCCTTTTTAGGAACCATATGTAAAAAGGTGAGGCATAATTACTTTTGGAAGGTCGCATATGACCTAGAGTAATCATGTTCTCAAATTCCGCTTTTGCGATGCGGAGACGATCGGGAGCGAGGCGGCGAGCTTTAGCTGTTACAGGTCGACTATTTGTTTCGATGTAATGGACTACGGAATGTTTAATTTCTTGATCAGGCCGGGGAGGTTTTGTGATGTCAGGAAATTTTCTTAAAAGTTCATGATAAACACTATCACCTGACACAGTTTTAATTGAATGAATTCTACTATTGCCTAAAATACAATGACATTTAATATTTGTCTCCGAGTCTAACAATGCTTGCTTACTTATATCCGGTACTAAACGGAAGTTGTACAAGAAATCAGCACCGATAATTGGGGTTGAAACGTTACCAACTAAAAATGTCCATTGGAAAATTCTCCTTAAGCCTAAATCCAAAGAAAGTGTTTGAGTTGTGTATACATGTATGGGTGATGTATTGGCGGCAGAAAGTGTCATTTGTGAATTATTTTGCCTTTGTGTTTTTGTTGCTGGAATTATGGACACATCAGATCCCGTGTCAATTAAAAATGTGACATTAGTACGTCTATCTCTCGAATAAAAGGCGACGAGAATTTCTTGGCAAGGTAGTAGTCGCCATTATACCTAACCGGACTCGTTTTTGAGAATTTACATGGAGGATGACATTTTTGAGCTGCTGAGCCAAATTTGTAATGGTACCAGCACTGCTCGTATGTTTTTGATTTAGAGCGATTACGTTTATGAAATGGGGAGATTACGATTACGACTTCTGCTACGCGAAATTTTATCAATGCGCAAATTTAATTTTTTATTTCTTCAAGTACATGGCTTTCAATGGAATTTTGTCTGAGGAAACGGAACAGGCACTTACCGCAATTGGCGTCACCTCCATGACTCGATCGGCTACTTCGGAAGCTTTCTCCAGTGTCAGCGGGCTTATAGCTGCAAGAATGGATTGTACACGAGTGGGCAGATGCTGCTGAAAAAGTTCAAGCATGAGGTCATCCGGAACGCTATGAGATTCCGCGCGCCTCCTCATGACGCGCAATAGTTCGCTGGGACGTCTATCTCCGAGTTCTTCTCCGATGAGTAATTTCCTGATTTCTTGATGGATGATTCACCGCTTCTTTTTATTAGCTCCGTTCTCGTTCTTTTCGTAAGGCTCCACAGGGTCGGGATTCATAATGACGTCACGAATGATGGTTGCTGCTTCCGGTGGTAAATGTGCGATGATGTAATTAAATTTTGTTTTGCTGTCTGTTATTGCCTTGGGACAGCCAAGTTGGAATGTGCTATCGCACATTGTGAACCAGAGAGCAGGATCGTGAAAGTTATATGCCGGTATCTTGACGGCGCCTACGTCATTCATTTTGAAGCTTACACGTGGTTACCAGTTCTTACGCAATATTTAGCTATTTCGTGAAAATTTTAAAAATAAAGCATTATTTTAATGCCATAATATCTTATTCATGCAGGTCACCATTGAAGGATATGTTGCGTTAATGTTCAATCAGGATGCAATCGGATAAAACTTAACAACTTTTACTTTATTATAGACACATGTTCTAAATCATCTGCGAGTGTTGAGAGAGAGAGAGATTACCCATGAGCACAACGTATATATATACTGCAACCCTAGCGGAGAAAACTAGTACTATTCTAGATGAACACTTCATTGTAAGGTGCTACCATCTAGTGAGTTAAAATATAGGATATGCTACAGCTGAATCTTTCGTTCCGAAAGTAGACAAAACACAGATCGTGGCAACCGCGTGTTTTAAAAACAAATGCCTTTTGAGTACTGCTTTAATTCTATAGTGAAAGATAAATATTCAGAATGGCAGACATTTAGGGCCATGTTAGACTCGGGAAGTGAAACATGTCTAATTTCGAATGAGTGCGCGAATAAATTACGACTTAAGACCGAAAGAATAAATACATTAATCTCGTGTTTAAATGATGCTTCTATGGTAGTAAATGGGTGTGTTAAAGTGGCGATTTCTAATCAAAATAAATCTTTCGAAAAGGAATTGGATATGCTCGTAGTTAAAAAAATCACTGATTTTATTCCGCAGAAAGCGTTAGAGACAAATTCTGATTTTTCTAATTTTGTGGAATTAGCGGATTCTAATTTTAATGTTCCCGGCAAAATTGATTTATTATTAGGTGCAAATATATTTTATGAGTTATTCAAACCGGAAAGAATTAAAATAAAAGATTCGCAATTACTGTTAGTCAACAGCGTATTTGGTTATATAGTAACGGGTAATTTAGATTCAATAAATGAAACTAAGGTTCACTGCGGTTTGATTCGTGATGAGGATTTGAATAAAACTTTAGAAAAATTTTGGAAAGTAGAGGAGGTAGAGGAACCAATAGTTAAAAATAAAGAAAGGCTAATTTGTGAGGAACATAACGCGATTACTCATTTTAGAACTAAAGAAGGTAAATATGTAGTAACTATGCCCTTAAAAAAGGAACCCTCGTGTTTGGGTAATTCGAAAGACATAGCCCTCAAACGACTTGGATCGCTGTGGAATCGCTTAGCTAGAGATGAAAATTACTTAAATTTATATCGTGAATTTTTAAGAGATTATGAAAGACTGGGTAACATGAAGGAAGTGACTAAAGAAACTGAACCCGAAATCACATATTACGCTACCCATCATGGAATTTATCGTCCAGAAAAGTCCACAACGAAACTTAGAGTTTTCTTTAACTGTTCTTCGTTAACTGATAATGGAATATCTTTAAATGACATTCAATATAATGGAGGAGTGATACACACAAGAGGACTTATATGCGCAAATGCTCAGGTTCAGAACTTACACGTATGCATTTACAGCAGACATTAAAATGATGTATCGAACTATATTAATTAACACTAAACAGCGTAATCTGCAGAGAATCGTTTGGTGTGAAAGTGAACATGAATCACCCAAAATTTACGAACTTTCGACTGTTACCTATGGCACTGTAAGTGCTCCCTACTTAGCACAGAGAACTTTAACCCAATTGTCGATGGATGAAGAGGCTAACTTCCCTATAGCAGCTACCGTTTTACGGAACAACTTGTATATGGACGATGTCCTTTGTGGTGCTGCAACGTTAGAGGAGGCAATTGTTCTCAGACAACAATTAAAAGGAATTTTGAAAAGTGCTGGAATGGAGTTGCATAAACTTTGCGCCAATCACGAGAAATTGTCACCGGATCCCGAACAGAATTACAATTTTGCAACTTTAACAGAGACGAAAACGTTAGGAGTGTCATGGAAGCCGAACCTAGATTGCTTTGTTAAAGTGAAAGTCTGTTTGGACAGTTCTTACACTAAAAGAGACGTCTTGTCTACTATTGCCAAGATCTTTGATCCTGTTGGACTGATGGCACCAGTAATTTCCAAAGCAAAGATTTTCCTCCAGCGTTTGTGGAGAAGCAAATTGGAATGGAATGACCTTCTGCCAGCTGAAGAATATCGAGAATGACAACAATTCCTAGTATCTTTAGAGAATATCAACAATATAGAGATACCAAGGCGTATTCTTGTCGCTTTTCCAGAAGTTATTGAGATCCATGGCTTTGCTGATGCCTCTGAGCGGTGCTACGGTGCAGCAGTTTACTGCAAATCTAAAAATTTGAAGAGTGAAACTTTAGTTCGGTTAATCACAAGCAAATCGAGAGTAGCGCCTATTAAAAGCCTGACAATTCCCAGACTTGAATTGTGTGCTGCAGTGCTATTGGCAAAACTTGTGAAAAGAGTTGTAGCTGCTTTACAACTAGAAACTGCTGAATTATATCTTTGGTCGGATTCGATGATCGTCTTGGCGTGGCTTCGAAAGGAACCGATGGACTTAAAGACCTTTGTTCAAAATAGGGTTGCCAAGATACAAGAGCTCTATCCTAATCAGTTATGGAGACACGTACCATCTGATCAAAATCCTGCAGACTTAGTCTCCCGAGGAGTCGATCCTGATAAACTTTTGCAACAAAACTTATGGTTTAATGGACCAACATTTATTTCAGGTGATGATGACTATCAAAATCGAACTATAAACTGTAGAGAGAAACTAGATGAATATAATTCAGAACTGAAAAACTGTGTTAATGAACAAATTGAAAACTTTCAATCGGTGCTTAATATTCATGTTAATGATTTTTTAAACGACCTTCTTAATCTAAGCAATAATTATATAACTATTTTACGTGTATTAAGTTTTTTTTTCAGGTTCGTGGAAAATTTAAATTGAATAAAGAAAGTGGCTGGTCCACTCACGACAAAAGAATTTGAGAAAGCTGAAACATTTCTGATAAAAAAAGGGCAAGAGCAAGAATTTTCCAGTGATATTAACCATCTTAAAAGTAAGGGGAGTGTGCTACCAAACAGTAAGTTAAAGACATTGAATCCCTTTTTAGATGACAACGGTGTCTTAAGAGTAGGAGGACGATTGTGTAACTTAGAGTTAAGTTTTAATAAAAAGCACCAGATAATTTTACCAAAAAATAATAAATTAACCTTAATAATAATAGAATATTTTCATAAGAAATAATTATATACACATGTGGGAACTGTATCGTTACTGAATCATATTAGGGAAAAATTTTGGCCGTTGAATGGTTGGTCAATGTGCAGAAAAATTGTATATAAATGTATTGTATGTTTTAAAGCAAAACCAATTGTGTCAACTCAATTTATGGGTAATTTGCCAAAAGAGAGACTTATTACTGATTATCCATTTAATTGTTCAGGAGTAGATTTCTCTGGTCCTTTTTTCATTAAAAATAAAGGACAACGTAAAGGAAATTTGTTTAAAGTGTATATTTGTATTTTTGTGTGTTTTATGTTTAAAGCGGTACATATTGAGTTAGTATCAGTTTTAACATCGCAAGCATTCATTGCCACGTTGAAAAGGTTTATGGCTCGAAGAGGCAAATGTGCAAAACTGTTTTCGGACAATGGTCAAAATTTCGTCGGAGCTAGCAATGAAATTAAAAAACTCCTTGAAATAGTCAGAAACCCTGACGAAAAATTAGCTAATTACTTAGCAGCAGAAGGAATAGAGTGGAAATTTATTCCTGCGAGGTCGCCCAATTTTGGAGGTCTTTGGGAAGCGGCCATAAAGTCATGTAAATATCACTTAAAAAGAGTTGTGAATGGAATTAATTTAACGTACGAGGAACTACTTACGGTCACTGTACAAATTGAGGGAATTTTAAATTCTCGACCGCTTTGCCGCCTATCAAACAATGATGATGATTTCCAAGTGCTTAACACCAGCTCATTTTTTAATTAATAGGTCTTTAAATTCGCTAGAAGAGCCTAATTTGACAAAATGTAAAGAGAGTAATCTCAAAAAGTGGCAAAAAATAACTAAGATAGTTCAATTAATGTGGAAATTTTGGAGTCGTAATTACTTGAATCAATTACAACAGAGAGGAAAATGGATGTTTGAAAAAAATAACGTTAAAATTGAAGACTTGGTTTTAATAATTGAAGAAAATTTACCAACATATAAATGGGCATTAGGTAGAATCGTAGAATTGTATTATGGCGAAGATAAAAAAGTGCGTGTTGTAAAAATTAAAACACAGTATAGTGCATGTAAAAGAGCCATATCAAAAATTTGTGTTTTACCAATGAAGATCCTTAAATATAATTTGAATTTTTCATATAGTGTACCATTGGTGGTGCGTAAATTTACTCATTGTTAGTAAAGTGATTTTGTATTTGTATAAAAAAAATATTGTTATTTGTGAAATCTTGAATTTATATAATGATTTATGTAATTGTATTTCTTGAGAATTGTCAAGTGTTGAATGTGTAAAGTGTTCTAGATGTAACCAATATGAAGTTAATTTAGTAACAATGATTGCATGGTTAAATCAGTGCAATGTGGGGCGGTATGTTAGTTCTGTTAATGAACAGCGCTCTCTAGCGGCTTGTAAAATAAAACGTCAGTGTATGTGTAACAATCACTCCGAGAGGTAGTGTACGGAGTAGAGAAATTAAAGAGATCACAGTCCACTGCTAGTGTTGTTTATTGTGTTGAGTCAAAACAAAAGCATTCTACCACTGATTAACTGAACCATCGATGATCGTAACACTAACCATGTTATACTGTTTTTTGTAAATAGGTTCTTTTTTGAAATTGGCTCCTGGGAGTAAAAATCGCAATTTTTATTAATTATGTCAAACATATAGCATCTTTTTTGCTCTTTACCTTTTGTTTAATAAATAGACTTTACCAATAAGTCAAATTTGTTTTGCTTCTGTCTCTTTCTTTGCCTGAACTTCATTATCCTTGATTTATGGACATGGGTGTATATATACCGGAGAAAAGTGACTCACTCACTCCTCATGAGATTTCGGGAACTTAAGACTTACAGACATGAAATATTGCTGGCATGTTTCTTTTGTTGAGTAGAGATCCACTAACAGCGGGTTTTGCGAAATTTTTCTCCTTAGGGGAAGGTTGTAGGCGTTATAGGGAAAAAAATGATATTTTTGAACTATTCGGCTAACACAACATGAAATTTGCCCTGCATGTTTTTTCTGTTCAGTAGAGATGTTATATCAAGAAATCAAAAAAAAAAACTTTAAAAAGCAAAACGCGTCCTTTTATAACTTTAAAAATTTCAAGTTAAGTTAAAATAAACAGAAAGTCTTTCCCTTACATCAAACATGTCAATCTCACAGACATGAGAAATATCTGCGGTCTTAAGGCTCATTCACACCAAGGCGTACAAACGTCGAGTGTCTAGCGTCTAGCCAATCAGAGACTTCTTTTTACCCGAGATGAAGTCTCTGATTGGCTAGACGCTGACAGCCTTGGTGTGAATTCAGCTTAACCAACGTACTGTAAACCAAAATTTTACTATAACTTTTTAACTGTTTTTAATATTTTTGTATCCCTCTCTACACGATAGTCATTATAGACGTAAGCCAATATTTCATTTGGCGCTTTTAATTAATATCTTTTTAACTAACTGTAATTTTGTTATTTAAATCGGCAAAATAGATTCTTTGACTTATTTTTCTATCTTTTAGTACTTCAGCGTTTTTGCGTTTAACAGATTGTGAGAAGATAGCCTCACATACATAATAATGTAAGGCATAAATGAACTCACACGTCTATTTGTTTACTCCGGAATTATCAGAGCAGATGACGAGCGTTATACATAAGAAAAACATAAAACATTGTTATACGGATTATTATACGAACAAATTCATATGTTCTGTATTGTGCAGTCAACACTGGCGCAGCTTGTCAGTGGGCCCCAGTGCCTATTTAAGCTCATTTCGTGCCCCGCACCTAGATCTACAATCCCCCTTTGCGCTGAAGGATCAAAATTTTTAACCAGAAAATCTAGTTGAGTCTAGATTAACCGGGACGCTTGTGCCTATCCCAAAGCACCTATTGGCTAAACCGGCACTGGGTGGGAATGTGGGGTAATTGGAATGTTATCAAAGATTATTTCTATTAATAAAAAGTTCCAATTGTGTGTGTGTGCCAGAAAGAGCATTAATACATATAATGCTGTAAATCCTTTATTATACTGGAGGGATTACTACTTGAGTTATGTGTGGAGAGATGTTTTAGTTATTAATTTTTTATTCATATATATAATTACCATTGATAGATAAATCCTTTGTGACATTTGAAACTGATGAAAACATGGATGTAATAAGAAAACTAAGTCACTTTTAGTACTTATCTTATTTATTTTACAATTATAACTATTAATATGTAAATCATCTTGTTTTATGATATTAAAAATTGATGATGATGAAAAAATGGATGTCTTTCATCTGAAAACTTTCTTTAAGCCACTTTTAAAATTTATTTCACAATATTAGTGAAATGCCTGGCAACTCGCAACGGTTTATTTATTTGGATTATAAATGCTTAGGTAGGGCAAGCGAGAGAAAGAGATCTATACATCGGTGTTAACAAATTAATAATCTATTGTAGTTATAAAATAACTATAATTTTTGGAAATGAAATTTTAAATATGTGACATATCTTCAATTTAAAGTTCATGTTTCAAGGTATTTGTTTTTATATTGGTACATTAATGAGTATTTAATATTTTGATCATGAAGTATTTAACGGAACTTATACACAAACATTCGAATTTATTTATATTAATATCTAAAATTTTTATCGCGAAATTTTCCAGATATGTTATTTACTATGAAGCTGATTTTCGATTTTAAAGGGGTTTTTTTTCTTCATGAAATTGGAGTGGACTATGATGTTATTTAAGTTACAAATATAAATGAAAGCGAGTATAAAATTCATCAAAATTGTAATTGAAAGTATGGTCGAAAACAGTTTAAAATTATCGAATTCGGCATGAGTTCGATATAAAAACTTTTTTTTTGTAAGGATTTAAAGATATATGAGAAAGGAAATACAGATGAAATTTTGTTTTAGCTCATTACTTGGTCAAAAACAAAAATGTTTCCAATATTACAGTTTTCAAATACATAGCAAATCTAGATGCTGTTGATGTATGAAGCAATATATAAATGATGAATTAAATGAAAATACTTGAGAATACTGACATAATTATAACATTTAAAACTACAGAAGTAATCAATAATAAGCATTTTTCTTTCTTTGAAGAGTTTTTTTAAAAATCTTTTCACTGGTATCTTTTCGCACAATCCTTTACATATCCTTTTTGTCACTCATGTACATCTTAAAAGATTCTCATTACCTCTCTTATGGGATATTATGTACAGTTAAATAAATAGTACGGGGCACTAAAATTATTATTGAGTAATATGGGTCATTTTTTGAATGAACATTCATACCCTGTTGGTTGACCAAATATTTTCTTGAATTGTATTCTCAGTAATAATAATAAAGTACTTGTACACTTGCTTTCAATCATAGTATCAAATCTAGTTGCCACAAACTAATAAAAACTGTTTAAAGGGGAGTTATTATTGGGAGGGGGAGCAGAACAATTTTTGAGAGTTGTATTTTGGTACTTAAGTACTATCGCAACAATGCCAACATTCAAGGTAATTTGCCAAGCATGCAACCTCAATTTTACATGTGTTATACGTGCTGAATTAGCAACCATATGCTTCATTTCATGTAACATAACCAATACGGTTGTGATAATTCGTAAGTACATGCATTTTTTCCTTTAACCCCTTGTTAACATGTTTAGAGATAGTTATTTTATTTTGTTTACTAGATGCTAGCACAATTAAACATACATATTAGCGATATGTTTTTGTAACCTTTGCTCAGTTACTCAGTTCCACTTTTCGTAAATACACATGGGTTGCATTCTGTGATAATGTATATATATTAATATTGTATTCATTATGGAGTTAGTCAGGAAGTGAATTAGATTCTACTTTAACTATAAATGGATCTGAGAGTGATTCTGAAATAACTGATTGTTTTAAAAGTTCGGTTAGTTAATCTGAGAGCAGTGATGATGAATCTGTACTGTTAAATGTGATGTTGGCTTTTTTTATCTCATGCTTTGAAATTTATCTCACAAGAAAAAATTACTATAATAATGTGTTTTTACATTGTACATAAGTGTAATAAAATTGTCCTTTAATACTTTAATGCTGACTTTTATGACCATTTTCTTCAAAATTATGCGACCATTAAAGGATTAAAGGTAAGGTTGCCAATTTTGCTTATTTATTGTCTAATATGTTGACATTTTTGGTTTTTTGCTAAGTAATGAGCTAGATTGAGATCCACTTTTAATTTAATATGCTTGGATCCTGTTAAGCATATTTTGTAGAGTATTATTTCTGTCTGCTATGAAAGTTCAGTAAGGTATTTCAAAATACTTTTTTAAAAATAAAAATATTTTTAAATTGATTTAAATTTGTATTTATTTCATGTAAATTAAAATTTTTGAAGAATGTCTTATATACTTGTAAATTGATTTAACATTGGGCTTACTCTTATTAAATAATTTAAATAGAACTGTTGGAATTGAACTCATAAGAATTGTATTCTGTTGTGAATACCTATTATGAAATAAAAGTATGAATTTCAATAAATATTAATCATAAAAATTTAGAAGCTTGTATAAAAATCGATTCAGAATTTCTTAATTTTGAAACAGAATCTTTTAAAATATTTTATTAAATTAGTCACAAAAAATTATGGAGAAACAAAATAACCATGAAAAATATGTAAGAAACAAATAACTTTTCTGAAATGTAAAAGAGTTGTTTGTTGATATATTAAGAAAAATATAGTTTAAAGGCATTTTTGTTCCTGTAAGTAAATTTCAAAGCTTATGGCATATAGGAAATTTTTAACATTTTTGAATAAATGAAACAACTATTAAAGTAGTGGGTGTGAGTATTAACATTGCACTGTTCAGCTATACGGGGGCTTATGGCGATGGACCACGTAATTTTGAACCATGGTCAAATGATGTGACGGCACCCCCTCTCCTAACTACCACACCACACCAACGGGAGGACGTTTCAGCTCTCGACAGATTTAACGTGCATCTCTGACCTACACGGTGGGTCTTTAGTGATATTGGGCTCGAACTCGTGACAAAGCCAGCCACGATCTGATACTATACCACTCGGCTACCGTGGCCCCCTAAAGTAGTGGGGAAAAAGTAGGACGAAAAGAGTTTGTTTGAACTCAGATTTGTTTATTTTTTGATGGAAATTAAGAATTACTATTGGAAATTAAGATACTTACATATTATCGCAACTTATTGGCAACGTTATATGAAACCAATCGCATGGTTTCCAATTCAGGACATATGACACTTAGGAAAACAAGGTTGCCAACTTGGCAAATTATTAATGTAGTTGGCAATTGTTGCGATAATACGTAAGTACTGAAATTAACTGTTAAAAATTAAGGATTTTTATTAAAAAAGGACATTTTATCTCTGTTTATAAATTATAAAATTCCTTCTTAGCAGGTAAAATTTTGCTGTACTTTAGTTTATAATTCGTTTTGGTAACGATACTTTCAACCTGTCTTTGGTAAATATGTTATTTTAACACTTTGAGAGAATTTTTTTAAAAAAAAGCTTATTTTGCTCTTTGAGAGATGTTATAGATTTCTCAGTTAGTGAAAGGAAAATTTTATATTGAATTTGCTTGAACAAGTAAACAATTTGTTTATGAAATGCATTCTTGAGCTTTTAAATATTTTAACTCAATATTTTCATATACCTGGAAATCTTGTATCTTACATAAACAAAGAAAAAGTATCACACACATGTACAATATCCAGAATTTTTTTAAGGGAGCAAAGTATTGAATTTTTTTCAAAGTTTATTACCTTTAAAGTACTCTCTATTGTACTTAATACATTTGTCCAATGTGCGATTCCATTCGTGGAAACAAACTCATCTGTTTTTATGACTTTCAAGAACTTCCTCATTTTTATCTTCATCTCTCCTATGTTGTTAAATTTCTATCCTTTCAAGGCCTTCTTCATTCTTGGGAAGAGAAGAAAGAGGATTGCCAGGTGAGTAAGAGGTGTAAGACAAAGGAGTCATACTGTTTTTTGCCAAGAAGTGGTACACTGAGATGGCTGTGTGCAAGTGTGCATTGTCATGCTGGAAAAATCTGTTCCCCATCTGCTTCAAATTTGGCCTTACTGTTGTACACTGTTATGTGATCTTCTTAGAACTTCTAAATGGAAAGCTTGATTAATAGTCTGATCTATTGGAACTATGTCTGAAAAAATAATTTTCGATTTAAAATTCTAGCGAAAGAAAAAGGTATCACACATTTACCTTATTCTTTGTTTCTAAATCCTGGGATGAGCTTGACTTAAAGTTTGATTATATTCAGCATAAATACTCCAACTCAAGAATGTGAGAGTTCTTTGTATGATGCAAAAATGATTTAGTGAAAAAAGAAAATAAAAACTGATACATTTTGCTTTCTAAGACAAAGACACAACTACTTCTAATACCGACTAAAAGAAAAACATAAACACAAAAAGAATGTACTCCTAGCGCCACTCAAGTTGAACTACAAAAGTAACTAGTTCTTTGGCTCCATTCGTGACAACCTCCATATGTATATAGGAATTTAAATTATAAGTCATATAAATATATTCCAACCAATGTATTACACCCACTCTCCAACAGATGATGATACAAGCCAACACGCGTATGCCTCCTTGCAGTTTGCACGTTTTGTTTCATGTCACAGTACGGACTATGGAGAAAGCAGTGAAGACATAGGAGGTTGAGGTCGCAAAAACTAAGGGTTAGGTTCTGGATGTAGTCTAATAATGTAAGTGAAAATAACCGGACAAATGTTATTTAGTATTCTATTCTATTTGTAAATATTTTACTGTTTCTGAAACTAATTATATAAAATTTTTGTATTAATCAGCTTTTTTTCCATTTTACCAATTATACTGGACACACTAAATTACACTCCTAGATGCAACCATTAAAACTCATATGTATTAATAATATATGCCCTACATGTACTATCCTCCTCACTTTAAATAAATAAATGATTATGATGCTTGATTGGCTTTTTTCAGACAATATCACAATGATGTCTTTCACTGGCTTGATCGCTGTTTAGTTTCAAGATTTTAAGTTGGGGGGTACCATGTCTTGTTACCAGTAGTGACATTGAGAATTAGCCTGGGTCACTTTGGAGCTGTTTTTTTTAACCTGCATGTATTCGTTCTTTATTGTGTAGCAGAAAAACTTGCACATGAGACTATCTCTTATGCTCATTAAATTTCATTTAAAAATAATTTTTTTATTAATTTATACGTTTTTAACCTTTTCACAATCAGTTTAATCGTTTATTAGATAGAAAATGTGTTTTTCAAATAATTGACTTGTTATGTGTATATTAGCTTAGAATAGGCTCGTTACACTGTACAGAAATTTATAATTAAAAATATTTTTATAGTGAATGTTTAATTGAGAATCTTTTGTGCTAGTTATGTTTTATTGAAACAGAATTTTTTGTTGTTGAAATCAGTTCTTACATATTATCAATTGACCATTTTTTCCAAATCAAAAGATGTTGCCAATTGATGCGATGTGCAATCAATAATTGAAAATCATTCCCATGTGTGTTCTAATGCAATAATAATAAGAGGAAGCAACATCTTGTGACTTTGTCTAATTGGTCAAGGGTGTAATAGGCAAGAACCCTTATATCATCTGTTTAAATTATAATTTATTTAAGCATTAGAAAATAATCAAAACTAAATATGAAATAGCATGGTGTTATTCATAAAACATTTAGTCCATTTGTTTTTATTGTTTCAATTTTTTGCAGGTATATAATCACTAAAGAATTACTAATTGAACATTCCAACATCATGAAATCCTTTTTATTTATATGCATTATCTTCTCATCAATTTTATTTATGTGCATTCAAAGTAAGTAATGAATTTATATAAAATAAGTAATGTGAATAAAATTCAAGCAAATTACTAAAATTTTCAGAAAAAATTACTTTATTGTTTTAGGAAGTTTATGTATCACTGGACCTGAATTTATAGTTTCAAATGTAACTGAGAATAAAGTACATGTTGAATGGACCCCAGTTCGAATTCCTAATAAAGTGGTTGAAAAATATCAAGTATGTTTTTGTTTTGGTTCTGCTAAAAGTTAATTTCTATATTTTGCTATCTGAAGTAGTTAAGAAGCTTTTATTTAAATCCAGTTCAAAATGTTTGGTATAACATATGTATGTAAATTACTTTTAGTACATTACTTGGTGCCCTGTTAATTAACAATGTCATGTACCATGGTGAATTTTTGTATTTTTGGCAAATTTAACAGTGTTCTTCAAAAGCATAAAAGTAAAACTACAAGGCAACTTTTTTCAAGATATTTAACTAAGTAATTTTTGCTTTGTTGCTTTTGAATGTAAAACAGTTCTATCTTTGTTGAATGAAAGTTTGCTTTGTATTTATAAAATTTCCTTTATGTAAGTAACTAATGCCAGTCTAAGCAAGTTAAAATGATAGAATTAAGGTAGGTTGAATTATAATTATTAATTGTTGAATTAAAAGAATGAACTGTTCCCTCAGAATAATTCACAAATCAAAGGAGATTGCTCATACTGTAAATTAACTTTTCTAAAGTTATTAAATTTCTTCAACACAAGTTGCTATGCAAAATACAACATTTGTTTACTAAGAAAAAAGATACATATTTTAGATAAGTCAACTAATTACAAATTGAATTTTCAAATTATAGAAGTTTTTTTTTTCTTATTTTCCTTGTAATTTTTTTTATAAAAATATTACCAAATTGCTTGCTTTTAAATTATGTGACGTCTTTCTTTTATACCTGTATCATTTATTATATTAAGTATTAAAATGTAGAGTCATATTTCTTGAACCAGGTAACATAAAGTGATTCTTTTAAGCTTTTTATGTATATAAAACTTTCCTGAGCTCTGAAATATCTGTATTTTATAGGTTTCTGCATATCCATTGAAATCATATAGCTCTGATTTATTGAAAAGAAATGAATGGACATTCTCTAATACCTCAGTTCATACTGATCTTATAGGTTTGCATCCAGGTACAATGTACAATATAAGTATCTGGGCAGTTACAAGTGATGGACATACTGATCCTTCTACAAAAATTGTATGGACTGAAGTGGGAGGTAATAATTTCCATTTAGAATTACCTAATTATATTTTTGGATAAGAGTACAGTACAGTCCCGCTAATCCGAACACGGCTAATCCGAACACGGCTAATCCGAACATCCGGTTAATCCAAACGGCTCCGCGGAAATTTTTTTTATAATTTTAAGGATGAAGAAAAAAATCGGTGAATATTTCAATATAAAACAGTATAAACCTTAATTAAAAACAGTTCTTTATTTAATATTCATGCACTGTACATCAAGTTATGGTACAAATTTTAAAATGGAATAAACTACAGAACAGAACACTAATGTTTAGTATGAAAAATTGTACAACATAACCCGTACTCCCAGTTCAAATAGTGATTTCGCTGTTACTCCGGCTAATCCGAACAATCACGTAATCCGAACAGGGGTCGGTCCGATATTGTTCGGATTATCGGGACTGTACTGTAAATAGTCAATATTTGAAGAAAAAAAAATTCTTCATATTTCTTTTCTATTTTTATTCTTTTTCTTTGGTCACTTTTTATTTCTTCCCTTAATTGTATGTCTTAATATTTGTTTGTTTTGATTACAAATATTGATAAACAATTTGCCAACAGATCCAGATGAACCATTACCTGTAGAAATATTAGAAAAAAACGGAAAAACTATGTTAGTGAATTTACCTATTGGATATAGTGATAAAGGTCCAATAACGTAAGTGAACTTATGTTTCTCTTTTTGTCTTTCATTATTTATTAGAAATATTTAAAACTGTTCATCTCTCCTAAAAATTTATATTTCTGGTTATTATATTATTTTAAAATTATATATATACCATCTGTACCCCCTGCCACGTGTTGCTGTGGCTCAGTCTTGTTGAAGAGAAGGAACATGTTTTCATTATGTTAAAACATTTGCATTGCAGAGGTATGATCTTTTATTAAAAAAAAATGTAATAATATATATACACAAAACTTTCCTTAACTGATGTCATTTATAATTTGTTAACCAAATGCTTGAAGTTATTACGGGTTATTTTTGTCCTTATGTTATGAACCTAAATTTATTTACATTGTCTTCAGTATGGAGACCTCAAGTTTGAAGATAAATTTTAAATGGCCCTACTCTGGATTCCTTGAGGGCTATGGGTTGCTTTTACAATGCTTATGGATATTTCTATTAAATCAGAAGAGTGTTCACAAATGCACATTTATCCAAAAAATATCATTTGGAAACACGAATTGTATTTCCTGATGTTATATAGGAAATGTTTTGATTCTGCAGTATATCTGGCAAGCAAAGTTTTTAATGGCTCTGTAGTTCTCCGAGTTGAGGCAGTTTAATTTTTTCAGTGGTACAAAACATTCCTTTTGATTCTCCCTTAAATTTCAGAGCATTGCAATAAGAATGCACTTCAGTCATTGTGTTGATGAGAACATGCTGCCTGAATTTAAAATCTCCCACTGGGTTGCACCAGAATGCAAGGTGACTGTTATTTTATGATTACTCACCACAAAGTCATGTTTGACACAGATGTGCTGTTTCTGGTTGACATCTTTAAGCTATTTGCAACTTATTGTGTTCCTTTTGTTGAGAACAAAGCAGATCTAATGTTGTAAGACACGTATTATGTGCTTGCAAATGTGCATCCTCAAGTCTTGCTGCATGTTGCTCTGCTGCGTCCTCAGCATGTGTTTGTGCCATTTTTTGTCTGTCTTTCTTGTTTGCTGATATCCATTCTTTCTCAGTTTGATGTGCAAATTCACTTGTTGTTGTACTTTTGCCTTGCAAGTATGACGACCCAAGTTTGATTTTATGCAAGGCATTATTTTTATGTAATGAACCCAATTGACTGCACTTAAAAAGAAATATAAATAAAACAAAACTTATAAAATTTCTTAAAAATTTAAAACTGCACTTAAAAAGAAAAGGAAATTGATAAAAAAACATGTAAAATTTCAAAACATTAAAAATAGAAAAAGAAAAATCAGGAACAAAAAGAAAGGGGGAAAAATGCTTATGAAATATTTAATTTCAAATGTGCATCAATTGACACAGCTCAAATCCAACCCAATAAGTGGCTGAAGATATTTTCAATCGAATATGCCAAGAAAATTCTAATATAAACATGGATTTCACAGCAGAAATCTGTGACAAAGTGTTCATAATGATGGAGTATTTTTGCAATTCACGATTTGATTAGCATTAGCAATTGTTATCAACAAAGTTATGGGCCTATCTTTAAAACAGAGTGACTTTTTATAGACACAGACTGCTTCTCACATGAAGAATTATTTGTTATCTGTGTACTTAAATATTAGCATCACCACAACCAAATTACCACCATGCAAATCACACTATTTTCCATCTAAATCTCACTTCTTTTTTCATTAAAAAAATGTTAGAATCTTTGTTGCTTAGATATTAAGGTCCGATACACGTGGCACCAATTTTGATGGTGATGCTAATACATAATTACTGTTGTGTGTTACAGAGCAGCAGTCACCAATTAGTGATTCGTGAAAAATTTGAATGGTATGCAGAAAAATTGGGACATTATTTATACTTTTATGAAGATTCATTTAAAAAAAAAGATGAACAACAAAATAACATTATGGAATATGGATTATACTTTACTAAAAGCTTTTAGTTACTGAAATAACTAAACGAAAAAACAAACAAAATTTCTGAGGTTAGCGATTTTTGGTAACCTCAACCAATTTTTGGAAAATTGGTGGCAAAACACTTAAGTTTGTTGATTGTTCTTCATGAAGCTTATTCTCAGAGGTATGGAAGATTAAATAAAGACATAAATATGGCTATAGTGGTCCGCCACATGGAGGTCAATCCTATTAGTGGTATGCAAATTATAAAGTTATACATTAAGTGGTTCATGAAGTGCTGAAAAATGGCAACTACTGCTCTAAAATAGGCGCAGCAGACAATTTTTGTATCTATACAGACAATGAAGCTACACAAAATGTCTACCCACAAGCATTGTAAAATTAATCCTTTGACCTCAAGAAGAGTCATTTTAAATTTATTTTCAAACTTGGCACGCACCTCTCCTATGGAGACAATGCAAATAATTTTAGGTTCATAACATGACGAAAAAACCATGATAACTTGGGAGTATTCTGATAACAAATTACAAATGAAATCTGTTTAGAAATTTTTTTTTATGTATATTTCCACATTTTTTTTTTAAAAAAAATCATACCTTAAGTGCAAGCGGTTAAAGATATTAGAAATGTGTGCTTTCTCTTTTCTTTCTTTTTAACCAAACTGAGCCACAGGGAAACGTGGTGGGGTATAGCTAGCTATAACAAACTTAAATGATAAAAGGCTATCAAAAACAAATTGTTAATAACAAATTATCAATATTTTGATGAAATCACCAAAAAAAAAAAAGGTGCAAACAAAGGTACTTGGTTATTATTGCAATTATGTCAATCCCGTTTTTATATATGTCGTACATGGTGAATTGGCAACCAAGTGCTAATGTTGTCAATACGGTTGCATTAATACATAAATATCAAAACAAACACAAAATATACATCAGAAAAACTTAAGTTTCCCATTTGTATTTCACAGTAACACCAAATAAAACTTTGAAATTACACAAAATAGATATTTTGTGAGTCTAATGTTATTGCCCCAACTTTTAGAAATTTCAATAACTATTTCGTGGAAAAATTCACTGCCAAGTGCAAAAAAGTATTATTGTGCACAAACAGGCATAGAATGGTTTCCCCTTATTGAATGCGTATTGCAGCATTTGGTGATGTCTTTTGATTTTAGGTAAATGGCCGACTAAAAAAAAAAAAAACGTAAGTAATGATTCCTCAAAAAATTCTCTTCAAAATATCTTCATTTTTCCTGACAACATGCGTTTAAAGTATATGCCTGTAAATTATTTTTATTTGGGTGTACTTCTTTCAGTGATACATTTTAGATAAAAATTCACACTTTTTGAATAAATTAAAGTTTTAGATATATAATGATATATATGTGTGATATTGTTCAACTAGTTAATTATTACATCACAACAGCATCTATCAAAATATCAACCATCTCACCTTGGTTCTCTTGAGAAAACTAAAGTTGTGCTCCTGCAAAGCAGCAGCTCCTTTCAAGTAAAGTTTTTAAAATTAGTTATCCAGTTACGTGTTTGTTTTTTTATTCTATAGGGAAGAATTATTAAAAATTTTTTTTTTGAATTAATCTAATTTCTTGGATTTATTTATTTGTTCTTAGCATATTTCAGCATTTATTAAAATTTATATTTTTTTTAATTAATCCCTGTGCAAGATTTGGAATATTTTCTTTTTTGCTTTAATTGAAGATACTTATTTAACATTGTACATAGTTAATAAATTAAAGGATTAGGTAAAAAGAGCGTGGAACAAATTCTTTGATATCAGAAAAAATACTAAAGTAAATAAAAGAAAATAAAAATAATTTCATTCAGGGAAGAGGTCAATTGAAGCTAGGAGAGAGAGGAATTTTGTTTTGTATAGTTTGTATGATCCCTTAGATTCAAGTGCTTGAACAATATGGAAAGACAAGGAATTTACATGTGCTCTAACAATGAGGGAAAAGACAATGTTACCCTATACTTCATTCTAAGATGAGGAATCGTGTTGTCCAGTTAATGTTAAAAAAAAAAAAAAAAAAAAAAAAAAAAAAAGATGCTTAAACTGTACATTTCTTTTCCAATGTGAAATTGATGGTATCAGCAGGTAACAGAAACTAAACTGCATCATCTTCATTTTGAATAAAAGGAGAAACAAGCATTTGCCTTGAGTACCAGTTGTTGGTGAGAGAACAAACATAATCCTTCTCTAAACTGGCTTATTCTCATTTAGAAGGGAAATAATGTTTATTATGCTGTAGTCATTTCTTTTTTACAATGACAGTTTTTAGAAAATGGAATAAATTTTTTTTTTAAAAAAGAGCAGAAGTATTTTCTTTAAATTCAAGAAAACTAATGAAATATTAGAAGAAAAAAAGTATACGATTTTTTATGAGGAAACTATTTATCGGTGTTCATATTAGAATTTCGTTGTTTTAGATACACCCATCTTTCCTCTTAGTTGAGGAAGCTTTCGCCATTTTGAAGTTTTGATTTGGTAGATGAAAGCCTTAAATTCTAAAAAAGTATTTAAAAAGCACAAATAATTTCATTAATTATTAAAGAAAAAAAAGAAAGCGTGTATCAGTGTGAACACGCGTTAGAAGTTAACTTCTTTGGCTTACATGTATTGAATTGTATAATAAAGTTTTATTTTGAAGTAATCTTATGTATAATTAAAAAAATTATTATTATCGTTATTATTTCAAACTGTATTTTAAAAAAAATAATTAGGATGGAAAAGGTATAAGTATAGACAAAATTTTCATTTTCAATACATAATACTAAAAAAATTTTATTGTATGTATTTTGAGAAAAGTATCATCATTATTAGTCTAAATCAAAAATTTGCCTCGAAACAAAAATGCAAAATGTTCCATGCCTTGCAATTTTTGTCAAATTATAACAAAACAAACTTTCCAGAAGTATTCATCTAATGTATAGTTATAAATTCTTGGATGCGTTGTAATAATAGTGATAGGGTGAAAGAAGAAATTAAAGTTTTTCATGTATTGGAAATCATTAAAATTCTTGAAATTTTTATATAAAAATTTGCATTTACCCATATTTTGTAAATTATATAAAACATTACATTGCTTGCATACATTTGTAAAGAATTGCTTAAAGAAGTTAAATCAGGTGAAAATATGGAATTTAAAAAAAATCAAAACACATGGAAAGTTTTTAAATTTTTAAAAACTATACTCATTTTTTTCTCACCAATTTATTATATGATTTTAGTTCTAAGTTACATAGAGCCAGTAAAAATTTGGGACATGTTTGTAAAAAATTTTACTGCCCACTGTAGTCTTAAAATACAATTAATGAAGCGCTATATAACACTTTCACAACAATCAAATTAATTACACCAAAGCATATATATGATTTAAAAACTCACTTCTTAAACTGGATTTAGAAATTCCTTTGGATTGGAAATTTAGTAAACACAATCTTTTAATGTCAAACTATTGGAAGAAATGTTGTGTTGCCACTAAATTTTAAAACAATAGATTGTTTGTATTATTTCCTTAAAAGAATTTTAAAACTGTATATATTTAACAAACTCTCCTTAAACTAATTTTTGACAGATTTTGAACTATTTAAATGCCTACTTCGGGTAGATTAAAGACTCACTTCCGATTTTTTTTTTAATTCATAAAACTTATTATAATTTGACTTCTAGGTAAAGTATCGCAAAGCTAAAAGAGGAAAGGCTTGTTAAAGCTGCTGTTGAATGAGGAGAGGGTGGTGGGTGCTAGAGCTCAGGGCTAATAGATGAAAAACACAAAAGGAATTTTAAAAGCCGTAATTTTTAATCTATTTTTCAATCTTTGAACAGATTACGGATAATACTATTCTACATATGGAGAAAGAGTTTTGTTAGATTATTTTTTATAAATAATGAAGTTATTAAATATTTAATTAAAATTTTGAGTATTTTTTGAAAAATCGCAAAAAAAGATTCCGTCATTTTTTTTTATGACTGATTCTAAAAGAAAAAAGCATGAACTTGTTTAGAATAAAATACCAATTCATTAACTCGAAAGGAAACTTAAAGGGAATTATTTAGAAACCATTTTCATAAAAGCGTATCAATTTTGACTCATTTTAAAAAAAATCGTAAAAAATATAAAATATTATTTTGTTTAAAAAAGTATACCATATCGTGGCGAAAAAAATGATCTTTCCGATTCTGTAATTATTTTTTGTCTGAGATAGATAGTATGAGTTAGATGGCGTTTTTTAAAACGGGGGAAAATTCGGAACTTCATTCATTTCTACCTTATGGTTATCGCTAACCCTAACTGGTAACGCGTAACGGAAATTTCTCCCTACCGTGCCATAAGAAGTTAACTTCAATAATTCATTGGGTAAATTTAGAAAAACATGGAATAAGAGCAACATGAAATAAAAATGAAATTGAGCTAACAAATAAAGTAATATACATCCATGCATTTTTTTGTAAAGAAAATAGTGTTTTGTGCATTTTCATAAACTGAAATATAACCACAAAATTTGATTAACACTTATTAATAGGTTTTAAAGAAAATCTGATAGTGTGTTGAGTAGTATCTTGAAAAATTGCATTCACCTTTTACTGCTCATTTTCCTAAATCAACAAAAAGTTATTAAAATAAATTTTACTATCTATTAATGCATGATTTATCTTTACTAGCAGTATTAAAATTGTTTGAGTCAAATTATTAAAAATAACAATTTGTATATCTATTATAAATCATTAAGTGTAATTGCATAATCTGCATACACACATAAATTAATTTCTATGTTTAAAAATTAGTGATCTGGCCTATCACTTTGGTTTGTTAATTATTAAAGCTTTGTATACTATCAGTGTTTTCAATTGAGTTTTATGAAGCATATTTTATATTGTAAAAATGTTATATTTTGAGAAACAAACTCTCTGTAGAAGTTGAGTAACTTTTTCTGCAGAAATGAAGGTTTATTGGTTTCTAAAATATTTTAATGCTAATTTAATGTTCATCATTTTCCATATTACCTGTTCATTAGTTATAAATGTGGCCATTAAATATTGCCTTTATTACTAATACTTTAAAATGTTAATTTTAAAAAATAATTTAAAAAAAATAACTTTACCTTTTTTTTAACAGTATAATAAAAACAATTTTTTAAAATCTTAACGAGGATTTTTTACAAACAATGTAGTAATTTACTTTTACATTGAATGAGTGTAATTTTTAAATTGTTTATTTCTCATCTACTTATCTCATCTTATTATTTTAGAAGCTATTACATTGTTCCAATTGAGAAAAGTCCCATAATACTCTTTAATCAAGAAGAAGTTAGCAATTATTCAATGTCCAAGGAAAGTGGATTACCTTTTTACTTAGCAGCTAATCTTACTCCTGAAGAGGGAAATAAATCGTTCACTATTGGAGATGGAAAAATGTATAATGGATATTATAATGCTCCATTATCTGAGGAAAGAGAATATGAAGTGCTTGTTGGGGTAGTTAGTTCTCTAAATGAAGTAATTAATTTTTTGAAGTTATTTATAACTTTTAAACATAGTAAAATTTAGATGATTATAGGTATAAAATTACTGTAAACGCTGGTGTGTGTATATATATGTACAGTTGGACCTCCAATTGTAAGCTTCGACATTCCCAGGCCTAACTTTCCCAGCTCACGTGAAAAATTCTCTTAAGATTGGATTTTGGAACGCAAATTCTTTGCATAACAAAATCCACGAAGTCCATGATTTTGTTATAGAGCAAAACTTTGATTTGTTTTTGGTCCAAGAAACCTGGCTTGAGCCGGGTATCGACCCCCAGATCGCAAACTATTGTCTATTTAAAGACGATAGGATTGAATTCCCCCATACCGTAACACGAGGTGGCACGGCCATTTATTGTAAAAACGAGATCGTGCACAACAGGGTTCCTCTTCCCGCAATGCAAGGAATTGACGCCACTGCTGTGCAAATTAAAATCAAAAATGCCCCTCCCTTAAATATTGTCTCGGCGTACGTTAGACACACTGTACGTCGAAATTTCCCATCAGAGGATTTTAAAAAATATTTAATTCTGGCAGTAATTGTATCATAGCTGGTGATTTAAATGCCGCTCATGTGAATTGGCACAACGCCAAATCAACTCGATACGGAGTCTCGCTGTGCAACCTAGTCAGCAACCTAAGGGGAGCGAAGTGGTCGCACCGCAGACTGCCACACACCTCCAACCACACCAGCGGTTTGGAAGTATTATCGACTTGGCTGTGTTCAAACACATTCCCTGCAACCATAGTATCAGAGTTCTTAGCGATCTCAGCTCTGATCACTACCCCGTAATTCTCAAAATTAATCTAAATACTTCGATAATTAAAAATCCATAGCAGCTTTCAACTAATTGGAATAATTTTAAATTTGCTCTAAATAAGAAACCCCTCCCCACTACTGATCTCACCAGCAATGAAAATATTGAGTTAGCTATTAGCGAACTCAATGAAAATTTTTCCGAAGCTTTCGTTGAGGCTTCAAAACCAAAATTTAAAAATGTTACCAAAATCCTCTCCCCTGAGATTAAATCAAAAATTCATCAACGCAACAGGTTACGGAAATTTTGGCAAAGAACTAGGTGCCCTAGTATTTATTCTGAATTCCGTACCCTCAGTCCTGAGATAGCGAAGAATATTAAATCACATTCCCACATACAGTGGGAAAAACACATTGAGGCGTTATCGTCCGAGGACAACACTCTTTGGAGGAAATCCTCCCTCTTACGTAAGCCTTTTCGTTCCATTCCCCCCCTGCAAGGGGCTTTAGGCAGTACCGCGATAACCCCTATTGAAAAGGCGGAGGTTATCGCTGACAGTTTGCAAGAGCAATTCGAACCAAATCATGTCGCTGGTCGAGAAGATTTCGATCAATGCATACACGAGGAAGTTGAAAACTTCCTAGCTACTCCCCATGGTCTAGGAATTGAACCAACCACTCCAACGGAAGTATTAACTTACGTACAGAGGATCAAGCCCAAAAAATCCCCCGGACTTGATCAAATTTCTAATCGTATGATTAAAAATCTTCCCCTTAAATTTTTATTATTTATTACCTTGCTGATAAACCAGCTTTTTAAAAACAACTATTTTCCAGATTCCTGGAAAACAGCCGTGGTTATCCCCATACCAAAACCGGACAAAAATCCGGAATTAGCTCAAAATTATTGTCCAATCTCATTGCTAAGTAGCTTGAGCAAAGTATATGAATTTGTGCTTCTTCGGCGCCTGAATCAACACTGCGCTGCTTCAAATATGATTATTCCACAGCAGTGCGGTTTTCGACCCAAGTGCTCGACAGTTCACCAACTGCTCAGAGTAACGGAGTTGATTCATAGCGGCTTCGCCAAGCACGAGGCCACGGGTATACTTTTTCTGGACATAGCCAAAGCCTTTGACAAAATTTGGCATGATGGCTTATTAATCAAGCTCATACGACTTGATTTTCCGGCTCCATTGATCAAGTCCATTCATAGCTTTCTATCCCATAGATCATTCAGAGTGAGAGTTGACAGGATTCTCTCCTCCCCTCGACCAATCAGAAGCGGCCTTCCGCAAGGAAGTCTAAGCTCGCCTCTGCTTTTCACTCTGTACGTAAATGATATCCCGCAAACTGATTCATCGCATTTAGCAATGTTTGCTGATGATACTGCCGTTATTTCGCAGAATAAGAGATTTTCCATTGTAATCTCTAATCTGCAACATTACATTTCCTTGCTTGAACTCTGGCTCAACGACTGGAAAATTAAAGTTAACGCTTCTAAGAGTGCCTGCCTCATGTTTACGAGAAGACCCCAACTCCCAGTTGGACTTACCCCCGTAACTATTTTTGGCC
Source organism: Trichonephila clavipes (assembly GCA_019973935.1). Lineage (NCBI taxonomy): Eukaryota > Metazoa > Arthropoda > Arachnida > Araneae > Nephilidae > Trichonephila > Trichonephila clavipes. The sequence continues at coordinate 1,604,507 of BMAU01020946.1, forward strand.
AGCCCATCCCCTGGGTAAATGTTGCAAAATACCTAGGGTTGTTTCTAGACGCAAAATTAACTTTTGCCTATCATATCGAACAGACTCGAAAAAAGCGATCGCTGTTCATGCTATGCTTAAAAAGCTCATCTCCAGAAGGAGTAAACTTGCGATCTGGCACAAAGTTTTGCTCTACAAATCTATCATCCGACCGGTCATGTGTTACGGATCACAAATTTTTGGATCCGCTGGCATGTGCCATCTTAAGAAATTACACACGTTGACAAACTCATTTTTGAGGCAGATAGTAAATGCTCCCTGGTTCATACGCAATGAAGTCATTTATCGTGATTTAAAAATTAAGCCATTATATTACCTCATATAAAGGACCTTTCTAAAAGGTTCTTTAGTAAACTTCCTAACGTTCCCAATGAGCTAATTAATAACCAGCCTGCATACGATCCCGCAGTGCCCTCGTCTCAAAAGCGCCCCAGAGCGCTTCTTGAACAAGACTATATAAGTTTCCCCCAAGCCAAAAGGCTTAGGGCTTAAACTTAGCTTTTTTCTCATTGGGAACTTTATCTTAAATTTTAACTTTTTTGTAAAGTTTTAAGCTTAAACTTCCTACTTTTATTCTAAAAACTCTCACCATAACAAGTAAATGCTAGCTCCGCGCAATCAGATCAAATCAATTTTTTACCAAGTATTTATCACTTTATGACTTCATTGCATTATATAATTTCTTATACCGCAATCAGTCCTTTACTCTACTATTTTTTGGTCCCTCCCCCCATTTTTTACTGGCAATGTGCAAGTTGGTTCATTAAATTTTATTCAAAATTTGTTCTCCCCCATTTTCTATGGGATCCTGAAATTAAAAATTTTAATTTCAAGATCTTTTTGTTTCGGGTCGTTTATTTTCGGATCGACCCAATCTTTTTCCACGCCCACTTTCTGCGTTGATCGGTTTCGACCAATCATAACGCAGCAAGCAGGGCATTTTTCCATCAGTGAGCGGACTTTATTCGCTACTGTTTTTCAGCAGATATGTTCTGCCCATCTTATTTTTATCATTCCTTTTTTAATTTTTACTTATGTCACCCCACTAATTCGGCTCTAAATTTATCAATTCTGATGAGGAGGTACGTCCCCCCTATAGGGACAGGAACTCTGTAAGTTACATGCCACTTGCCACTTGTTGGACCTCCATTCAATGAACCTCTATTTTGCAAATCTATTTTATGAACTTTCTCCTGAGACCAAGAATATAAAGTATATTGAAAATGAATCTATTTAATGAATTTTCCTCATAACAAATTTTTTTGGGGATTTATCAACTTCATTAAATAGAGACCTGACTGTATATATAGAAAGAGATGGAGAAAAGATACACAGTATTAGTTATTGAATATATAAGTTAATCTATTCAATGACATGTACTTTCATTTATATGGAATAAAAACTTATAGGATAAATTTTGTAAGGCATTTAAATTTCATGATTAGATAGAATATATATATATATTAAAGAAGCTTTAGTATCTTTAACACTAGAAAGTCCAGGATTTTGATTACCATTAAACGTCTGCCAGTATCGTTTCAACACCGTGATGTAAAATCTATAAAATAATTGTAATAACTGAATAATTGCTCGACTACTGTTCGGTGGGGTTTAGTTTTAAGATTTTTTATTATTATTTTATGTAATTATCATATATTATGAACTTAATATCATAAGAAACTTGTAACAAAATAAATTACTTAATCTTGTAAAATGAAATGAAGCAAAAATATTCATAAATATTAATATAATAAGCACAATAGTAATTTTTGTGAGAATGTGAGTTTTTCATCATTATTTATCGTTTGTATACATAATGTTTTGTGTATACCTCATTTGCAATGAATACAGTATTATTAAATCTTTCCTGCATGTTTTCCACACACCATTTTCATGTAAGAGACTGGCATTTTTTAGTTACATTTCAATTGCACTCTTTATTTTCACACTTCTTGCATTTTAGTGAATTTGTAATTCCTTTAAATTCAGTATTTACCTGATTTTTCAAATTTCTTGCACTTGTGTAATAGCATGTAAGCAAATGCTATGAAACAAAACACTTAGACACAGCAATATATTATAACTGGCTCATTTCTACTGCGAACCCAATAACACTGCATTTAAAGTCAAATAAATATGCAGTATTACTTCCAGAAATTTGTTTTACTAATAGTATCTACCTGAAGCTCAGTGGCTGAATGGTTAGTGCATTGCGCTTCCACACCACAGGTACGAGGTTCAAACCCCGACTAGGCAAGGTTGACTCATCCTTCAGTGGGTCGATAAATGAGTACCAAGCTTGCTTAGGAACTTAACACTAGAGGTTTCATTTCATACTGACCACCTGACTGGAACATATGCTCATGGACCTCAGGGTCCAAGGTCGTGTATATTGAGTTGGGCACAGTAGGCTTTGACCCTCATGGGCTGTTAGGCCACTGAGTTAAGTTTAAGTTAAGTTATCTACTTAGTAAACTATCTTTTGCTAAGCAACAGCTATTTGTAATGATAAATTGCCTTGGTTGCGAAACAACATCAGCTATTGTTCTAGGTATATTTTGTTGTAAAATCTCTTCTAATTAAACTAAAACCTCAAAACTTTTTCAGTGTAATCTCTGTAGAAAATGGTTGAAAGTCACGAAAATTTTTCAAAATCCTTAAAAAAATGCGGAAAGGAGAACAAACTAAACTGACTGACGTATGTTCTATTGTTAATGTATTCAACGTCAGTTTTTGAAGTTAAATTTTAGTTTTATACAAGTGTTAAATTTTTTTTTTAATTCTAGAAACCTTCAGTATACTTGTTCTAATGGTAGACAAATTTGAATAAAATAAAATTAATGATATTTAAAAATCAATAGTTTATTCCTTAATATCTGATATCAAGGTTCGAAGCTATATATCTATGAAATCTATATGATTAATATTGGATATGATGCTTGTATTTTAAAAATGAGGACCCTTCTTTATTTGTTACATATGAATCTTGATAATATCAAAACATGGTTATTGTTTTAGGCATTAAATAATTGATGCTTTGTATATCCTCTCAAAAATTTTATTTGATGTATTTTATTTTAATTTTATAATATATTTAGGTAACAAAAGTGGCATATTCACCTCTACAATCAACTCTTGAAAGTCGAAATAGGCCACCAGATGTTTCTAGAGGTATTGCAATAGATATTTTCCTTTTATTGCTTTTGTTGTTTTTAAAAGCAAGAATATAAAATAATTGTTTGTGTGTAAAACTACTATTTTTTTTTAAATAAGAAAAAATGGGAGTGGAGGGGGTGGAGTTTAAACTTATCACAATTTATCTTGGGTTTGTTATTTTGCTAATTCTTCTTGAATTGCTTATGTAATCTTTTGGTATGTGATTTTTTAGTCTTATAAAACTTTTTACCCTGTTTTTGAAGTGGTGCATTTTTGAAATTCTTTCCCTAATCTATTTCCTATTTTTTCCTACCTTATTTCTTTTTTAAATTCTATTAACAAAATTTACAATTTATTCAGAATTGTAGGTTTTGTTAATGGTATTTTATTAGGCAATTATCTGAAATCTAAAATGTGTGTATTTATTTTTAAATATAAATATTCAAATCATTTTAAAGCTAAAGTAATACATATATTAATTTAACTTTTATTTGTTTTTCATGGATTGTTTCACATTTTCAGCTCAAACAAGTTCCACTTTATCTGTTATATTATCAGCTGCTATTGGGGTGTGTGGATTTCTTCTTGTATTATCTGTGATTTTGTATTTTTTACTAAGGAGACATTATGGAAAAAGACGCCCATCTGATGAAATGGTCTTGAGAGTTCATGGGTCAGAAGGAGTAAGAATTTTTTCTCTTTATATTGCATCAACAAAATTTCTTTGGTATATTTTGTCAATATCTTTTTTATTTATGAATTTTTAAGAAAAAACTAAAAATTTTTTTGTTACTTTTGAATTCTATAGGCTAATATAAATTGAAATGTTTAGTTACTTTTAGATAAATAATCATAAAAAATATTAATTTTAATTTAATTTATGTTTTAAAGTTATTTATAAATATGAATCCTGCATTGTAATAAGATAACTGATAGGTTTGTAATTAGATATATGAATGTTATTGATTTTTTTTCATTTCTCCTTTTTGCTGCCTTTTTATTAAACAGTTTATTTTGATATTGATCTTGAATCTAAAGATTGTTAAATAATTGTGTATGTTTGCATATCTTTTTCTTTGTAAGCTGACTTCGGATTTAAGTGATTGTTTTCCTCATGAAAAGGTATGGAATTTAATTTTTTTTCAACAGATGCTTTTTTACCTTGAAACAAAAATAGATTTACCAAGGATATGATAGCTATGACTTCTAAAATTCAAAATTTAATGTAGCTATAATTCACTTTTTTGTTTTTTTTAACCCTGGAATAGTCACATAAGTAACAAAAATTTTGTAATGTGAACCATTTTCTCCAATAATATGTTTTAGTGTGGTAGTTTTTATTTCTAATTAAAAAATAAATTTTTTTTAAAGGATGAAAATGGTTTGGTCCCTGGGATGCTACATATAAGTGAAGATGCAGATCTTTCAGAAGTTTATGAAAACATAATGAATACATATTCTTTAAAAAGACTTCAGATTCCAAGAAGTAATTTAGTAGTTCATCAAACTGTTTTGGGTGGTGGACAATTTGGTGAAGTGCGTGAAGGAACTGCTCATAAGAATTCACAACCCATTCCGTGCATAGTACAACATATGCAAGGTAAACTTTTCATGCTATGAATGAGTACTGTGTAGAATTGTGTGTGAATATTCCACCAAATTTTCAATCTTTTTGAGGAATTCGTTCAACTTGTTTTAAAGTAAATTTTAAAAATAATGTATAAAGTTTTTATATTGTGGGGTATATTTTAGAAATATTTTGTAAACAATGGATCATAATGGTTTTTTTTGTTTATTTTATTTTGAGAATCTTTTTAGCATATTATAAAAAATCACAATTTGCAGTTTTAAATAATACTAATAAAGAAGTACTTAAAAATTTAAATATAATTTTATTGAGTACTAGCTGTACCCTGCCACGCGTTGCTGTGGCTCAGTCTTGTTAAGCAGAAAGGACATATATATATTTTCAGTATGTTAAATATTTTACATTACAGGTATGATCTTTTATAAAAAAATGTATAAATATATATACGAAAAACTTTCCTAGACTGATATTTATAATTTGTTAACCAAATGCTTGAAGTTATTACAGCTTATTTCTGTCCTTATGTCATGTTATGAACCTCTCTCTAAATTTATTTACATTGTCTTTAAAGTGGAGACCTCAAGTTTGAAGATAAATTTTAAATGGCTGTACTCTGGATTCCTTGAAGGAATTGGGTTAGTTTTACAATGCTTATGGATATTTTTATTAAATCAGAGGTGTGTTTACAATGCACATTTTACCCAAACAATGTCACTTGGAAACAAACTGTATTTCCTGATGTTATATAGGAAATGTTTCGATTCCTCAGTATATCTAGCAAGCAAAATTTTTAATGGCTCTGTTGTTCTCCGAGTTGAGGCAGTTTAATTTTTTCAGTGGTACAAAACCTTCCTTTGGTTTCTCCCTTAAATTCCAGAACATTGCAATAAGGATACATTTCCATCGTTGTGTAAATGAGAACATGCTGCCTGAACCTAGAATCTTCCACTGGGTTGTACCGGAATGCAAGGTGACTGTTATTGTGTGATTGCTCACCACAAAGTCATATTTGATGCAGATGTGCTGTTTCTGGTTAACATCTTTCTGATGTTGTAAAACACGAATGATGTGCTCGCAAATGTGCATCTTCAAGTCTGGCTGCATGTTGCTCTGCTATGCCCTCAGCCTGTGTTTGTCACATTCTTTGTCTGCTTTTCTTGTTTACTGATATCCATCCTTTCTCAGTTTGATGTGCAATTACACTCATTGTAATACTTTAGCCTTGTAAGTATGGCAACCTAAGTTTGATTTCCTGCAAGGCATTATTTTTATCTATTGAAGCCAATTGACTGCACTTAAAAAGAAAAAAAAATTCAAACAAAGCATATAAAATTTCTTAAAAACTTAAAACTACACTTAAAAAGAAAAGAAAATTAAAACAAAAACATGTAAAATTTCAAAACATTAAAAAAAAAAAAAAAAAAAAAAGAAAAATCAGGAACGAAAAGAAAAATGCTAATGAAATATTTAACTTTAAACGTGCTTCAATTGACACAGCTGAAATCCAACACAATGAGAGGCTGAAGGTATTTTTAATTGAATACACCAGGAAAATTCCAATATAAACATGGATTTTGCAGCAGAAAACTATGACAAAGTGTTGATAATGATGGAGTATCTTTGCAATTCACAATTTGATTAGCATTAGCAATTGTTATCAACAAAGTTAAGGGCCTATCTTTAAAACAGAGTGGCTTATATCTAGACACAGACAGCTTTTCACATGGACAATTATTTGTTATCTGTGTACTTAAATATTAGCATCACCGCAGCCAAATTACCGCCATGCAAATCGCAACATTTTCCCTCCATTTCTTTTCTCCAAAAAAAAGTGTTAGAATCTTTATTGTTTAAATATTAAGGTACGATACACATGGAACCAATTTTGTTACAGTGATGCTAATAAATAATTACTGATGTGTGTTACAGAGCAGCAGTCACCAATTGGTGATGCGTGAAAAATTTTGGATGGTATGCAGAAAAATTGGGAAATTATTTAAACTTTTATAAAAATTCAGTTTAAAAAAAGATGAACAACAAAATAACATATTACGGAACACCAATTATTCTTTACTAAAAGCTTTTTGTTACCGAAATACTTAAACAAAAAAACAAAATTCCTGAGATTAGCGATTTTTGGTAACCTCAACCAATTTTTGGAAAATTGTAGGCAAAGCACTTCAGTCTGTTTATTGTTGCTTTTCATGAAGCTTATTTTCAGAGCATAGAAGATTAAATAAAGACGTAAATATAGCTGTAGTGCTCTACCACATTGAGGTCAATCCTATTAGTGAAACGCTAATTATAAAGTTATACATTAAGTGATTCATGAAGTGTTGAAAAACAGCAACTACTCCTCTAAAGCAGGCACAGCAGACAATTTCTGTATATATACAGACAATGAAGCAACACAAAATGTCTACTCATAAGCATTGTAAAATTAACCCTTTCACCTCAAGAAGAGTCATTTAATTTGTTTTCAAACTTGGCACCTCTTCTATGGAGACAATGCAAATAATTTTAGATTCATAACATGACAAAAAACCATAATAACTTGGGAGTATTCTGTTAACAAATTACAAATGAAATCTGTTTAGAAATGTTTTGTTAATGTATATTTCCACATTTTTTTATAAAAAAAATCATACCTCAAGTGCAAGTGGTTAAAGATATTAGAAATGTGTGCTTTCTCTTTTCTTTCTTTTTGACCAGACTGAGCCACAGGAAAACATGATTGGGTACAGCTAGCTATAACAAACTTAAATGATAAAAAGCTATCAAAAACCAATTATTATTAACAAATTATCATTTTGATAAAATCACCAAAAAAAGTTGCAAACAAAGGTACTTGGGTACTGTTGCAACTATATCAACCCCAATTTTGTTCGCATCATACACGGTGAATTGGCAATTAAGTGCTAATGTTGCCAATATGGTTGCGATAATACATAAATATCAAAAGAAACACAAAATATACATCAGAAAATCTTAATTTTTCCATTTATATTTCACAGTAACACCTAATAAAATTTTGAAATCACACAAAATAGATATTTTGTGAGTCTAATGTTATTGCCCCAACTATTAAAAAATACAATAACTATTTTGTGGAAAAATTTACTACCAAGTGCAAAAAAGTATTATTATTGTGCACAAACAGGCATAGAATGTTCTTCCCTTATTGAATGCATATTGCAGTATTTGGCGATGTCTTTTGATTTTATGTAAATGGCCGACTAAAGAAAAAATATAAGTACCATAAAAAATTATATATTAATTTAATTTAGATTCATTGGAGAAAGATAAAATATCATAAAGTCCGGCATATAACACACACCCATACTTTCAAGCAGTAATTTTTAAATTTTAGGTATATTCGCAATATAACGTGCACCCCTTTTTTACGAAGAAACCTTAAATGTAGAAATGTAATGCTGTTATTTTTTTAGTAGCGATTTATTCAAGATGTTTATCTAAGCAATTGCAAAAATAGTATACTTTTAAAACTACCACCTTTTAAGTTCAATAAGAATGTCATGTCTTTTAAATAAATAGTATTTCGAAATATTTAGAAGCTTACCTTTTTTAAGCTAATTTATTTTTTAATTTTTAAAGCCCTCATTTTTATACCCAGCGTATAACTCACACCCGTAAATTTCGATCTTATTTTTTGTGTTCAAAGTGCGTGTTATATGCTGAATTTTACGGTAGGTGGAAGATTTTAATGGGTATGCTACTCGCTAAACACATACATAGTGTTCAGAATTAAATTTAGTATTGTATATATAAAAATTATCCAAAGTAAATATCCTGCATTTAAAAATAAATTGAAAAATGATATACAATACAAACAGTAATTGACATAAAAAGAGCTGAAATATCTTTATCAACGCAAAAGTATAATTTGAAAAAATAATTACAATCTTATGACCAACTGCTTCCTCAACATGTATTTGAGCCCTCTGTCTGTTTTGCTCATTCACTGATGCCTACTCTAATTTGATCAGCATCTATCCCTCACACTGTGTTTGCTTGGCCAGTATGATGACCTAAGTTCGAGTTTCTGCAATACAATTTTATGTACTCAAGCCGATTGACTGCAGTTAAAGTGAAGGTTTAAACAAAAACATATGAAATTAAAAAACAGCTCTGAGTGGGCCTTGTATCCGAATTCCTTTGTGGCCCTTTTTCAGATATGAGCACCATGTAAGTGGAATTGTAATAACTTTCGTTGGGGCTCCTGCATCATTGATACAGCGGTAGCTCTACGTCCCTGACAAAAGCAAACCATAACTTCAAGTATTTTTTTTAACAAATTACTAATGGAATCTGTTTAAGAAGGTTATAATGTTATAAAGCAATGAAAAACAAAATAAGGTGCAATATTTTGATGACTCAAAATCAGAAAATCTTAGTTTTAACATTTGTATTTCAATACTAACATCAAATGAAAGGTACTTGCGTATTATCGCAACCTATTAGCGATATTGCATAAAACGAAGCACGATTGCCAATTCCGCGCGTACAACATCTGCGAAAATGGAATGGCCAACTTTGCGAGTTATCATTAAAGTTGGCGATTGTTGCAATAATGCGTAAGAATCAAAGGAAATTTAAAAAGTTGTCTAAAAAAGAAAAAAACACATTCCTATTAAAAACTCCGTCGATTAATTTCGTCACATTAAAATATCTCCAAGTGGGAAAAAAATATTGTTTCCAAACATTGAATGTTATATCGCGGCATTTGGCTACGTGTTTATTTCAGGTAAATTGTTGACGGAAACTATTTGGTAGAAAAATAAGTAGCGTACAGAAGTTAATTATGTTAGTTTCATTTTCGCTTAATAAAGAAAAATAAATTTAGCTTAAAATTACAGAAAAAACACGATGTAGAATTTAATCAAAGTTGTAAACATCCCGCGATAATGCTGTCTGACTGTTGCCAAACCTACAAAACAAAATTTGAGTCCTTGAAAGAATAATTTTTAAAAAATGATTTATTCAAAAAATAATCCCAATTACGTATCAAAGGACAATAAATAGATAAATATGACAACGCATAAACATAACCATAGAAGAGTTATACAATAATTTGGAAAAATCTAAGCGTAAAGTTTAAATTTTCGCATTCAGAGCGAATCGTGACATTGTATGACATAACACCAAAAAATCACTTAAAAATTAAATTTTAAAAAATTTAGAGAGAATTTCGAAATAATCAGTACATAAGATCCTGACCGGAGTCAAATGTAACGTGTCAATATTTCAGATTAATTCATGCAGATCTTTTTGAGTTATGCGAGCATACACAAACCAACACAACATTTATATATATATAGATTTAAAAGAGATTAATATATAATATAAAAGTATAAAATAAAAACCAAACAGCTCATGAAAGAGCTCAGAAAATATTTAGTGCTGGAGAATGAAGACCAAAATATGAAAATTTTCCAATATCATTCGTCTTTTTCACCTTTCTAGGGAAGGGGGGAAAGGGCAGTGTACAGTCTAGAGGTAAAATGGATAAAACACTTAGGACCTCAAAGTTTGAGCAACTAGTTCTCTCAGAATATATTAATTTTTACTTTTATTGAAGACTGCCAAATTCAAAGAAGTGATAAAAAAAATTATGTATTAAAATAAGCACATATTTGAGAGATCTTTTAATAAGTCTTATTTAAAAGGCTTATTTATGCATATTACAATGTGTTAAAAAAGGAATAAATCTGGGGGGAGGGGAGAAGATTGTTTATCCCAAAAAAAACTATTTTAAGTACAATTATTATCGATTTTCATTTTAAAGTGCACTATTTCTAAAAAATTATATTGTATATTACTGAGCATGAAATAGTTTTTTAAAAAATGGAATCAACTTTAAAATAAGCTTAACTGTTTTGAAACTTGCATGCAAAGTCCTTTATACCAAATTTGCTGATGATTAAATTTTCAAGATCATTGAATATTAATTTTGGTCATAGTACATGTTTCTACTTTGCAACTAGCATTGTACAAAATGGGTAATAATTATGGACAGCTGTTTTTCTCATTTTTGGCATTGCACTGTTCCAGTGATAAACAATAATGCTTAGAAATAGTATCAAAGACTTCATAGACAATTGGATAATTTTGAACTTCGTCATATAGTCAGGTGTATGAAATTGGTTGATCTTATTGGACAGTATACCATCATCTGTGAAGTCTTGATTGTACAAAGGTGGTGGAAGCAATAATTGTTGTAAGGAATTCATTGTTAGAATGAAGGATCAAGTCACATGAATGTGTGATCGATCTGAACTGCCCCAATGGCATCGTATCTGTTAGCCAAAGTGTTATAGGCTCTTTCATATTGCTCATGTTACTTTCCATTCTTGGCATTTGGTTGTAGTGGAGTTACATTTACAGAAGTTTTTATGATGTCTGCTTTTTATTCCATAACAATGGTAGAGCCATTGAGAATGTTATGCTAGCTGTTCATCATGGCTGCCAGCAGACTAATATCACATAGTGTTCAGTGATGAATCCTTCAGTGTTGAAGCAGCTGATAATTGGATCCGTATTTTTGTTCAGCCTTTTTTCTTTACAGAGGCATATAGCTATTATCCCTGGTGTGATGGTGTAGACTGCTGTCACTTATGAAACAGGTTGCCCATTGTTATAAATTAAATGCAAAATGAATAGATGGGGCTGCAAGTCATCTGAGAGTTGTATTTTTTTTAGCTTGTAGAATCAGTTAGTAGTTTTCTTTCTTTTTTTTTTGCTGTATACATGTCTTCTGTGTCATCTAAGGAAATAAATCAAAATTTGTAAAAGATGGACTGAATTATTGGAATAACATAAAAATATAATGGATATAATTGTCTTACTGAGCAATGGAATTAAGGATTTAGGAATTATAACCCCATAGTCATCTTGTATACATTTTTAACAGCTGAATGGGATTTTTAACGTGCAGCCAATTGCTTTACTGTTCGTGAAATATTCTATAGCCATTTTCCAGCAAGATAAGGCCAGGTCTTTCATGGCTTATATATCTTGACTGTGTTTGTGCTGTTCACTACTCCTTGATCTGCAGGATCACTAGATCTTTTATTAATTAAACATGTATGGTTGTGGTAGAACTCCAGATTTGAGCACCCTAATATGATGGAGCAATTAATTGATGAATGAATCACAGATTGTATTGCTAGATAAGATTAGAAATCTTTATCACCCTTTACATCTATGTATACAAGCATGCATGTGGTTTATACATTTAATTTGAATAAGAACTATAACTTTGTTTTATTTACAAAAGAATGTGTGTGTGTGTTTTGATTTTTAGATTTTAAATATTTCTGAAAGGATGACGTATTTACATTGACGCTATGTTGGAAAAGTTATTTGTTATCTCATAATTAGGTATTTTCATTTGTAAAAATTTAGCTTTACAGTGCTAATTATTTATGTTATATGTTATGTTGATATGGGTTTGTTAGCTAGAAATTACTAAGAACTAACAGATAAAATGGTTTATTTTAACAATAACAAAGAAAATGGGGACAAAACAATTATTACATTAGAACATTTAACCGCACGTCATCGCATATTGGCTAGAGTTCTTAAGTCTTTTTTTCGCGTTCTCCATCCATTCTGTCTTTTCTCGGCTGGATCTATCTTGATTCACCGCTCGCCTCCTTGCGAAGCCAGTTGGATTACGTGTCAGGGCACTTGCAATGGAGCCCTCTTCACATTTGACACACAAAATTTATAAAATTGTGTTTGAAATATTATTCAAACTTGAATTTAAAAAAATTATAAAAAGATAAATGCTAAAATGAAAGGGAGAAAAAGAAACGTAAAAATTTATATATTAAAAAAAATCAGCTAATAAGTTTTATTTTAGGCTTAATAGAAATGTAGTATAATCATCTTGTTTTTTACATTAAGTCTTAGATACTAACTTTCATATCTAATATTAACTTTTGTTATTATAAGTGGGATACATATATTTTTAATTACTTTCATCTTGTTATTTTTCATATTGTTAAAAGTATTTTTGGTATAGCTTTCTTTGAAAATTATTTTAGTAACACATGCAATATGTATAGACCATATTTACTTCAATCTGAGATGCACTGTTTTTTCAGTATTAATGCTATTGAAAATCGAGCACAGTTTAGAATAGCAGCGAAAAAATAAGTTTAATGGGGCAATTACCATCTATTATAGGTTCATGTTTATAATACTGATAAAATACTAGCATAAAATCCAGTATATAACGTGCACTTTGAACACCTAAAATAAAACCAAAATTTATGGATGCACATTATACTCCAGGTATGAAAATGAGAACTTTGTAAATAAAAAGAGATGAGCATAGAAAAAAATTAGACTTCTACATACTGTTTATTTAAAAGAAGTGACATACCTAATGAACTTGTAATTCTAGAAAAACACTATTTTTTTCAAAAGCTTGAGATAATACCTCAAATAAATGACTTCAAAACATAAGAATATTGGACACGTTCATTTTAGGTTTCTTTGTAAAAAAGGGGGTGCATATTATATGGGGAATATATCTAAAAATTTGTTGCTGCTTGCAAGTATAGGTGTGCGTTACATGGCAGTGTGTGTTATATGCCGGATTTTGCTGTAATTATTCCCTTCTTATTAGGTTTTTTAAATTTACTTTAATTTCGTAAAATTGGATATCGATAAACCATTTTACACTATTTTTCATTTTTTACAAAAACTTGTTGAGAATTGGGGTGTGGCTTAGAATCGATGGTGGCTTAGATTCAAATAAATATGGTATTTAAAATATTTTTTTTTAAAAAAAAATTCATATCGTTTTACATTAAGCAACCATTTTCAAAAAATTCCTCAGTTATTAATTTTTTTATGAGCTTTAATTAATACTTTATATTTGTTTTGAATTGAAAATTCTGTGCTTTTAAATATATTTAGTATCTTATTTTGAGAAGATTCGTTTGCATATAATTATTTTTTTATAAAATGTTTTTAATGCTTTTAAATGCAAATATAAAGATATTGGTTTTTAAATGATTTTCCTTTATGTAGCTCCTTCATTGTTATCAGACAAAGAAAAGAGGGCCTTATTTTGTGAATTAGATTTAATGGCAAGAGTTGGTACTCATTCTAATGTAGTTCAATTTCTTGGAGCTTGTGATGAAAGAGGTATATTTTTAGCTTCAAAAATCCTTTATATAATATAAAAATTATTTAATATTTAAATTCATAATTGTGTGCATGTTTTTTTTAAAAAGCAAGTGCTATTCCTTTGAATTTTTTCTAAATTCAATGTAAATCTTTATTATTTGTAGATATAAAGCAAGTGCTATTCCTTTGAATTTTTTCTAAATTCAATGTAAATCTTTATTATTTGTAGATATAATAATTTTAAAATTGTGAATATATATATATATATATACATCACACGTATACACATGCACACATACACACATGCACGCACACACAAGGTATGTTTAGAAAGGAAATTTGTTGTAAATGTATGAAACATGGAACATGGGCCTTACTTAATGTGCAATGCTATTAGAGATATGAAAGATATTAGAGTAGATATATTAGAGATAGAGATATATTAGAGTTTCTCAAATGAACCCGAATCGAAGAAGCAAAGTGTTGAGTGACACACCTCATTGTCTTCTAATTCCAAAAAGGCTCAAATGGGCAAATTAAAGATCAGAACCATATTCATTGCAATTTTGACATCAAGGGATCTTCCACAATGCATTTGTGCCTCTCAAGGTAACTACACACTCAAATTCCTGAACAAGTGTTTCAAGATGCTTTTGTAGCTTAGGAATTGCTCTGGCAAAAAATGTGTCAATACAGGAGGAGGTTATTTTGAAAAATACTGTATCTACATAGATCTGATCAATATATATTTTTAAAAAATCAACCTGGTGACATTTACTTAACATACCTTGTTTATAACTTTTTACTGCGGGATTTTTCATGATGTTTAAAAATGTTCTGTAGTATTTAGTGAAATAAGCCAATATGTTATTTTATTACCCTTTATTTGTTATTTTATACCCTTTATATTTATATGTTATTTTATTACCCTTTATAACTATTTTTCAAAATTAAAAAAATATTTTAGTATTTTTTTCATGTCTTTGAGACTTTTTTTTGCCTAGGAGAAAATATTGTCCAAAATATCTTCTGATATTTTGCCAGTTAGTAAATGTATTTAATAAGAAATGAACTCATATTTTGTCACATTATTATTTTTACTATGGAATTTTTAGTGCTTTTTAAATCATTATTAAAAATATATTATATAGTTTTCATATTGAATGAGATTACTTTGAAAAGTGTTGATAAAGTAAAGATTGTCTCTAAATAGTTATTTGGATTTTACCCAATTAAGAATGATTTCAATGTGATTTAAATGGAAATTTATTTATATCGTTAGCTCTCTAAGGAATAGATCCGTGTGATCTAATTCTTTTTTTCTTTTTTGTTTTTTTGAAGTCATTTTGCTGCATATCTACTTGATGTAAATAATTAAAAATATGGTCTTTAATATTGTGAATTTTTTTAAAGAAATTTTAAAAAACTCAAGACATCTGCTTTTTAATTTTGGTAACTGTATTTTTTACACTTTTAATTGTACTTAAATTTTTTTTTCATTTTTTATTGCATAGTAACTATATTTTGTAGAGTTGTCTTTGTTTCTATTTTGCACATATTTCAATCAAATTTTGTAAGCATATATTTTAATATATTTGATTAGCTCAATTTTTTAGATTGTTGAATCTCTAATACTGTTCCTAAATAAAATCAAATTTTGAAGTATTTCTTGTAGTAGTAAAATATCTCTTTGTTCTCTGTCATAAAATTTTACAATTTCCTTTTTAATTATTTAAAAAGTAAACACACAGAATTTTTGGATTAATCATTAATGAAAATGTCAATTGGTCTTGACCAGTAATAAATATTATTGATGAAGTTTTTATGAAAAGAATTTTAAGAAAGTTGAAAAAATTTTCTTCCTATGCAAAAAAAATTTCTATATTTCCATTTTCAATTTATTATTTTTTAAAAATTTTATTATTGGTCTGTTTTTTTATACACATTTCTTAATCTTCTTTAATTTAAAAAAAATGTTTGTAAAAAATTTATATATACATATATTTCTTTTAACAAAACTGTAGAATATATTTATATATTTAAAATTTATTGGTTTTAATAATCAGAAAAATTTATAAAATTGCGATAATTTAAAATTAGTGCATTCACATTTTGTATGTTAAAATCTTGCATAAATGAAATTTATGGGCACTCTTCCTAAAATTTTTTATTAAATTGTACTGTATACTCTACAAGTAAAGAGATGTCACTAATATATTAGGTTGGGGAAAAAGAAATCCATTATTTTTTTGGTAGATAGCTGTAGTGTCGATATCTCATGAAGTATCAAACAATTTCAAATTTATGCTCATTGTCAAGATGACATTTCACACTAAAAAATTATTTTGCTTTTTTTTTGTTTGGTCCATTCAGTTGTGAGTTACAGGGTGTTAAAAATGGAAGTCAACAAAGAGAAAATTTGGTTCTTTTTACAGTTTTTCTTTGTTAAAGGCAAAAATGCAAGCCAGGTGGCTGAAATTGCGAGTAGTGTTTATGGTGCCGATACTGCAACAGCTAATTACATAGAATTTTGGTTTCGTCGATTCCATTCAGGTATTTTTGATGTTACAGATGCACCTTGGACAGGCAGGCCCGTCGTCGAAAATGTCGATAAAATCCCAGAAATAATCAAAGTTGGCCGGCATGTTAGTAGTTGTAGCATGGCCAAGGAGCTAAAGTTAGACCATAAAACAGTTTTAAGTCATTTGCGCAAAGTTGGATTCAAAAAGAAGCTCCATGTTTGGGTGCCACACCAATTAACACCAAAAAACATGATGAATCGAATTCCCATCTGCAAAGCCTTGGCCGAACGGAATGAAATCAGCCGTTTTTGAAACGGATGGTGACTGGGGATGAGAAATGGGTCACATACTACAATATTGTGCGAAAACGATCATGGTCAAAGTGCGATAAAACAACTCAAACGTTGGCCAAACCAGGACTAACGGCCAGGAAGCTTCTATTGTGTATTTAGTGGGACTGGAAAGGAAAAAGAAATAGGAGTTGCTTCTGCATGGCCAAACACTAAATTCAGATATCTACTGTCAACAACTGGACCGTTTGAAGCTAGCGATTGATTAGAAACGGCCAGAATTGGCCAACAGAAGAGGAGTTGTGTTCCATCAGGACGAAGGTGGCCGTGGTAGCCGAGTGGTGTAGGTACTGGATCGTGGCTTGCCTTGTCACAAGTTCGAGCCCAATGCCACTAAAGACCTGCCGTGTAGGGCAGCGATGCAGGTTAAATCTGTCGAGAGTGGAAATGTCCTCCCGTTGGTGTGGTAGTTAGGAGAGGGATGCCAGCTCAGGTGTTGTCCATGTCACATGACCATGGTTCAAAATTACCTGGTCCGTCGCCAAAAGCCCTTGTGTAGCTGAACAGTGTGACTTTAATCTTCAATCAATCAATCAATCCATCAGGACAGCGCCCGGCCACACACTTCTGTAGTGACTCGCCAGAAACTCTGGGAGCTTGGTTGGAAGTTTTAATGCATCCACCATATAGTCCGGACGTGGCACTAAGCGATTCCCATCTTTTTCTCACATTGCAAAACTTCCTGAGTGATAAGAAATTGGGATCAAGAGAAGATTGTGAAAATTGATTACTAGATGTTTTTGCCAATAAGGGCCAAGACTTCTATGAGAGAGGCATTATGAAGCTACCTTTAAAATGGTAACAAATTATACAGCAAAACTGTGCATATTTGACCCAAATCAGACAATCGGAAGCATGTTAAATAAAGTCTTGATTTTCATGCAAAAATAATGCATTTCTTTTCCCCCAACCTAATATATAATTACTTATTCTAGGATTTTATTCACTAAGGTATATATTTGTGAAATAAATGAGACAGTACTCAGTTTTGTTAAATGTAATAATATAGCTGTAGCAATTAAACAATCTGATTTTTTTAAATCCAGTTATTGCTTATTTAACATCAGGAGAATTATTTTGAGCAGGCACTTCTCTCAAGAGCAAAAATACAAAAGAGAGAATTATTCAAATTCCACATTAAAGTTTGAAAGAAAAAACAGGGAAAGACAAATAAATAGGATATTGTGTTCAAGTGAAAGGAAAGATGAATTATTTTTAGAAATTGCATCAGAGTGTTTTAGGGAAAGTTTCTGTAAAGGAGTATAGGGTATTATGAAAATCTTTTACTAGAAATCGCTAATAAATCTTATCACAAATTAAAGGCCTAATCCTTTTAATGAAGAATTATTGATAAATCTATCAAAATAATGTTTTAATCCTTTAGAGAAAGATAATAGATGCGTTTCAAAATAAGGTATTCAGATTTATGAATTGGTTTTTATAAATAAATAAGATTTGAATTTTTAATAAATATTAATTCAAGTTATTATATGGATGATTAATTTTTGTTTGTCTTATATATTATAGACATTTTACAAGTGGCTATCGAACATCACCCTTCTTCTCTACGAGGTTTATTGCTTCGTAGTAGACAGCCTCCTGGTGATAAAGTAAGCAGTTTATCAGAACCATTGCTTCTAGAATTATCTTCAGGCATTGCACAGGGGATGGCACATCTTGCTGACAGAGGAGTAAGTAAACCTTTATTTATATTTCATTGATGTAAGCTTCTGTAGTCTTACTTTGAATTGAATTTTAAAAATTTTTTGTAACCATTTCTTCCTAATTTTGCTGAAGTTAATTTTTTTTTTCTCTTTAGATTTTACACAGACATCTGTCTGCTAGAAATGTTATTATAGCTGAGGGATCAATTCCTAAAGTTGCCCATTTTGGTCTTGGTTATTACAATCCTTTAGGAAAGGTAATTATTGTTAAAGTATAAAATATATTTAAGATATGCTTTTGTAATTTTCAGTTTGAAAATATTTTTTGGGGTGGGGGGATTCAGAAGAAGCATTTATCGAAACATATGTCAGGAATATTTTACCTGTTTGTAATGGGTATACTATTTTTTTTTTTAATCCTTAAAAAGTATTACATCCCAGGATCACTCTGTTGATTCATATTTTTCATCCAGCAATTTTTTTATGTAAAAGATTTTAAATTCAAGCCTCTGTTATAATATAGATTCTATTTTTAGTAATAGGTTAGAAAATTATTAAATAATTCTAAGTTTAAAATATCTGAAAGATAAATAAAGTATAAGAAAATTATAAATTATTGATTTTATTTAAAATAGAATAGTACTTGTTTTTTCACCAAAACTTTCATGCTAATTAAAAAATTGTTTGAAATCTTTGAACTTTTTTAAAATTAAATCTTTGAATTTGTAAGTTTTTTCTTGTCTATTATTTTGTTGGTAGGAAAGCTATACATATATTTTAACTTTTTTCATAATAGTCTATGGCACAGTGGTGTAATGTATCTGATAACAATAATTATATTAAGCTTTTTGTAAATTTGTTGAGAACTCTTTAAACAAACCAAAAAAGTTTGAAAAATTATTAAAAAGAAAAAAAAAAACCCTTTTGCAGCTGAAAATAAATAACTGAATTTTTTAAAACTGATTAGTATCACAAATGCTCTTAAATTTATCTAATAACATTGATCTAATAACACCGATGACTTTGAAGTGGTGCGCTTATCCAAAGAACAGAACCTGTGACTTTTGGATCCGTAAGCACGTAACTTAGCACTGGACCAAAATAATCACTTTAGTGTGTGGAGGTTGTTACTGGCTTATATTGATGAAACTGCTACACACTCCCACACTGGTGAGTCGGTGGATAGGCGAATGAACAATATAGTTGTTATAGTGAGCAAAGTTGTTGCTGCTTTTTTTTTTTATTGGAGGTGTTGCATCAAATTAGTTAGACGACTTTGTTTGCTGCGTTAAGTGAGTCTGACAAGTTGGCTGGGCCAAGTGAGTTTGGTGAAGTTTTTTTCTTTGCTCTTTTAGTGGGTAGATGTTGCCACGACAGATCAGTAGGTGGAACTTTTCTTTGTTCAGTCAAGGTCACCAATGAAGTGGTGTGCTTATCCGAAGGACAGAACCCGCGACCTTTGTATTCTTAAGTACGTAACTTACTGTTGGACCAAAATGATCACTGTAGTTCGGAGGTTGTTACTGTCTTATATAGATGAAACTTGCTACAACTTTTATTTTGGGTGCACAAAAATATATAAGTGCATTTAATTTCATTTTCCTAAAATTACAAATTTTATTTAGATCCAAATTTTACATTTTTCATGTGTTTTTGTCATTTTGGGAATAATAATTCTTTTAAACATAAATTTGCTGCCAAAAAATGGTATTTTATTGTGTTTGATAGGAAGTTTATAAAATTTCTCTTGGTTTTAATTTAATTATTTTACTTAAAAAATAGTATTGGATTGTTTAAATAGATCCATTTAAGCTCATTTAATATATTAATAGTTATTGTTCATACAATAGACTACGTTCATGTGATGTCACGATTATGTGATGACTGGTGCACGGGAATATGCTGTTGTTTGTTTACCACTATTGCTACGACTATTTTGCTCTTGCACTTTAACATCCTACTATTTAAAATGTTTTATTTTGCAAAAATGGTTGCACGTTCAGTAAAAGAAAGGACCATTAAAGGAAAGTTTTTGTAGGGAAACAAATCATTTTTTAATATCCTAGTAAAAAAATCTGAGTGTTTTGAAGACATGATGTAGTGTGAGGATTACAAACAATCTCCTCACTGTTTATTATGTGTTTTGACCACTTTGAAGAATATTTTTAATATCATTGCCAGCTAACACTAAGTTCCATTCTCACTATATTATCTTCACAAAAGAAATCTCTTGAAAAAGGAGTTTGGATAGATGTAAACTTCTACAAGAATGTAAATACTTAAAAGCAATTTTTTGTTTACTTTAAATAAAATTACATAGAGAAAATACATAAAAAAAAGCAAAAAATGTTAGTGAACTTAAAAGCAAATTTTTTAATTTTAAATTATATTGTGGACATATAATGTTAACTTAGATTTTACTTATTTTACACATCTTCAGAGTAATTAACAGAAGTACTTCAGTATTTAATTGCCTATAATTAGAACACAAGAGTCTTCTGATATGTAACCATACATGTCATATCAAAAACAAGTGTGTGTATATATATATGTAACTTATTTTACTTAATAATTTTACAATATTATAGGAAAAAAGAAAGAAAAAACATTTTTGAGAAGCACTCACTACAGAAATGGAAATATATCTTAATTTACTACAGCTTCATTAATGTTTATACTAGATGTTGAATCAAGTACCACTTTCAAACATTAGAAATCAAACTTATCATTTACCATTTGTAAATTTATATGTAAAAAAATTGTGCAACATTTTGAAAGTTTTTATTTGCTGCACTATTTTAGGCTAAAAAAAAAATTGAATTTTTTGTGAATTTCAATTATGGTAAAAATTAAGGCATTAAAAATTTAAAATTAGGGTGCGTGGATAATAGAATATATAAATTTGTGTCCATATATTGAGTATAAAAGTCCTGCTCACACCTACATGATCAAAATAAAAAAGTCATTTTTGAATCCATAATTCTTTTACAAAAAGTAAAAATTGTAATATATTTGTGTGGTATCTATTAACACATCTGTTTTTCAGAGTTTGACTATAGGATAAACTTATCACACAGATGTACACATTTTTTACTATGTTTAATAAATATGTATTAATTGTTATTTGCACAGTTTGTAGAAGATTTTCTATTATAGATTAGATTTATTTTATATCATTAGATTCATTTTTACATAAATATAAAAGTCTAAAAGATTCATGTATATTGATCCTGCTTATAAGTCCTGAATAAATTTGTTGCATTGAGTTAGTTACAGATATTGAGAACTAGAAAAGTACTTGGATCACTTTTATGATATTTATCGAACAGAATTACAAAGAATCTTTTTTAAAATTATTGTTAAGGGGTTATTCGGCCCAAATCACTGATATTTTAGTGTGACATACGTTTCAAAGAAAAATTTTGGGCACTTGTGTATTATAATTTGGATCAATTTCTTCAAATCAAAAGACATTGCCAAATGTTGTGATGTATAGCCAATAGTGGGAACTGTTCCTGATCACATTTGAATGCATTAATAATTATAATATATATTTTTTAAAGTTCTTGATGTCCTTTTGCTTGCCAAAATTATTTATCAGTTTAATACATAAGTTCCAAACTTTGGAATGGTATGAGTACTGATTTAGCATTTATTTATCAAACTTTGAAGTAATTTTATATTTTGCTGAAGTATAATTTGAGGAACTGAAAAGTTTCTTGAAATTTAGGATTGTCCTGGTAAAACAATGCTATAAATAGTTAATTAACCTGCTTATCAGTAGTAGAAACTTTGATTTTGATTAGAATGGAACTCAATTTTTTCATGATAAAGTTTGGTAACTTGTTGATGTATATATATAATAATGATTTTAATCTATATTAATATATTTTCAAATGTTCAACTTCTGAGTGAGAATTCTGAATCTTTTTTCCTGATGTTGTTTTATCTCTTCCATTTTTTTAAAAAATATAAATATTATATATAAAAGGATACTTAAGATGCATATTAGTGATATCAAAATACATTTCCCCAAATAAGTTTTTGTTTGCATGAAATGGAATTGAAGTGTTTAACACTAAACATAAATATCTAGTCAAGAGACATAACCAGTAGAAATTGTGAATGGAAGTTTTATGCAACTATTCATTTTTATATATATTGTATTGATTTTTTCTATCTTATTTGCAATTCATTGTGTTGTAAGAATAAGATTCATTTTCATCAATGGATAAATATTTACTATTAATCAAAAACTTTCATATTAATTCTATTTTTTCTACAAGTTTTGTTTGTATTTTGGAGCCATCTATTGTTTATAGATTAACCATACTATTATTTTTATAAATTTATGTAATTCAATAATAAGAAAAATATATTTATAAATAATTAAATTGAATTTCTGAAAATTATTGCACCTTTTCTGTGATGAAAGGTTTATAATAATTTTAAATAGTAGTTCAACCTGTTATAGGCACTTTATACAACGACAATTAGAAAAAAAATATTGAATTTGTTATGTAAATTTTTAATATAGTTCATACTCGCATTAATAATATTAATTTGTGATCCAAATGTCGCAAACCCATACATTGTATTTAGTAACCCAGATATAAAAATACAATTTCCAATAGAAAACTATTCAGTTCTGTAAAACATTGTACTTAATGAGCAAAATTACAAACACATGTTTATTTATAAACATGTATTAATATAGCAAGGGCATTTAAGCCTTCTGTACACATGCATGACTGAAAGTAACTCTTTATTAATTTTAATATGTTGAAAGAACTCTCAGCACTTGCTATAGTAACTGCAACAGAGAAAAATATAAAAACAGTTAATACATGTAGAAATAACTCATTATAATTATTTAGTTAATTATTATCCCTGATTATGCACTTTATATGTAAATCAATAACTCATAATAATGGATAATCACATTTCATTGAATATTTCTTAAAAATTATATATTAATATGGGATTCATTTCTTTAATTTAATAGTGAAATAGTATTTTCTTTTATTACTTTAGACAGTCATTTCTAAAAAAAATTCCAAACATTTTTAAAGGATAATTACTAAGTAAATCAGACAGTCAAAGATGGGTAATGTTATTTTATTAGAAACATTTTCAAATATCTTTAAATGCTTCATAATATTGTATAATATATACATATATGTATGTATATAAAATATTTATATGCAATACATTTTAAAAATAAAATTCATTTTCATCAAATAACTGCTCCACAGTGAAATAAAATATTCACTTAAATTTTAAGCATAGATAAGCAAACTTGAGTAAATTTAGTATTACATTTCTTGAAAATTGTTAATTTCCATCTAAATACTAAATTACTGGGGAAAAAACGAGAAAATCCATGCATAACATTATCTATACTTATAAATTCACAGCTGTGTGAAGAACAGTTTTATCAGTTGTAGCATATAAGTACAAAGGGAAAAATTTCAAGAACTTTCTATAGTATTGCTAAATCAAACCAAAATAACAGGATTATTTCAAATGTTTTTATAATATTTCACATAGTGTTCAGTGTCAACATTGGTAAACCATACTATTTTAAAATATGGAATTCATGAAGTTGTAAAAAAAATTCATTTTCATCACAGGATAAATATATGTAAATCAAATGCTTCTCCTTATCAACTCTAATATTTTTATGTACAAAATTATTTTAAAAAGCTTAACATTGTACAGCAGATGAATCTGTAAAATTTACAAATCATTAACTCATATCCATAATTGTCTTCACATGCATAATACTGAGTTTTCAGGAATTGAACTATTTTAAGAATTTGTGCAAAAAAGGAAAAAATTTTAAATCATGGTTAACAAAAAATTACTTCTTGAGTAGCCAATTTCAAAAAATAAGCCACTGAGATTTTTTTTTTAAAAAAAAGATGGGACCCTCCCCTCCCACTTTCACCTAAAGATAATTCTCATTTATCTAAAACTATATACACAGGCTTCAAGAAAGAAACTTTTTTACAAGTTTAACATGTACTCAAAAAATAAATAAATAAAAATAAGATTACAAATCATCAAATTAAATTTAATCATTTCTAAAAATTGTTACCTTTTGCAATAGTATCATTCCCCTTAAGAATATTTTATTTTAATTAAAAGAAAGAAATGACATTAATTTTTAACAGAAAGGAATAGTTATTAATAAGTTAGAAATCAATAATTTGTGGAAGGTAAAGATCAAAGAAAAATTTCTTTAATATTTGTAAACATTCTGCCCACAAATTATCATCAAATTGTATTATTTCAGAATAAATATTTATTCGTAACTTTGAATTGTTAATTAAAATTACAAAGAGACATTTTTTTATATTCACACCTAACTGACACTGTATTTGATAATAATAGCTCTTTCTAGTTCTTTTAAGGAGTTCTTTTTCAGGAAATGATACCATTGTTATTCGATAGTCATACAATTTGAAGTTTTTTAAAAGAAGTGGTTTTGATCCTATACTGTAAGCCATTCTTGCACAAAAATATATAATAAAGAACTACTAAATTAATTAAGAACTAAAATAACTAAGTGTACCAAGAACTATAAATAAATGCTAGGATCCAACTTAAATAAATATACCAGCTAACACTAGTTGAAGCAGACAGTTACCTAATTAGATAAAGGAATTAGAATAAAACAAAAATTATATAGAAGAGTTGTTAGGATTATATATATTTCTTAACTAATATATATACTAGAATAATGCAAAAAATACAACGGTATCATATATTTTTTACTAGATAAAATTAAAACACAAGAATGTCAACAACTTACGTATAGGTTTTACCATGGTAATGAATAAAAAGTGCAAATGTTGTCCCAACTGTCACATGATTACTCACTTGGCACCAATTGTCGGTGGATTTAGTCCATTAATCTCTTCATACTTAGCAATAATCTGAACTCTTGGGTTTTACATATGTATATATTTGCAACTTTAAAAAATCTTTTATTTTTCCTGCAGAAACTTCTTTACACTAGATGGACTGCTCCTGAAGTATTGAATCTTAATAATTATACAAGCAAAAGTGATGTGTGAGTAATTTTGGAAAAAAATTAAATAGTTTTAAAGTATTTTTTTTTCTAAATTTTTTTTAAAAATATGAAACACATTTTGTAGTTACTGTGCATGGAAGTAGTTATTTTTGGCAGTTGTTTTTAAATCCAGAAAAATTCTGTATTGAATATAATTGTTAGAAATGACAATTTAGTAATGGAATCCATATTTTTTTGATGTTTTGAATTTTCACAATAATGGTAATTTAATCACATTCACTTCCTAATCAATTTTCATTTTATTGCTAATTTGATATTTAGATATTTTAAGTAAGTTATTTTGTGAATAAACATGTCTGAAATCATGTTAGTTTTTTGTGTATATTTTTTTAGTTTGACATTTTTATTCTTGAGTTTATACCAAGTTCTGCATGAAAATATGATTTTATTATTATAATATTGCAGTAACATAATGATAGAATAATAGACAAAAATTTTTTAGTATATGAGTTTTTCTCTATTACTATTATTAAAAGCTTCTTCTCTGAAGGGAAAAAAAAATCCAACTGAATTTCATGCAGAGCCAGTTTCAGTATATTATGTGGAAAGTTGAAAATTAGATACCAGCTTTAATGTTGTCATTCTGTTATCAATATTTGATTTTGCTGATGTAATGCTACATGTATCAAACTAATCTACATTGAATATGTTTTATAATTACTTGATTTCTTTATTGGCTAAATGTTAATTATCTGTGAAATTTGATTTATTTATCTCCTTGTCATTCATATATAGGTTTATTATATGTTTGAGATAGGGTAAATCTGATTTGAAAAATCGTAAGCTTATCTGGATATCAGATCCTTGAAATTTGCATTTAAATTTGTTTTTTGAGAAGACATTTTAACTTTTTTAATGGTTTTTGATAATTTCTGATGTATTACCTAACTTATGTTGCCTGATTTTTCTGTTATATTTCATAATTTATTAAGTAATAAGCATCTTTTGATTTCTTTAAATAACCTCTTTGATTAGTGTGTGCTTTGACTTTTTCAATTGAATATATCTATATCTTAAGTTTTGGTTATAGGTTTTTTTTTATAACTTAGATGGGATACTTACCTCATATGTGACATGTATTTTACAAATATTACTGCTAATCTTTATGAATATAGGAAATATTTTTAATTTACTTATCTTAAAAAACATTATTTTTTAATAAATTTTTTTATTTCACTTTAGGTGGGCTTTTGGTGTACTTTTATGGGAATTATTTACTTTGGGTAAGTTGTTAAGCTTTGAAATGTTGGTTTGTTTATAGCATTCAACTTCTTAATAAGCTAAATTTGTGCTCATGTGTTGAATACTTTTTAGGCGGTTCACCTTATGTTAATCTTCCTGCTAGAGATATTTTACCTCGTGTAATGCAGGGAATGCGTCTTCCACAACCCAAAGGAGTTTTTGATGAATTGTAAGTTCATATTAATTTTACTGTCATTATATCATATTTGTCATTTGTGTTACTTAAAATATTTGTCATTTATTTTTAATAAAAGAAATCTTGATACTTGATATTACTCAGATAACTTTATTAAGTAATTGTTTTATTAAATAAATTTTTATAATTTATGTTAATTTATATTCCATATTAAAATAATTGAACAGGAACTCTATCCCTGGTAATCCTCAAAATGAAATGAACAATATTTATGCAGTTTATGCATTTAGGGGAAAAAAGTGAAATTATAATTAATTTTCTGTTTATTCAATTTTAGTTTTTTCAGAATTGTCAACATACTATTTGTTAAGTCTTTTTGTAAACCTGTTACAGAAGCAGATGGAAATAAAATAATAAATAGTACTCTGAAATTCTGTATTATCTTAGAGCAGCAGTTCTTAAACTTTCAATCCTTGCGGTCCCCCTTTAATGGATCAGCCTGATATTGCAGACCCCAAAAACTGAGTTAATGAAAGATCACAAAAGTAGTTTAAAGTTAAATTTTAAACCATTTGAAAAATTAATTAAAAAAAATATGTATATATTTTAGATTTCAGCTGTTATTACATTGTTGGGAACTAGATTCAGATGAGAGACCCCCATTTATGGAATTAGCTACAAGTTTACAGCAAATGATTTTGCATTCTAAGGTAATTTCATTTTATTTGGATTGAATATGCTTTATTTTTTAACATTCAACATACATCAAAGATTTCTTCAAAGTTATAAAAGCTTACTAGTCATTTTTAATTTTCATGCAATGTATTTTACAAAATTACTGTCTAAATATTTTGTCATTGTAATTAATTTATTTTAAGGAAATTATGGAGGAAAAAATGACCTTTTAATTATTACATAAATTCTTGAGAAACTTATTGTAAAATTTGTTTACATTTTTAAGTGGAAAAGCCATGATAATGCAGCTTAGAATGGTAGTATTGATTTTATATATTTTTATGTTGTTTAAATTATTGAAAAGACTCATGATGAGTAACGTTACCTGCTAATTTGTAATATTATATTTGTATTAAACAAAATAGAGATATCGTTAAGGTAATTGCAACCTTTTTTTATTAATTAATTTTGTATGATTTATGTTTTAGAAGTTTAATGTGTAAAATTTTCTCAAGTATTTAAATAGAATTCCAAACATTTCTACACATTATACAATCCTTAAAATAATCCTTTTGTTCTCTTGTTAAAAACTTTTTTTATGAAAGACCAATAAATTTTTCTCATAGCATTTGTAAAACTTAATTTTGTTTTCAAATATGCTTGATTTCTTTTTATATTAATTTTATTGTACAAGATAAGAACCACATAAATATTCATTAAATATATTTTAAAAATACAATACCTAAACTAGCAATAATTGCATTTTGTTTTTGTTGAATAAATATGAAAATTCGTAAATCATCTATTTAAATCAATTAGATAACTTGTTTATTAACAGATTAATTGTTTAATTGAAACTGATAAGATTTTTCTGTGATTATATATGAGGGTTGATCAAAAAGTAATTATAAGTCATTAACAGTGTATTTAGATAAGCAAAACAATGCAATGCAACACACATATAGTAAACTGGTTTTCTATATATTCACACTAAGTTGCTGTTTATGTTTTTTAAAATACAACAATACCTATTCAATGTTCTAACAATACAAAATGTTCTCCTTGGTCATTGAGCCTCAGCCAGCATAATCAGATGTTTTAATCTGTTTATTCTTAACAAATTGATGTCTTCCCAGATATTCTTTCAGCTTTTCAAATACATGTAAATCACGTTCAAAATGAACTTTCTTTGTCATGGTTGTTATTGTTGGTCTTCCTTGTTTTTCAAAATCAATCAAGTGTGTATGTCATTCCTCTTGAACTGCTGGGATACTTTCACTATGGTTGGATGTGACGTGAGCCATGCACTACCAATATTTCATGATTAATTTCCTTATAAGTGTGCATATTTACCCCAAAAATTTACTGTTCCATGTACTTTAGTATTGGAGTAAATTTCTAGTTGATGTACCATCTTGTATGCATATAACACAGCAACAACCTTCACAACTCTAATGTATGCTCCACTGGCACCAGAAATCAGTGACTTGTTATAATGTGTTACCATGTCTTGAGAGACAAGTATAATTTTTTGAATGGTCTATGTTTTGTTATTATTTTTTCCATATATATTTAAAAGCATATCTTTTTGTAGGAACACATCAATTTCCAAGATTGTGTAAATTACCAGTATGCTAAATTTGACCCTAATGCTGAAGATCAATGAACAAAAGATGTACTTATATACATTCCTTGATAGCATGCATTTCAAGAGTTTTATATTGTACATATATTATTTTTCCCACCTGAGTTTTATATTGATATTTACTTTTCTATGATGTAGCAGCTAGATATTTTATGGCAGCAAAACAATTTAAACTGAATTTGTATTTCAACAGTATTGCTTCTATTTTAGATCAGTGGAAGAGTGTCTTAAGTATATTTTTAATTATGTAGGTTATTAGTGTGCTATGCTTTATTACATGTAATGTAATGATCTTGTGATAAAATTTGTTTATATACATATATATATATATATAAATTTGAATATTGAATTTTTACTGCTTGTTAAAACATTCCATGCTGGAAGAATTTTTTTGAATACATTTATTTGTATGCTTTTTTATTTGAATTATGTCAATCAAAGTGGAATGTTATTTTGTGATATATAATTATTAATGTTATATATAATTAGATTTTTTCTTAGTTCTTAAAGAAACCTATTTGGATTATATTAAAATTTTTTACTTATTGGTTTTGGGACTATGACATCAAACACAGCAACACATATAACACAGACCAAATTTTGGAAGTTGGTTGCTATTGTTATAAATAAGTGGTGTTGTTTTTAAATATTGTGGTTTAAACTATTTGCTGATTTTATAAATAATTGGTACTGTTTTCAAATATCAAACTGTTAATAGCAATTAACTTGAATGTAGTGCCATTTTCTTTCTGTTATACTGTTAACTCTAGATTGTTTTACTGTCCTACTACAATGATAAAACTTTTGAATTGTTGATGAATGAAGAAACAATAAGTAGTTTTCATCAGAAAGAAATTGTACTGTAACAGCCTTTTTATCCAAATGGTCACTCCATGCAAATGCAAGTAGACGAGAATTGCAGCTGGAGGTGCAATGTTATTGATTGTCAGCATACTGTTTGTCTTTATGTGATGAATGGTTCAAGTAAAACTGTTGAAACCTTATTATAATTTAAATTTTTACCATTATGTTTGTAGTGAACTAGTCATATAAAATAATATTGTCAATATTTGTGTTGATGACAACTTTGAAAAGGATTTGCCTAACCATGGTCCCTACAACCATTAAGTACAAAATTTCTATTCTCTAAAATTTTATCAGGTTTTTGAATTTTAAAGCTCCTTGTATAGTTTTTATTTTTTTTTTTAAAAAAATTATACTGCCATATGTATTTTATAATTTTGTATGATTTGCATCTCGCACAGTAATAATTTTAAAGATTTAATAGTGTTATCAATTTATTGGATGATTATTTTGTATTTGTACTTAAATCACAAATTATTGTTTCAATGAATATGATTAAAATTTTTAAAAAAGCCTAATTAAGTGAAACATTAAAGCGTCTGTTTGACTTGCTTGTGATGACAAAAGTTGTTTTGTTTGACTGTAATATATACTAAATTGATATTATTTAATGAACGCTAGTCTTAGAAATTTGTCTTTATTCAAAGGAAATTATTTTTAAAAAATTTGTTTTCATAAAATGTAATTTTAAAAATAATTATGCTTTATTGTATTGCTGGTTTAATTGGCATCCTTTGGAAATTAATATTTGCAAAATATTGGAATAATTAGTTTATTCTTTTACACATTTGTAACCATATATTTTGTTTTCAAACTAAAATATTTTTTACGTCATTGTACTCAAAAATTTGTTGTATGTTTAGGGTGTTATAATTTAATTTGTGATTAGTTAACACAAATTGTTTTATAAACAGCACAGTTTTGTGTTTAGTTTTGTTATTTAACATTCTCTCTACATTATTGTTTGGATGCAATAGTAGTAGTTTAAATTAAAGCATGTTATTTAAACAATTTACAGTTTCTTGATATTTTTTCCAAACTTAATTTACCTTTCAAAAATTATTTTAAGTGCACATATTTCAAAATGATTAATGTTGTGTTGTTAAGAGAAAAATTTAATTTTTCTATTGCAGCATTTTTATTTCACAAATTCTGTGTCTTTAATTATTAATTTCATCTAAACATACAGCAGTACAGTTGTATAGTTGCGATTAGAAAGTTTGTTTATATATACATTTTAATTTTGAAGCACTTAATATTGTTTTAATGTGTGTATAAGCTTCTCTTCATTAGTACCCTTCCTTGTAATTTAACTGGGAAAAAAAATAAATCAATGATATTGTACTATTGTTTATGATGAGTTTATAAAAGATCTTCTTTTATTTATATATATAATTCATATCCAAAACTTTCAATATCACAATTTTTTTTTCAAATTTTTTTTTTATTTTAAGATTTATTTGATAAAGCATTCAATAATTTGAATAGTAAATAATCTAAAATACATTTTGAATTTTACTGAAGAAATGTAGCATGATACATTTTTATAAATTAATATTGATTCAATTTTTTTGTTGGACTAATTGAATTATAGCAACTTTTTTTAAAATCAATTAATCAGATTGTTTTAGTCATGTTTATAGCAGTATTGTTTTTAAGTAGAAGTAATCATGTATTATCTTTTGTAATTGCTTTTGTTAATTTCATTTTAAGCATCTGTGCAATTTTTGAAGTTCTTTTGGTGTAATACAGTGGTACTTTGGTTAACAACTGTTACCAGTTTCAGGATTGCCATTAACTAAAACCATTGTTATGCAAGGTGTGATATCCTGCTAGTACATAATGGTTATCAACTCTTTCCCACAATCCTAGTGCGTATCAAATGTACAGATAAAATTGATTTAAATGTCATAAAAATGTTAATGAATTACTGCATTTACTTTTCATTAGAGTGATCTGTAATTTAGATAACTTCAGATTTGTTTGGATTTCATTTAATTGCTACATTTTGAACATCTTTCTTTTTTCCCATTCACTTTGAAATCTTGATATATCTATCTAAATTTTGCTAGATAGTGAGTTGTTGAATTACCTCCCATTTCTCTTTCTTTGATCTAAATTAGTAATAGATCTTCCATTTTTTTCAAGAAGTCTCCTGGCAATCGACCTTGAAATTTTTTTTAACAACCTCAACTACAATAAGTTCTTTTTTCCCTAACCAAAATAGTTGATATATATATGATTGCTTCATGTATCCAAACTCCATAACTTTCAAATCTTTGTGATGTTTTAGTGTGATTTCTTTCTTATGTTCAATAGAGAAAACTTTTCTGTCCCCCCCCTACTTTGTTGGGTATTGTTTTTGCTCTTATTGGGAGATTTTTTTGCATTATAAAAAATTTAATCTGTTTAATAACGATACAAATGTTATTACAAATATATACAACGTTAAGAAGGAAAAAACAAAGACCATATGTGTGTGAGATACAGTACTAACCATTATACATGTTTACTGACAGCAGATAATTTTAAAATTTAAATTGTGTTTAAAACGATGTTAATAATGTAGGTATAAGTATTTTACAAAATTCAAAATGCCCTAATAAACCAAAGCTTGTGTTGTAACTCAAGACTTTTTGTTTTGTTGTAGTAACTTTTTTTTGTTAATTAAGATTGTTGTTAACCAAGATACCACTGTAGATTTACTATTAAGGTTATTTTAAGAATGAATATTTCTTTTCATAATTCTATAAGAATTTTTTAAAAATAAATTGCAACCATATTTATACCAGTGTCATTAGAAACATTGTTGTTCAATTTGTTTTTGTTTTTTGTGATGAGTTCCTTTCTAAGATGTTTCTTTGTCATTTTAAAAAGGTAATTATATTGCTGGATATGTTGTTTCACTAATTTTTTGAATCTCTATACTTCAGAGTTATTTTGTGTACTTTGTGCAATCCTTTTTTTTTTATACTTGTGTGAATGTCTTTGATTTCATATCATACATTTTTTTTTAAACATCAAAATTTTCTTTGTGTTTTTATTTCACTTTGTTTAGAAGTTTTTTTATTGTTGACTGTTCATAGTTTTTATTATGTTTTTTTAAAAAATTTCAGAATTACATTGTATTTGGAATATAATTAGTAGAAAATTATATGAATATATGCATGCACACACACACACACACACACACCAGAATAATCATACTACAGTGTATGCTTAATTTAGCCTTTTTTTTTTCTGAATTTGAGAAATATTTGAAATAATGATTTCCTGTTAATTTAAAAATAACCAATGATTTATAAAAAAAAATGTGTTTTGTTGTTGCTATTCATTAAAAAGAAATTTCTCAATTAGAATTCATTAAAAAGAAATTTCTCAATTAGAATGATTTTTTTTCGTATTTTGCATTTAATCTCTTGTATGAATATATGGAAATCAGAATATTTTATATAAATATATAAATAAATATTCCTCCTTTCTCTATTTCTAAACTTCTTTAAAAAAAAGGCAGTTTTGTGATTTTGTATCTGTAAACACAACTCTTCTTTAATCTATTTGTAAATACAATTTTATTACTTCAAAGAACTTGATTTTATCTTATTTAAAGTTAAAACTGCATTTATAAATATTCAGAATTGCTCACAATCTTTTTTCATATTTTTTGCTTAGGAAATAAAGCAAAAATGTAAAAATCTAGGCTTATTATTCATGTTTTAAAGTTATACAATTTAATATTGAACTGGCTGTTTAAAAACTGTTAAAAAACATACAGTTGAACCCGGATTTAACGAATTTATTGAGACTTAGCATTTTGTTTGTTAATTTTGGGTTATTCATCCTATTGGTGTCAAAAAAAAAAAAAAAGTTTTGGCGCTTACCTTGAAAAGTCCTGTGAGCAACTACACAAACAATATTCATAGTTGGAAATTACACACTTTTTATTCAACAGCTAAAAGTACTATTAGTAATCTATTGCACACCAGGTTAATTGGAAATTTTAAAATACTGACTTGCAGATGTTTGAAAATCTTTTTGATTTTCTACTCCAAATAGTTCTTTTTCGGCTTTATGTGGAGAAGAAAATACTGCATCATGTACATCCTGCTACTTATGAGAGAGGTATGTTTTCACAGTATCCAGACAATGTAAAACATTAGAAAATGTAACAGTTTTGATAGGAGTTTCATTATCAATTTCTGCGTTAGAATCACTGTGGCAAATTAACAATTTCAGTTGCACAGATTGGCAGTCTGTCAGGAAATGTATCATAATCATTAAAATCATAAAATAACTCCTGTGTTGTGAATTGGGATGACATAAGAAAGGAATTTCCTGTCTTGCTCAAGTCTCACAGGATTGGTTACACTCATGACTCATCTGCTCCTCTAAAGTCTAATAATAATGGATTTCACCCTCTCCGATTGAAATTTGCTGCACAAGGAAAGACTTTTTTTTGCTTCAGACATAAAAGATGTCATTTGAAAATATTTTTTTTCCCTAACACAAATTAATAAAAAAAATTCAGCTGCTGAAATCATTTGTTAAATAGGGTTTTTTTGACATTTTAATTGGGGAAAGAGAAAAATTCCTTAAATTGGGGTTCGACTATATATAATTAAATTGGAAGAGAAAAGTTGTGTTTTTATTTTTAATATACTCAGTAATAGAGCATGTCATGGAAATGGATGTCTCAGGCTGAAGATGTGGCTGTATGATCTTAATGTTTAATGACTGGCTATTTCATTCTATGCTTTGAAATCTTCATTTGTTTTACTATTTCACAGAAATAACTTTTAAAATGTCTTGTTAGTATTTTAAAATGTTTTGAAAATTCTTAAGCATGATTAGAATATGATTAACTAAATGTGTAAGTATTAATACCTGTATTTTGATGACCAATAATTATATAAATAGCCAATTTTAATCAAATATTGTATAAAGAAATTAATTTTTAATTTAATTTATGTTTTTAATGAAATACATTTTAAATGATTATGGAGAAATAAAATCTGTTAGTATAAACCATTTTATTGTATTAATGTTAAAAATATAATTTTGAAAATTTATGTAGAAAAAAAAGTATTTGAATTCAGAATTATTGTGCTTAATTTTATGTACAAAAATTCAGTTAATTTATTATATTTTATAATTTAAAGGTGTCTAATAGCTATAAGCATTAGTATGAGTTGAAAAAATTCAATTTGTTAATAAATAGATTTCAATATGTGTTATATATAGATTAAATTAAAAAATTACGTTTTGTTAGAAAAATATGATTTCTTTTAATAATCTTTACCTTAATTGCAAATTGGTGTTGTTTTCATTATGTTTATTGTAGATCTTAAATAGGTATAATATATAAAGGTATTTAGGACCATACTATATACTCTGTTTCATACAATGACCTCTCTTCTTAATTTCTGATACATTAGTGTTGTTTTTGAGCAATATCTGTTTCATTGGTTTGATTCATTGTGTTCCATTTATCATTTTTCCTTCAAAATTTAACTTTTGTATATTTTGTAATTTTTTTTGATAAACTTTTATTAAAAATATTTTCTATACTTATTATTTTCTTTGGTGAATGTTGATATCTATTTTACATGATATGGTGACTTTATATGGGATTCTTTATATAAATAAAAGTTGTGTACCTCTATTATGTTATTTGTATTAATTTTCTTAACCACATCGTAATGCTAACTTCAAAGTAGAATGGTAATATTTCATTTTTTTTCTTACCACAATAATTACTTAACTAAAATAACATTAAGAAATCAATAGTTTTCTTTTATAATTTACCAAATTACCTGTACTCTTTATATACATAAAAGTCTTTCCAAATGTATGAAATATACTCTGTAACAAAAAAAAAAAATAAATTATTGTTTAAACCCCCAAAAAAAAAAACCACACTCACACTTTTATGGTTAATAGAACTAAAAAGTAAAAAAAAAAAAAATTTTTAATATAAGAATAAAATGATTAATGAGAAAATTAATGTCATTGGGGTAAAAGCGTGGGGGTGCTCTATATCAGTTGTTATAATGTCTTACTAGTTCTATTCTGAAATGTTGAGTAAGAGTAAAAATTTAATACAAAGCACCCCATGCTTTTACCACATTGACATTAATTTTCTCGTTAATCATTTTATTCTTATATTAAGAATGGTTTTTGCATTCCCCCCCCCTTTCTGATAAAGAAATGAAAGGCTTATAGCAGTGTTTCTCAAAGTGTGGAGCGCGAGTATATCGAAAATTTAAAAAATTTTTTAAAAAAATTAACCGGAAAGAAGTGAAACAAAATACTTTTTTCCATAATAAAAAAAATGCACAACCACTGATATAATTTATGTTTATCATCTGGCGTTTTTCTTTTTTTAACAAAATATTACTCGTTAAAAGAAAAAACGAAACCCAGACCCTGAGAAAAATTCTAAGAAGATAAACATTTCATCACTGCAATTATTATTGAAATACTGTACATTAGTAGAAGAAAGAAAAGGAAAAGACATGATTCACTTTTCAGCCAGGCAGCATAATACATTTGCTGATTGACCTTCAAACTTACTGGTATGGTTTCTACGTTGTCGCTGTCTGTCGCTGGGCATATGGCTCGCGAAGCGAGCCTCCATCCCATATCTTAACAAGTGAATGGTGCCTGTAGAGTTAAATTGTCCTTAATAAGAAGAGACACCCTGGTTTTAGTTGAAAGTGGAGAGATGTGGTTAAATTAAAAATTCGACGCTCAAAGAAGTTCTCTCTCTGATCGTTGTAACAGAGAGTTCGGCTTGCGCCATTATGATATAAAGTGTTTAACTGGCACTCGGCTGGCTGCACCTAGGAGTTCAGGTCATAAAGTAACTAAGTAAGAGGGGGAATAGCCTGTGTGGCGTTGATGTCCCAAAGCAGTATATTGACAATTATATATAATTAACAAATGAAAGAAACGAAAGAATGGTGATGAAAATAGTACTTTCAAAAAGATATTAAGCAGGTTCGTTTTGCCGAGACGGCAAATGAGGGTTATCATCATGTATAGCGTGGGAGAGTTTCATATCGTTAGTCTAGGAGAGAATTCTACTCCCTGGGTCTTTTTAATGTATTTGTCAGCCTAGGGGGTATAACTTTCATCTCTCTTGATTGTAATCGATGCTTGATGAGTCATTTGTTTGTGAAAACGAAGTAAATGAGATTCAAAAAGAATTAGCTGCAATTTTTATGAAAATGCTAAGCTTTTTAGGAAATTCTGTGAAGTTTTAATGCCTCGTAGATATGCGTATTTTCATGCCACATATTCGCATGAACAATCATGCGAATAGTTTTATTACGGGAAATTTCAGAATTTTAAATTACTTTTAGCAGCGTAGCCACACAGGACAACCATAACCCAAAATGGGCCGCAAAACGGCAGTGTAGAGAAGCACCTTGTTATCTCTCTAGTCATTGTAGAATCAGCAAATTAGAGGTAAATTAATCTTAGAGCATTCCGGAATTTGTTTCGCGTATATAAAATGTGTTGTCTCCATGTGAGTTTATTATCAAGTAACAGTCCTAGGTAAATTGTGTTTTGAGACCATTGAGTGGTGTGGAGTATAGTAGTAGTGGTATTTGCAGCTTTACGTTTCCTTGTGAACAGCACTGCTACTGTATATTTCAGCATTAAGTTTTCAATTTTCCATGTGTTAAAAAGTATGTTTCATTATAGAAATTTTAAGTGGTTGTTTCCAGTAGCGTGATGGATTTTAAATGAGTTTTTAAAATTAAGTGCTTTATGTAGTGTCGTCTAAGCGCTATCGTGTTTGAACAATATGAGAGAAGATAACAATACGGAGATCATCATTTAGCTATGATAATAAATATGATTGATTCCATTTTGTAAGCTCTTTCATGAGAGTTTCTATAATAAGA
The DNA here is from genome assembly GCA_019973935.1 of Trichonephila clavipes. Lineage (NCBI taxonomy): Eukaryota > Metazoa > Arthropoda > Arachnida > Araneae > Nephilidae > Trichonephila > Trichonephila clavipes. The sequence continues at coordinate 1,642,562 of BMAU01020946.1, forward strand.
TGGAAAAACTGATAAATATTTGCGAGAAGAAGATCTCATTTTGGAAGCTCAGGACTTGATAAAGATCCTTATTCTCAGTAGAGTATAGAACAGAACTAAGTTGCTTATAAAGGCAGGAAGATGTGACCTGATTATAGTTTGTAGTTCTAGAAAAATATGATCCAGATAGTGAGCATCAAGAAGCTGGGTGCTCAAGAAAGAACTGACTCCACCAGAATGGATCTTTTTATCTACGGCGGATCCAGAAGGCAGAAGTTTTCCTCAGTTGTGATCATGCAAGAGTACAGTGCAAAATATTGAAATTTATTTTATAACAGGCTCAAGTTGATTTGGATTATTAAAGATTAAGGCAGTTCTAAGAAATTTCAGACCTACTAACAAATCTGTTATAAGCCTCTAACAGTAAAACTCAAATGAAAGTTTTTTTTCAGAAGGAAGATCAAAAGGAAGCATTCTGGATATCTATAATAAGAAAGGTTGATGATTAACTTTTTTTTACAAGCTGACTGGAAATTTCTATTACATTTTCCACAGACCACGTTGTAGAGAAGTACTGGAAGTTTGAGGAAGTTTTAGCTGAAATGGAAAATAGGAAGTTAAGTTTAACTTTAAGAAATTTCAAATTTTTCTAAACCATCATTTTATTCTGTTTGAGTGTATCAAACTTTACCTAAGAAGTTCTATTGTTTATAGTTTTGCTGAAAATATGTTCAATTCTCTTCTCAGCACAAAGGATCCTAGTGAGTGTTCAGAAACAAAGGGCGGGTTTGGAAAAAGACTAGCATATTGCATTACCACGGGTGTGATTTCTGTGGTGTGAAACATTAAAAGATTTATAAGATAAGCCTATTCCGTGAAATTGCCATGTAAAAATTTTATTAATGGAAATTCCACAAAGCACATAAATCGACGTTGTATAAGCCACGATGAAAGAATTCTATCGGACGTTTGGAAGAGCTGCGTTTGCTTGCAGCGAGTGAAGCATAACGGCATTTATTCGAACTACCGGTTTGGCGCTTTGTTTCATGACTGATCCGGAAGGAAATTTTTCCAGCTACTTTTTGAGTACATTTTACAATTCTGTATATTTGTTTTGTGAATAAGGATTTGGCTATGTTTTGAACATTTGACTTTATTTTCTATCGCCATAGAGATGTGATGACCTTGGGTAGCAAGTTTGTGATTCCTATTTATTTAGCGATGGCAGGGAAGCGTAATTTCTTGGCGCAAGGAAGCGGTTTGGCACTAGTGGAAACTGGTCAGTTTTACATCTTCTAAGATGTTTGAGTTTTGCTGAAGTAAGTCCGATAATAGAATATTATGCTGGCTCCATTTGTTTTCGAAAAATTCTGATGAAGCTGGGCGTGGCTTTATTCTGTGTAATAGGTACATGCTGTTTTAATTGAAAGTAAAATTAAACATATTGGAGACATGATTTATTACTTTGATAGAGGGTTTCAGACTAAGATATGATGAGAGGAGTATTAGGAAGTATTAATGGTAGAGTGTCCACAGTGTAATAGCTGAGAGTGGTTTTCCAAATTCTCTGATTCAGGAGTGTGTCAGGGGAAGGCTAATTTTCCATATAAGGCACACATATCGACAAAGTTTTTTTTAAAAGCTGTTTGTTTTCCATACGGACTAATGGAGCTGAGATTCCCAGGCGAAGGTACGTGTGTGGCAAAAATTTAAGGTATCGCCAAATATCACGCGGCTTCACTGCATTTAGAATACGGGGAGCCAAAGGGCACTTTCGATGTTATCGGAAGTGAAAAAAATTTCCTAGCCAGTAAGGGGCTTAGGAAACTATAAAAATACTAATATAGGCCATGGCGAGGGATGATGAAAGGTAGGATTGAAATAGTTTTACAATAAGCGGCACCGTTATTTACGGAGTATGATGATGTAGTGATAATAAAGAATTTTACGGAATCATTAATAAGTATTTTCCTCAGGCAAGCAGTGTAAACAAAACAGCGGGTGATCATTCTTTATGGCTGGGAGTACTGGTAAGTTCCCGATATTTGTACTTGAAGTTCCTGGTGCGTTTGTGGGCAGGGCAGAATTGAAGATGCTTTATATACAAAAGTTTTGACTATTTTCTTATTTTGCTGAGCATATAATTTTCCAAAGAAAGGTTTCTAAAAACTCAGGAAGCAGTGCGGTTCAGACAATAATAAATGCCTTGGAGAAGTAGACCAGAGAAAACAAACTCAAGGAGCGTACGTTATAAGTTGATCTTTTTGTGAAGGCTTTTTAGGGTTTTTTTTTGAGGGTGAGGAAGATGCTGCATACCGCATTTATATGTTGGGTGAGAAATAGGAGGAACTAGGATGTTTTGTTGGGTATAGTTTGGAAATGTAAATTATATAGCTTTGGTTAAGTTTGTAGAAGAGCTATGAGGCAGGAGTAAGTAAAAGAAATAGATTAGATTGAAGCCTGAACATTTTCTATTTTGACAAGATTTCCGCTGTTTTGTATTTTATCTATTTATGTTAAAGAAAGGTTAGGAAACACTTGGTTTTTGAGTGCGGGTTACACAGAGATCCCTATTTGTATTTTTAAACATATGTTGGAAACTAAATATTCTATTTGGTTTTATATTTTGTTTGCCTGCAGTTTCAGTGGAACTGATAATTCTTTCACTTATATAAGTTTTTGATAATACAGAAAGTTTTTGCTACTCTGTTTCTGATCTAAGTTTGGTGACATCTTCCATATATTACAATTTACCTTAAGCTGATAATGGCGGCGCAGCGCTAAAACATATGATGGGCGGATTATACGAAATAGCGATGAGGTGATTCACTTTGAAACAGTATATAAATGATATTTATGTTAAGAAACAACTTTTTGCAAGTTCAGAGAACACGAAGTAAAGAAATAAACTCTGGGGAAATGAAGCCAGAAGAACTCGCAAAGAAAAAGTTGGAAAAGGTTTGCGACATTTGGAAGTTCTGACCTGGAAACAGGAAATTTAAGAGAAAAACTTTTTTTCTACCGCATAAAGAAATCATTCGGAAATTTGAGGAGGAAAATGAATAAGCCTTTACCTTTGCTCTTTTTGGGTTTTTGAATTTTTCAGGAAGAATATGGCTGTTTTGGCTTTAGTTCATTTCTTTCTAAAGCTTTAAAGTTCAAGTATAAATTCTGGAAATTCTGTTCTTTTTAGTTTCCTTTACTGATTTAGTTCTAAAATCTTTGTTTAATCATTGTCAAGGTAAGAGGGGAAGTGGAAGTTTTATATATTGCATAGATTCAGTTGCTTACCTAGATTCCACGGGAGATTACCTATTATAAATGAGAGTTTTCTTGTTTTTATAAGGGTGATCTATGGTTTTTCAAAGTATGTTTAGAGAAAGAAACTTAAAGATGAAAGGTTTGCTTCTGGGTGTTTTTTTGTAGCATTTTCTAAAGTGATATTTTGGCAGGAGTCATTTAAACTCCAGGGGAGGGATCTGCTAGCGACGTACATCTTAAAACCGCATAAGAGATTTATTAAGATATCTAAAACAATGGAAGGTTTTTAGCGCCTCTTTGTAAGAGATTAGTTGGGCGCACAGCACTTTCAGGAAGTGGTAGAAACAAGCTCTTCCTCCTTTCTTTGTAAGTTGGGTTATTAAGTGAAGAAGCTGGCGGGTTGCTGTCGTGATGGGCAGCCAGTGGTATTGCAGTAAGGTAAAGTGCCGATTCACTTACCGCTTTGTCGATGAATCTTCGTGGTAAGGTGCATTGCTTCACCATTTCAACAAAGGTAGGGTCGTGTTCGTCTTGTGCATTGGATTGTTTGAGAGTTATTATCATAACCTTGAACAATCAGGGTGTAGCGTCGGATGTCGGCTTTGGTTGCTTCCAAGCTTGGCACAAGGGGTTTGTCCAGTCGGTCGTTCCGGGGTTAGAATTTCCAGAGATTGGGAGAGAGGTATTTTGGTAGTCCATGTCCGTAGGAGTTCGTTATTCGAGGCCATAGTCGTCAGAGAAATTGCAATTATTATCAGGAAGATCGACTCAGCTCTAAAAAGAGCTATAAGTGCGACCTAGTGAGTGCGCGGAAATACAGACGTTAGAGCTCGCTCGAGAACGTGCTATCAGCTCGGTGTCAAACCTTCAATCAATAGTTATCTGGGTTTCTACGTTAGTTCCATCCCAATCTTTTATATGTATTGTTTCGCTTAGAGGAAATTGTAAATAATGAAGAGTTTTACGATATTTGGAAGGAGCATTGATTGATTTGAAGGAATTATTTGGCTAAGATTTATTTTTTAAGTATTCTCTCAAACATATAAAGCATAACGATGAAAAACGTCATAATCCTTTTTTAGAACATCCGTATTTTTCTGCGCTGAATACGCTTTTAACAGGAGCAGGGCGGTGCATGGGGCATTTGTGATCTCTATTGAAGGAAGTTGGAAACTGATCGAAACTAAATATCAATGCATATTATTCACGATTGTGAAACAAGATGAACATGAAACGAAAGAGGAAAAATTTTTCAAATGCTTCATAAAGAACTCAATCAACTGAAATATGAAGCCATAAAGTGTTGTACACAAGGTTCAGTTCCACGTTGTCAAAAAGACACAAGAAAAAGAGTTCAACTTGACGATATTTGTTGATCACCAAATATGTCACGAGTTCGAAGGCCAGGCGTGCCACTAAGACCCGAAATTGGTGCTGGGAGGTGCACGGTAAATCTATCGGAGACTGTGGACGCGTTCTCTTGTTGGAGTGGTGTGGTAGTTAAAAAGAGGCCAGTTCAGAAAAGTAAATCGTCTTCTTCGTCAATCATTGTTCAAAATTACGAGGTCCGTCTCTAAAAACCCTCGTGTGAGCTGAACAGTGCGACGATGTAATATCCCACTCGTTCTCTGATACTTTGAAAGCTCATTAAAACTACAATTACTTAGACAAAATATGACAGCTTTGCCAGCTAATAACGATTTTTCTATATTAAAATGTTGGTAAAGAAAAGTCTCTCTGATTTGCGTCATTTGTTGAGGTATTGCACTTTTGAA